>VXAY01000094.1:1174203-1204433 GCA_013399855.1 Oxyruncus cristatus
AAAAAAGGAGAGAGAGAAAGAAATGCTAAGGGATAAATAGCAAGTTTTGAAAAGCCACAAGAATTAGCAGCTCATGGGCTGGAAAGAATGGGAGGGAAAACAAAAAGAAAAAAAAGTCTGTTCTCCCATGCTCACGTCACTAAAACCAAGTATCCCTCATCTCCACTGCGAAGCAGCAAGCCACCTTACCACACATCAGCTTTGAGAGGGTCTGAATGGGCAACCTACCCTGGATCTAAGGCCATGGCTGAGGTCTGCAGAAGAAGAGGTTGTCAGGTCAAAACTATCTGTTTCTCCAAAATCAGCTTGAACAAATTCTCTTTGATGGCCCTGCAAAATGAAATGGTAAAAACCAAACCAGATGAAAATGAGAAAGAAAAGCTGCCAAAAAAAAAGGAATCCAAATCCCAAAATGATTGACTCAGTGCTGGAAATGGGCATCTAAAGAGGGAACTGCAGGCATCTAAAGGAGACCTAAGAAAAGATCAGGCCCACACATACAGACTCTGTATTCCTTTCCTCACACTTTCCAGAGGGAAAGGCACCAGAAATATTTGAACCCATGGACCTTCAGAGCAAGATGCAGGGAAAAGAACTGAGCCTGACCCGCTGCAGGAGCTCCAAGCACAACCAATGTGCAGAGTAGATTCCAGCTGCCACTGGCACAGGGAGTGTAAAATTACTTTTTCCCTGTTTCCCAGTGAGGAGTTACATCCATAGTCTTGCTTAGAGTTGCCAACAGGCAAAGAAGGTTTCAAAGCCAGCATTGGAGCCCAGAGATCTTTCATCTCCTCAAGGTACCACAAGAAGCAGGGCAGCAGCTGCTTGCAGCTGCTTTGCACTGTTGGGACACCAGGTCTCCCTTTCCAGCACTATAGTGGGCACTAAGGGACGCCCCATCCCATACAGGCATCCTGTCCCTTCTCTGGACTGTGCCCATGAACCTCTACTCTTTTTCTGACCCATGCAGCCAGTAGTACCTAAGCCCTCACTTGACCACAGTGAATATTTATTTTGCATTCCCAACAGTCATGACAGACTGTTCGGTCTCTCTGGTTCTCTTTCCCTTCCTTCCAGTTTGTGCCTTTTCCTGCTGTCCTTCTATTCCTCACCACTGGCCAGAACATGCCTGTGTCTCTCTGGCTGCCGCCAGGTTTCCTTGTGCCACTATTCTCCCCTCCCCAAAAGCCCCCAGCAGCAGAACAAACATCAGGCTTTAATTGCAGTCAGATTCCTGGATGGAGAATGGTTGCTCCAGAGAAGGGAAAAGAGTATTAGAAACTAAATGCTTTGAATGCAATTCACCCCAGACTAATCTTATCATATCCCAGGCTGAATAGCCTGAAACACATTGCCAACAAATGGACTCGCCAAGCCAGGAGATCTGATAAGGACAATGTGAGGATGACAGGCAACTGCCAGGCAAGTCCCCATCTGCACACAGATAGCTTATCTCTTCTGTCAAGATGGGACACACATCCACCTCTGCTGCACAACAGCGGGAAAAGGCTAGTGGAGACCTGCTTTCTGCTCCTGAACATGCACGTAGCACTCCTAACAAGACCATCCCTGAGGAACATCTCTATTACTCACTCGGCCTCATTAGGAAAGGGGTGGAAATCTTTTCCTGAACAGCTCTGTCAGAGACACAGCTCCCCAGAGACCTGGCTCAGGATGGGCTGAAGAGTGCCTCACACTAGCTCTAGACACCAGCAAGTGGCTACTCGGCTTCAGGAGCAGCACAGCAGCGAGACAGCAGAGGGAAGAAGTCTAATAGCCCACTCTTGAATCACACTGTGACACCATCTCTAACTCCATCAACTCCCAGCATGCATCCTCCTCCGGAAATTCAGCCAGAGCGCCGCTGCAGGGAAGCAAGCTACTCAAGATGTAAAGCTACTCTGCTCGAGGAGGGACATGGAAAGAGAAGCAGCACCTGCTGGGAACATCTCCTCCTTCTGCATAGAGGAGAGGGCTTGGGCTGCAAATCAGGGACAGCAAAGATGCAACGTGGTTTTGTCAAGATCCAGAACGTAGACAGTGCCTTTGAAATGCCGCTGAGCTGAGGTGAACAGTGTGTTGCTCAAACACAGCCCTTCCAGGTAAATACAAAGCAGAGGCTGGTCAAACACCCCCAGACGTGTTCACCTGATCCTTCTCCCAGCTGGTGACACGTCTGTCGGCAGCACATTAAATGAGGGATACACAAGCTCTGCCCCCATTCTGTTCCATGAGTTCCCAAACCTGATGTAGTTTGTGGTGGCAGGGGAACTAGGACAGAGGTGTGCATGCATGGGAAGCTCTTGCAGAATCATGTGCTCCATAGGCTCCTTGTCCTGCCTGCTCAAGGGGCAAATTCAACATGTCTGTGTGTCCAGGCCTCTCTAATCCCCTGCATCCAGGAGCTGGCCCCCACACCCACATGACCTCACGTAATGGGGCAATGTTTTCTCAGAGCGTCTCTCCCACCCCTCATGGCAGTAGGTCAAATACAGTGATGCATAGCATGGGGTGTAGGACACTGAGTCACAACCCGGTGTTCAGCTGTAACCAGCAGACAGAGCATTAGCATTTCCCAGTTTCAGTCTGGCGCACACACTCCCCTCCCACGCACTCACCTACAACCTGTTGCATGACATTTCCCATCTTCGAAGAGGGAAACAGTGGAAAATTAGGGGGTAAATATACAGGCTGCAGGTGACTGTACTTCAAAAGCCTGCCTTCTGAGAGACCTGGGCTTACAGGGTTTAGTTGTTTCACTCTTGGCCCCAAAAGCAAGGAGCAGAACACAGCTCCCATTCAGGAGGTTAAATGCATGGTGACAACAAGGCTCTGGTGGGAACAGTCCCCAGCCCACCCCGTCCCCCAGCTGTGCCTGGGTGCTGTGGCACTGCTAGCTAACACTGCCCAAAACCAAGGCAGGGAGGTTGCTAACAACTGCATGGCATGAGCCAACACCCTGAGGCAGTGTTCAGGCCCAGCCAAGCTCCTGTAGCACTAGGACAGATGAAACCAGAGGGACTAAAAAGGAGCCTATGAAGAGCCAGGTCCTTGGGAAATCTGCGTATGCAGACTCTGTGGCTCCCTTCTCCTCCTCTTGGGTCACAGTTTTCTTTTCATTCCTAGCTCCATGTCCACCATGCCCCAGCACTGGGATCACTCTGCCCTGCTGATCCTGTCACCAAAAGCAGGGCAGAAGCTCGCTGCAGTGCCAAGCGGCAGAGACTGAGCAGCCTGGATGGAGGGACAGCGCCACCGGACTGCCTCCTCTCGCTGTTTCACAGTCCCAACGTAAGCCAGCACTGAAGTTTCCTAGGGAACTTGAGGCAGCTGCAGCCAAAGCAGGATTGCTGGCAATGGGGGGTTTTCAAGCCCAGGCCAAAACCCATCTATTCAAACCCACCAGCTGCCACACTTGAGCCAGCTGCACAGCTGAGTACACGTGCATTCGGCACTGGGGCACCCTGCAGCGGGAATACCTCCTCCCTGTGCCACGTTGTGAAAGAGAGGCTGCACACAGCTGTGCCTCCGAGCTCTCCGGGCAGCTGCTACACTGAATATCCCCAGCAAACACTAAGTCACACTTCGCTGTCACCGCAATGCAGGGATGTATTCATCATCCAGGCTGGGGGATTAGCCGCAGCTGGGCTCCCCAGTTTGCTTCAGGATGCCCAGTTTCATGTTGCCAATCTCTGCTCAGATCATGCTTGGATGCCCATGAGAAATGCCTTTGCAATAGGGTTTTTCTCCTCCCTCCTGCTGTTCTTTAGAGCCAATCTATATCTCAGCAAAATCCAAGCTCTTAAACTACTTCCCCCCTCCCCCCGCCCCAATACTTGTGCTTTCTAATGATGCCCCTTCCATCTGTTAGCAACAGCACAGCAAGTGAGGGCTAGAGCAAGAATGGGTGAATCTGTTCATGTTTTCTAGTGCCTCTGTCAACTCCTGATTCCCAAGTGCACAGTATCGGTAGCGAATCTGTTCCAGTCTGGAGCTGATCTCATCAGCAGTGCTGTGAATAACTCCACCGAGGCTCCCCCTTGCGGGCTTAGGGCCTTTAGTGCTCACTTCAGCTATGTAAATTTAAGCAGCTCTCTCTAACCTGGCAGGTCTTCCTCTCCCTGTTCAGGTTTTGGCTCACCAGCTACATAACCTATCAGCCCCCGAGACATGGCTATGACTAGGGCTTCCATTCTGTCAGTTTTGTTTCATCACTGCCTGCTGCCAATAATGTTCCTCGGCAGCAAGAGCATTCCCACATTCTCAGAGCATCTCCTGAATGTCCTGGACTCTCTTGGGAAGAAGCTTTCAGCAACAGCAAACCCATCTGAGCCTTCCCCAGGGTGTAAGGAGGCACTTTCACTCCCCGTACTGTCCAGAAGGGCACTGCTGCCAGCTCGGTCAAGGGATCGAGACACCCCTCGAGCTGCCCAGTTTGGAAGGAGAGCTCGAACACCAGGAATCAGCAAGCTGCACAGCTCACCTCTAACTCTGGTATTTGCTTCTCTCACTTGTCTTGCTGAGCCAGTTGCTCTAATGACAGAATCAACACGGAAAGGAAATCTGGTTTACGGAGGTCAGGGCAATTCCCCAAAAGGAAGCAAACGCAATTACCCCCACGCTAACAACCAGGGAAACTGAGGCAGTGGGCATAGCTGAGCATTTCCCTGAGTCTTGCTCCAAGACATTCCTAATTGCAGAGATCTAGCCAGCAGGTTTTCTGATCCCTTATCCAGCATCCTGTTTCCTCATTCTGCTCCTGTAGTTGTAGAAGGGCGCCTTTGATCACCCGGGACAGGTCTTCCTACAGCTGAAAGGGAAACTGCTGAAAGAAATGGAAGGGAGCAATCCTGGTGGATGACTGCACACCACAAGAAAGTGCTGCATATGAAGGAAAGGAGACATTTCCTATTAGATTAAAGGAGCTCAAACCTGCTCTCCCTCTACACAAGTATGCAACTCTATACTTGCCTCTCTAATTGCAACCCTCCACCGGGAAAGATGCTTAAAGTATTGCGAAAGTATGGAGATCAGCCAAGGTCAAGGAACTGCAGGGCTGTAAATCCAGAGGATTGCATAAAGAGGTGCATGGTCCGAAGTGATGTCAGAAGAGGTGCTGCCAGCCTGTTCCAAGAGAGAGTAGCAGAGTTAAAACTGAACCAACCCCCCAGGAACTGGCTGCTGCAGTCAGCCAGAGCAGGAAAACAACAAAAGGGAACAAAAGACCACAGTACCAAGCTTCAGGAAAGTGAAAGGTCTCTGGCAGAACGCCTTGCCAAAGCAAGAGGAATGTGATGGGGAAAGGGAAGCTCGCGTCACGGGTCAGAGCCGACAATCCAGCAGGAAGCACAACAAAAGCTCTCGCTGCCCCACACAAGCGCATCTGAAAAATATCGCAGGGTTTACATAAACACACGCGGCAGAGAAACCAAACAAACCCTGGGACAGAGCAGGAGGTGCCAGGGTGGTTCTGGCTGGCTGAAGACTAGCTGGTGGGTGGAAAACCCCACTCCCGGGCGACCCGACCACCCCTGCGAAGCCGCCTTCCCTTCCCGAAGGACTTGGGACTTGGTTTGCTCGGCGATTCACCTCGAGTGCAAACGGGCAGCAAGAGCGTTTGCTGAGCCCCGCTGCTCAGGCAGGCACTCCCCGGCCTTCTGGTGCCCTCTGCGGGCGGCTGCTGCAGGGTTTGCCCACCTGGGACCTGCATCCCTCTGTTGAACCTGGGGGACCTGTATCCTTGTGCCAAACATGGAACCCGCATCCCTCTGCCGAACCTGGGACCCGCACCACTCTGTCTCCACGAGCTGTGCCCATCCAGGCCTCTGGCTTGGCGTCATCACTTTCCTCCGCAACTCGCTACAAGCTAATTATAGTTCCAGTACTTTCCCTCTGGAGCAGTGTTAATTACCACACGGAGCGCCTCACGCCGCCCAAACCTAGTTTGAAATTCCAGCTGTCGGTAAAAATAAATCGAGGGAAGTGAGAAAGGTTCTTCCTCACAACGTCCAACCACTGTTACAGGGAGCAAAATTCAGACTCCGATCTCCCTTTCCTTCGGTTGCACTAAGGGTCCTTGTTATATGGAAAGCAGATGTAACCAAAGGGGAAAGAGACTCCTAAATCTCTGAGAAATAAAGGCAAGGTCGCTGCTGACAGGACAGTTACGCACGAGTTCACTCTCCATTGTTTGCTATCAGCTGAAAATAGGGTGCAGCCTTCCATTCATCTCGGACTTGCTAACTACTGGGTGTTGCCATAGGGAGGAAAACAAACAAGCTTGAGACTCAGACGGACCGAAACCTGAGCAAAGAGGCTGTGTAAAACACCAGCCTGCAAAACCCCTGCTTCAGAGGCATCGCTGTGGAGGATGGAGAAGAGACATGCATGCCTTCTATGCAGATCGTACATGACCCCGAGGGCTCCTAAAGATGACTTCAGGATTCTCAGAAAAATCAAAGAGGTAGTACTGACAGGCAAGGCTGACTCATAAGATTAAAATACCCCGTGTTAAACGTGCCTGAACAGAGCAGAGGGAAGGATGTTGCAATTTTCTATGAAAGGTGCTTAAAAAGGCCTTTGTGATGCAAGGCAGTAACAGTTAAAAAAAGAACTACATTCAAGCGCCAAAAAAAAGTGCTTTCTAATGGCCAAAAAATCCACACCGAAACAATAGCTATCCATAAGGAAAAGCCATTAGGTGTGACAACAGGGCAGTTCCCTCGTCAGCCATGGGATTAGCACTGTAAATGAGTAACCCAGCACGGGACGGCTCCGGCTCAGACGCCTGTCTCCAGATCAGACGCGGGAACACCGAACAGGCTGCATTGTATGGGCTGCATTGTGCTCTTATCGCCGAGGCTCTCCGGCAGCCCCAGCCCCAAACACCACCGCCGACACCCGAACAGGGCACTCCTCTCAAAGGGGCAGGCTTAGGCTCCCCAAAGCTCGCCCCTTCCACCACCGCTGTTTGAAGTGCAGGGAAGTAAACAACTAAGGCAGCGAGCGAGTCGGGGAGAAGACGCGCTGCTCCTGCCAGGGTCAGTGGAGCACAGAGCAAACAGGCGTTGTCAGGTGTCACAGCTGGCGCTGGCCTAGATTGCCAGAGCCACGAGGAAAACGAGGGCAAACGGAGTTTGTTCTCCTGGAACCCTCCAGCTCTTTCTAGGGCTCCACCGACATCCCCCAACACGCACGCTGCTCAGCAAGGCAGAAGGCTGGGAAATCACCTGCTGCTTAAAAGATCACGGCAGGGGAGCTCACTTACTAGCATTTATATTGTATTTATATTACACTTCCACTACATTTATCATGGGCCGGCACAGGGACCCCCTACATCCCCCGGGCGGGGGCGCGCTGCGCATGCGCCACAACCGGCGAGCCTGTGTCCTTCGAAAGGACACGCCGCTCGTCGTCAGCCGGAAGTGGCTTCACCTGCCAGTACGCGCGTTGTTCCGGGGAGGGCCGGTCCGGTGGTTTCCGCGCGGCGGCCGCTTTCCGGCACTCTGCCCCGCCCCGCACTCGCCTGCTCTCTGTGCCTTCTCCGGGAGGCCCTTCCGCTTCCTTCCTCGTCCCGCGCCTTTCCTTCCCCCGCGCGGGTGAGCTCCATGGCGGAGCGGGGGCGCGCGCCGGCAGGGGGCGCGCTGGCGGCGGGGCGACGCTCTGGGTTGGCGACTTCCGGGTGTCAGTGGCCAGAAGGATCGGGGTCCTCCATGGCGCGGCCGCTCCGGGCCCGGAGGGAGGGCGGCGGAGCGGCGCTGCCCCGCTGAGCAGCCGCGGCCCCCCGACATGGAGCCCGAGACGCTGGAGGCGCGCATCAGTGAGTGCGGCCGCGACCGCCCCGCCGCTCCCTCTGGCGCGGCCGGCGGGGGGGGCTGTGAGGGAGGGGGCGCCGGGGGTCGCGCGTAGCGAGCTGTGGAGGGCGCGGCTCCGGGCAGGTACGGGGCCCCACGCGGGGGGTGTGTGTGGGCGCACCCGGGGGCTGCGGAGAGCCCGGGGCGGCGTTGCCCGAGCACGGGGGTCAGCAGGGAGGAGAGGGCGAGAGTTTGTGCGCGGGGCAGCCACGGGAAGGGGCGAGTGCACACCGGCATGTTTCTCCTCCCTCACCATCCCCCGCCACTGCACCTGCTGTAGCTGACAGGCAGGGAGTGGGATCGACGTTGCCCCTCGGCTGGAGAGGTTTTTCTCACAGTCCCTTCGTCCCACCCACAGACAAAGCAACAAACCCCCTGAACAAGGACCTGGACTGGGATGGTATCAATGCGTTCTGTGAGCAGCTCAATAAGGAGCTGGAGGGGTAAGTGCTTCGTCCTTTCCCCAAGCATGCTCCAGGTCACAGGCCTGGTTATGATTCCTCACACAGTAAAATCCAATGGGATTATCCCAAGAGCTGAATAGGCACAAAGGCCTTCAAGGTAAGGGTAGGTGGGGGGAGGTCCTAGTCCGCTGATGGAAGGTGCCCCCCGGGTTTTGAGGTGTCTTGGTGCCTTATCAGTGTCTTCAACTTGTGATATGCATTTCACCCCTGGATTCCCAGGCGGGAAGACAGAACCCTAATTCCCAGGCGGGAAGAGGCTTTTCATCACTAACCACCTAGCTTTTTTTTTTCCCCTCACTCCTTCCAGTCCTCCACTTGCCACCCGACTTCTTGCCCACAAGATCCAGTCTCCACAAGAATGGGAAGCTATCCAGGCCCTTACGGTAAGGGCATCTGCAGGCTGGTAGAACTAGATGGAGGGGCAGGGTGTGGAAATGCTCCAGCTTTGCTGGAGAAGCATGGGAAGCTTTGAATTCCCTCTGAGGAAGCCCTGGAGCACCTGGGCCCCTGGGTGGGAGGGGGAGTGAAGGGGGTTCCACAAGTCAGCAGAGGTTACTTGGAAAGATCTTGTTCCTAGGACTGTATCCTGTTGAAGTTGATAGGAAGCTTTTTGGGTTTTGTTATGGTGGCCTTGGCCGTGCTGGGTTAATGGTTGGACTCCATGAACTTGATGGTCTTTCCCAACCTAAATGATTCTATGATTCTTAATCGTGTTGTGGATCCACACTGTGAAAGCCTGGTATGACTTCTCTAAGGGTATCCCTTTCCATTGGCTGTTGAGCCACCTCTGCAAAAACTGGCTCCAAAGAGGAAAATCTTCGTGTTTCTTTGTGGGAGGGGTGCTTGACCACCCTGGGGGGGATAGAGGGGATGTCCCTCTGCTGCTGTAACAGTAGCCACAGGCTCCATACTTGGTGAAGGGGGAGGAGGGAGCTGCCTCTTGATCCTGCTGCTGCCCCCATGCTGGGACTCACCTGTCCCCTCTCGCCAGGTCCTGGAGTCTTGCATGAAGAGCTGTGGCAAACGCTTCCATGACGAGGTGGGCAAGTTCCGCTTCCTCAATGAGCTCATCAAGGTGGTGTCACCCAAGGTGGGTCTCAGGGCATCATGCTAGAGGGGACTCCCGGTGGCAGGAGGGCTTTGGGAAAAAGTAGTGGCTGAGCAGAAAGGCCAGACACCCATTAGGCAATGGAGAAAACAGGAGAGTGTAAGTAGGAGATCTAGTCTTTGTTCCTTGATGAGTT
Source organism: Oxyruncus cristatus (assembly GCA_013399855.1). Classification (NCBI taxonomy): domain Eukaryota; kingdom Metazoa; phylum Chordata; class Aves; order Passeriformes; family Cotingidae; genus Oxyruncus; species Oxyruncus cristatus. The sequence continues at coordinate 1,183,765 of VXAY01000094.1, forward strand.
TCCTGGTTGGAAGGTGAGTTTTCACCCCTCTGTTCCAGGCTGATTGTTGATGTAGGAAGCAGAGGGCCAGCTAGACATGATGCAGGCAGCACTTGTGAGGCAGCTGAGCTCACATGCGTGCCTGAAGTCACCTCTGCAACGCTGTTGGGCTCTGTGCTGCGTGTGCTTGGGAACCTCCTCCAGCTCTGACATCTGACCATGTCTCTCTGGGGTGTCCCAACCTGATTGAGACACTCAGGGAGGACAAGCCCAGGCCTGGTCAGTGGTGTTCTGGTGAGTCCATCTGAAGGACCAAGTCATTACCTGCTCCTCTGCTGATGCTGCTGTTCCTGCAGCAGAACAAGCTGTGTGTGCTCCCTCACTCAGTCAAGGCAGTGAACACCAGCAAGTGTAGGGTTAAGGGAACACAGACTAAATATGACTAAGGAAAACCTTTGTCTGCCAGTCACAGCTTGTGATATGCAGTGATGAATAACCAGGAACAGTGACAGCAGCATCCTAAAGTCCTCTTACTTGGCACCCTAGAGCATGTCCTCTACCTTAAACCACTAGCTTCTGGTGGCACATGCACTGTTTCTACTACCAGAACTCTCAGCAGACCCACGGGAGAAGGGTGAAGGATGATTGCATGGCAGGAGGAGAGCTGTAGCATTTGGGTATCTCCCTGCTGGGTACTGGTCATCTGGGGCTCACCTTGCTCTAAAGGATGCCAGGCACTGGGCCCTGCCTCGGAAACCATTACCGACAGACCTCCCTCTCCCAGCCTTGCTGTCTCCTGTTCTCAAGGGCTCCCTTGCTGAGCAGCTTCTGTTGGCAGGACCCTTTTCGTCACAAGGAGGGGACAGAGACCTGCCTGAGCCTTCCCACCTGTCCCTGTGTGTTACTAAGGGGTTGCTCCTACAGCATTTCTCACACCTCTTGTTTTCCTGTTATGGAAACCAGGCATAGCATAGGATGTGTTGCAAGGCCCTTATGAGCTTCCCTGCTTGCTTCCTCTTTCCTCCTTCTTGTGCCGTAGGAATGGTCTCACTTCTCCTGGGGGGTGGGAGGAGAGGAACAGGCCAAGCTTGCAATGACTCAGATCAGCTTCAAGCCACCTCTTTTCTCCTCCTCTAGTATCTTGGCAGCCGGACACCAGAAAAAGTGAAGTCAAAGATCCTGGAACTGATGTACAGCTGGACATTAGGGCTGCCCCATGAGGTGAAGATCTCAGAAGCCTACCAGATGCTGAAGAAACAAGGTGAGAGGCAGTGTTCTGGAAGGGGAAGGCGGATGGATGGTTTGTCTTCCCTTGTTTTTTGTCTGGACAGAATCTGAAATGAGCTCTCCCTTCCCTGTGCCCAGACCTATGACATCCATCAGTCTGGCTCAGCACTAGGGTCAGGAGACGGACTGAGTGCCTTGGGGCTCCTAGCTGGGCAGAGGGAATTGCTGGTTGTCCAACTTACTGGGTTGGAGGGCCCATCTGCTTCCTTCCATGGGAGATGGGGCCCTGGAAAGGTCTGGGGCTGAAAGGCTGTGAGTGCTTTGGCAGTAGATGCTGGGATTTTCTGAGAGGATATTTATGGCGAGTGGAGGGCAGTTCTTCCATGAAAACGCAATCCAGGATCTTGGGTAACAGGAGCAAACCCACACACCGTCAGTCCCAGCTGGGTTTGGTGGGCCATTAGGGAAAAAAGGCCTAGGTGGCAGTGCCATCCCGGAGTGTGGGTGAGTTTTGCTGATCTCTGCTTTGGTGTCTACTGTAGGAATTGTGAAGTGTGACCCAAAACTACCCGATGATGCTCCTTTTCCGCCACCTCCCCCTCGGCCCAAGAACATCATCTTTGATGATGAAGAAAAATCCAAGGTGAGCGCTCTGTGCAAGGAGAGGGACAGCAGGCAATACCTTCCTGCTCCAGTATCTCATGCCCCCCTAATGTGGAGATCCAGAAAGGATTGAGGCCCCTGCTCCACACACTGTCCTTCAGAAAATGCATCACATAGAGATGCTGAGAGACTGCTCCAAAATCATGACAAAAGAAACGGACAGAGGTGGGGCATGTGGGTCTGTTTGACCTTTGGAGCACTTAACTGAGTTACCTGGCCACAAGGTCTAAATCCCAGCCCCAGATGCTGCTGCTGTTATCTCTTCCCCACCCCCAGCACTGCGATCTGCTTATTGCCCAACTACTTAAACCCTCCTGGACCTATCCTTTGTTGTCTTTCCATCAGAATTGTGTCAGGCAAACTTCTGCATTATCAGTGCTGATACATTTAAACAAGTGTTAGGCTACTCTGGGTCTTGTTCTGCACCCAGTTTGCTGCAGCTGATACCTTTTGCCTCCATGGGTCAGAGTCTGCAGATGAGGATTTACAGGTGGCCAGTGGGACTGTTCACTGACTGTGGAGAGGGAATGGAAGTGGGAGCTCTCTCCCTTCACCAACTGCACCTGCAAAGAGGCATGTTAGGAGGTCTGAGTCCATTGCAATCCCATGGCAATTCCTGCACAAACCAGGCTTTCTCTGTCTCAGTGCTAGTGCTGCTGCACTCCAGACTCTCCGTGGTGTGTAACAGGCAGGTAGGAGCGGGGTTTGAATGCAGGGAATCTTCAGGGAAAGACCTATCTCGTATAACCAGAACCATGGAGGGAAAAGGAAGGCCAGCTGTATTTCGTCTGTCCCTGGTCTCTGATAGCTCCTGTGGCTGGGCTTCCTAAACAACTGGCATTGTCCACTGCCTCTGCCAGATACAGGTTTGGGGCAGGGGGAACTATTGGCTCTAGTGTAGCAAGAGTGACTTTGGCTGCTGCCCCTCAGCTTAGGCTCAGAGGTACCTTCTCTTTTGCAGACACTGGCTCGGCTCTTGAAAAGTTCCCATCCTGAGGACCTCCGGGCTGCCAACAAGCTCATCAAGGAGATGGTTCAGGAGGTGTGGCTGGGAAGGAGGGAAACTGGGAGGACATGGTCTGGATGGTGATGGTTAGCATTAAAGGAGCAGTAGCTCTGTGACCTCATGCAGACATACAGAGCTTTTGCCCAGAATTTTGCTGCAGCAACTGCTAAAGAGTCCATGTGTGATTTCTGCCATCCGTTGGCTTCTTGGAGGAATGGCTCTGTGTGCATTCTGTGGCCCAAGCCCTGCTGCAGCACTAGATATGCAGCAGTTCCTTCCCTGTTTGGCAAGTTAGGGCCCAGAGATAACCTGGAGTTTTTCATTGGAGTGGGAGCTGTTTTGAGGGCAGTATTGCTGTGCCTTGGACCAGGGAGTTGGTGGGTGACTAGCTTCCTCTCCAACTTATAGCCAAGAGCAAGGACATCCTTCTCCATATGCTTCCCCTCCAGGACCAGAAGCGCATGGAGAAGATCTCCAAGAGAATGAATGCCATTGAGGAGGTGAACAACAATGTGAAGCTGCTGACAGAGATGGTGACAAACTACAGCAAGGGGGAGACAACGGAAAGCAATGAGGACCTAATGAAGGTGAGGGAAGGCCATCCCAGCATCCTCCCTGCGCTTAGCAGAAATGGGTGACCCTTACCCGCCCATCCTCCTGCCTATTTTGTAGCCCCAGCTGAGTGTCCTGCTGCTTACCTCAGCACCCCTTTCTGCTCTCCCGCAGGAGCTGTATCAGCGCTGCGAGCGCATGAGGCCCATGCTTTTCCGCCTTGCCAGTGACACAGAGGACAATGATGAAGCTCTAGGTAAGCGCATCTGGCCTTTCTCATTCCTGCCGAGACTGCTGTGGAGGTGTCAGTGTACCCTGGTGCAATCTGCAGCAACAGTGGCAAACACCTTCTCTGCAGTGGGTTGCTGCAGCTCCTTGGGCCTTGCTTTGAAGGAATAGACAGAATCAGGGAATAAAAGTCACTCTCTTGACTATTTTCAAACTTAGTTCCCACCTATTCCATTTCAGCGGAGATCCTGCAAGCCAATGACAATCTAACACAGGTGATCAATCTCTACAAGCAGCTTGTACGGGGAGAAGAGATCAATGGGGAGACAGTGGCTGGTCCCCTTCGAGGTGAGGAGACTTGGGGAATTGGGTACAGGAACATCAAGCAGAGAGACCCTATTGCTGGTTTCCTGCAGTGTAAGAGGAGATTGAGAGAAGTGGAAAGGTGAAACCTGCAGCAGGTCAGAGTGGGCCTGGTGAGATGAGGAAACTGTGTAGGGGTGACTGATGAATGAAGAGAGGGAACTGGAAGGGAGAGCAGGGCACTCTCCCTCTCCCAGGATGGAAACTGGCCTCAGCACACTGCAGAAGGACTGGGTAAAGTTTTTGATTCTCAGCTTCTTCCTTTTTTTTGCAGGCAGAACCTCAGCACTTCTGGATCTGTCTGGCCTAGACCTTCCAGCAACATGCCCTTCCTACCCAGCCTTGCCCACCGTTTCAGGTGGCTCAGCAGTCCCCGTGCCTGACCAGGCTGGCTCTGTCTCCTTGCTGGATGATGAACTAATGTCTTTGGGTGAGAAATCCAGAGCAGAAACTCTTTATTCTCTCCTTGACTCTGGATAGTCTGCATGGGTGGTTCTTCTCATGGCAGCAGCATGAATAATGAAGAGCTCTGGGAGAGGTGAATAATGACAGACAAAGAGGTGTCCCTCATTTAGCATGAGGGAAAGACCCTGCTATGATTCTGAACTTCAGTCCCACGGTGTTTTCCTAGCTAGTCAGAGAGAGCCTGCAGGGATGTGCCCACTGATTTGCTCTGGTAAAACTGACCTGGCAGGTAAATCAAGCATGATGCAATGGCCATGCATGGGGATCACAAGGGTGGGTCACCCTGAGCTCCTCATGTTTACTGCTTGCTGTTGAAGTTATGAGCTGACAACAGATGCATGGGACTTCCAGAACTGTTCACATGGAAATTTTGTGAGGAGCCAGTCCTAGAAGGCTCTAGAGTCCCTCTTTGCCCAACAAGGTGTCTGTTTGCTAAGACAAGTGCTTTGAGTACAACAGCATGAAGTAGACAACATGGTCAACCAGACTTGGCAGCCCAGTAGTATTCACTTCTCTGCCAACTGCAGTGATAACTGGACTGCAAATGAGGATCTCTGGACAGAAAAAACTACTGTCACCCTCCTGGCTCGCCCCTGTGCAAGGATGGGGGCCAGAGATGGAGACCACCTTGGTGGGTCTGCCTGGCTTCTTCTCTCTCAGTCAGGCCACGTTTATTGCTCTTACCCACTTGGTAGCTGAGCTTCATGTTTGCTTTTACTCCTGGCAGGCCTGAATGACCCAGCACCGCATGCTGCCCAGGCCAGTGACACCAGCGGCTGGAACAGCTTCCAGGTAAGATGCTGGGAGCCATGGCAGAGGGTGGGGAGGGTAGTAAAAGCAACAAATGAAGAAGTAGGGAAAAAATCCCACATCTGATGGTTGGTGCTGATATGCAGCCCTGCTTTGTTGTGCATTCTTTTTACAGTCATCAGATAGCAATGAACTCGGTATCGCCCCTATCACAGCAACACCACCAGCCAAAGCAGATGCTGGTGCATACTCCCCCAAACCTTCTCCTAGCAGCAGTGGCCTGGATGACCTGGACCTCCTGGGCAAGACTCTGCTGCAGCAGTCTTTGCCTCCAGAGTCTCAACAAGTGCGATGGTAAGCAGGGGTAGTGCAATCTCACATCTCTCCCCATCTTTACCATTTCTGGGGTGCTGGGCACAGCATTTCGGTGCCCTGTTCCACTCCTTGCTCTTTCCCTACAGGGAGAAGCAGCAGCCACCCCCTCGGCTCACCCTGAGGGATCTGCAGAACAGGAGCAGCTCTGGCACCACAGCCCACAATCCCAGCACTCCACCTGTGCTCCAGAGTGTTTCCCCTAACGCCACGCTGCCCCTGACCTCAGAGCTGCCTGCTCCTGCTGTGCTTCCAAAAGCTGCCACCACACCAGCAGGAAGTATTGCAGTCCCACCACGGCCTCCGGCCACTGCGCTGCCCCAGGAGATCTCACTGGCCAACATCACTGTGCCTCTGGAGTCAATCAAACCCAGTGAGCTGGGGAAAAAGAGGGGGGCAGGCATGGGGGGAACTAACCCTGCACACATGGAAGGGAAGAATGTGAAGAAACTTCTTGCTTGTTGGATTTTGTGGAGGTTGAGGAGGAATGCTGTCTCTCTCACTTGCATGGAGTTCGGGTGATCCGGCCAATTCCCTCCTGGCTGACTGCTGCCTGTCCCTGCCTTTCCCACAGGCAGCATCCTCCCTGTGACAGTGTATGATCAACATGGCTTCCGTGTCCTCTTCCACTTTGCTAAGGATGCCCTGCCCGAGAGGCCTGATGTGCTTGTGGTGGTGATTTCTATGCTCAGCACGGCCCCGCAGCCCATCCACAACATTGTCTTTCAGTCTGCCGTCCCCAAGGTGAGGGAACTGCCGGGGCTGAGGTCCCCGGGCTGAGAATCATGGGCTGGAGCATGATTCTACTGCAGGAAAGGCAGGGTGGTTGAGAGAACTCTGTGGGGATGGGAGCAAGTTGTGTTGCCTTCAGATTAGCGGGAACCAGCACAATGTTTTTCTCTTTGACTAGACAGTGGAAGCTCCCGAAGTAAGGAGCAGAGCTTCTGGCTGCCAAGTCTCTCAGGAATGTGGGATGCTCTTCTCTCTCCCTAGGTAATGAAGGTGAAGCTACAGCCTCCCTCAGGCACGGAGCTGCCAGCATTCAATCCCATTGTCCACCCCAGTGCGATCACCCAAGTCCTGCTGCTTGCTAACCCACAGAAGGTAACAGCATCATCCTTGGGGCACAAGCAGAGACTGGTCTTGGTGCCTGGGCAAAGCCTTCTTACCCCGTCCCTGTTCCCTCTACTCTCAGCATTATCTGAGAGACATAAATGGTTTGTGCCTCATGCCTTTCTTCCCCTCTCTCTGATTGCTTATCCTTTCTCCTCCATCTCCAGGAAAAAGTGAGGCTACGGTACAAGCTGACCTTCACCATGGGAGAGCAAATGTACAATGAAATAGGGGATGTGGACCAGTTTCCCCCACCAGAGTCTTGGGGAAACCTCTAGAGCCACATGTTGCAGGCACTACACTGCAGATTCCTCGGGAAGCCAACCCTGCAGGGCTGGAGCAGCCTGAGGAGACGGGAGGGTGGGTAGGGGGCTGCTGCTCACGCTCTATTCTCCAGGCAGTCGAGGGCCCGAGGGAGCGTGCCTCGAGGAGGAGAGCAGAGATGTCAGGAGATGTTCATCCGGCAACACTAAGAGCGGAGTGGAAAGCTTCATTGCTTTCCACAGTTGCCTTCCCTGCTCTTCCAAAGATGACACTCCCTCTCCAGTCTGTCCAGCTTCTCTTCTAACCCTGCTTTCCTGCTCTAAGTGCAGTGGGGAACAAGGACAGGGAGCTTTAACAGCCTCAGCCCAGGGCAAGGGCTAGCAAAGGAAGATCCTTTTCCTTTTCTGCCCCCTCTGCACTTCCCAGCTTTCCAGCTACTTTGTGCTCTATGGTGCTCCCTCTTGTCCCCCTTGTCCCCTGCTTGGAGCTGGGCCCCAGAGTTTCCCTATCTGTTGGGATCACACTGGAGCTGGTATGGAACAAGGCTGGAGAGAGGCTAGGTATCTCTCCAGCACCAGAGAGCAGGCAGCTGCCCTTGCTCAAGGGGGGGCCAGGGGAGTGAGCATCACATCTCTCTGTCTTAGCTGCTTAGAGAGCTGCTGGTGGGAGGTGAGACCCAGGGTGGGACCCTGGGGGCTGGGAAGGGCCGCCTCTATGCCTTCCCAGCCCCTTTCAGCTGGAGTTCTGAACCCCCACAGCGGGGTGGTCTGCACTCTTCCCACGTTTTATCTATCATAGCAACTTTAAGAATGGGGGCTGGAGAGGAGCACACTGTAGGCTGTGAGTCTCCCTGCAGCCTCCTGACAGATGGGGAGAGGAAGCAGCACTTAGTCTTCCTCCACCTTGGCTGGACAGGAGAGTTTGGAGCGCTGGGCAGCTTTCTCAGCTCTTCAGTGTCTTCTGGCAGTGGGGTAGGTGATGGGCTGGGAGCCAGGGAGAGACAGGAGCCCAGCCCATCACCACTAACCTCTGCACGGGGGCGTTAGGGGGGAGGGAGGGGGTTTCAGCTGTGCCTTGCTCACCTTTGCCCGCAGCTAAGGGCAGGTCTGGCTCCCTGTGGCGGGGAGGGGGCTTGCTCCAGCCGCCTGATCACTGTGACACAAGAGCGGGGATCTGCAGGCACGGAGGAGACTGGGAATGGCACATCCCAAGCAATCCTGATTCCCCGTGGGACTTGAGACCACAGGAGCTGCTTTCCATCCCTAAGCTGGTTTTGAGAGGGCTTGATCATAAAAAACAGAGGCAAGCTGTGCCCTGTGTCGGCTTGTCAGAGCCAGAAAGAGGCTTGTGTGAGGTGGAGACAAGTGGGGTGCCTCACTCTTGGCTCGGGGCAGCGAGGTGAGGTGTCTCAAAGCTGGGCACAGCAAGCAGTAGAGGGCAAGGGGAAGCAAGGTCTTCGTGCTGGGGTTCTGCTGTGTCTTACTTCCCTTTCTGGTCTGTTCAGGGTTTTGTATGGGTTTTTTCCTTGCAGATCTTGTTTGGTTCTTGAATAGACTTGTATATATTTTCAGTGCAGAATTCTGTAAATGGAAGAAAACAAACATTTAAAATTAGACGCCCGGCGCGAAGAATCAGCTGTATTTATGGGAAATAAAGAGTTCTTTCCTGATCCTGTCCCTCTGCCTTTTGACCTAACCGCTGAGGAACTTCAATTGCACCCTGCCCAGGGTCCTTTCCAGCTCAAATCCTGTGCCTGCAATCCTGTAGTTCATCCAGCAGTCACCCAGGGAGCGCCTTGCACAGTGATTTCCCCAATCCCGTGAGCAGGGAGCTGGGATGGTGGAATTCCCCCAGCAGTTCTCATTTCCTTTTGTGAGAGCAGTCACTTCTAGGCTGCAAACTGGGCGCTGTCCACTTCCCTCCCCACTGAGAGGCGGTGGGCAAGGGTCTGTGCCCCACAGCCCATGGGAAGCAGAGCTTGAGCTCTCTCCCATGCCCCACATGACTTTGCAGCTTTACCACTGGTAGCAGCACTTCCTCCTCTTCCCCCAGGCTGCCTCTTGGAAGCAGTTCCAGGGGTCAGTTTTACTGCAGGGATGCAAAGAGGGGGATCTGCTCTGGGAAGCATCAGCCTGAGGCTGGGAGTGGGTCTCTTGACAGTGCGGGGGAGGAAGGGCCTGGCCACCACCTGAGGCAGCCAGGGAGGATGGGAGGGCGGGGGCTTTACTGCATCTTTGCAGTAGGTGCTGGAAGTGACCACCCTGCCTGTTGGGAGCCTGGGGGATCAAATGTGCTCTGCCACAGGTTTAGAGCAGCCTGGTGTTTCGGGCAGGGGAAGTGGTGCTCCCTCACCCCATACCTGCTTGAAAACAGCTGCCAGTGCCACTTTGCTGTGCACTCACTGGAGACTTGACCCTTACCAAGAAGCACAGCCCAGCAGCCCACAAATTACTGCTTCTTAGGCTTTGGGGCACAGGTGGAGTGGCCCTTCTGCCTCTTTTTCCTTTTCTGCTTGCTTGTTCTCCCCACAAGCAGACCGCTTCTCATTTGGGCTCCGTTTGCTGCTTCCTTTGCCAGCCACATAACCCAGCCAACAGCAACCTCTCAGAGTAGGAGGAGGAAAGTCCTAGATGAAAGTGAGGTTTACATCTCGTAGAGCCAGGGCCAAAGGTCGTGGTGGTGTGAGGGGGATGCTTTTAGACAAAGGGGGGAAAAAAAAAAAAAGTGTGAACCTTGTTGCAGCTCTGCAGAGAGCAGGCAACACCCAAGCCTGAGAACAGGGAGTTTGTGGTCCCCGTGCTACTGTGCAAGTGCTGCTGCTCTGCGCTGGGCCCACCCCCCCACCGCTGCTCGGAGGAGCTCTGCTGGCAGAGGGGGAGCAGGGAGGAAGGGGCCTCCCCAAAACACAAGGCAACTGCCGTTTGCCACAGCTTTGCAGCGGTTCCGGAAAGCCTCAGCGAAGGCAGGGAGGGAACGCAGGGTGAGGGGCACAGGAGGGGTTGCACGGGCAGCACTTTTGTCACGACAAGGGGGATATGTCGCAGGGGAAGAGGATGGGGCACCTGTGAGCGTGGAGAGGTGCCTGAGGAGTGTTGGCAGAGTGTGGGTGACCAGGTAGGGCAGGGAGTACACCAGGCACCCGGTGAACCACACAGCCAGCTGGCACCGGCGCGGGCTGCCCCGCGGCACAGCTGGTGGTGGGCAAGGCAAGGGGGGGAACCACCCCAGCTGAGACAGAGAGCAAGAAAGAGAGCGTGGGCCCTTCACTCGGGCTCAGCAGTGGCATGTGCTTGTCCTGCCTTGTTATGTGTATGCTGTAATAATATTTCCCCTTTAAGGCTTGGCTGAAGTTATTTTTACTTGTGGGGTGGTGACAGGAACACAGAACGGAGCAGGAGCCCTGAACTGCTCTTACCTGATCTGCGGCAGAGGGGCGGACGGAGGAGGAAGGAAGCTCAGAAAAAGAGAAGGGGCAAGAGAGGGGAGTTCGAGGGAGAAGAAGAGAAAGCAGGCAGGGCACCCCCACGGAGGGACTAGGGAGGGGACCAGCTGGGGAAACTGAAAAAGGGGGAACGAGGAAAGGAGGAAGAAGGGGAATAAGGAGGGAAAGGTCCTCAGGAAAAAGCAAAGAGCAAAGCAGCTCCTGGGAGCTGAGGGGCTGCTGGCATCCAATGCCAAGCATTACCGAGGGGTGCTGAACAGGTACAGTCGAGCAGAGTGGCTCTCCTGGTCTCCTCCCAGCTCTCAAGATGATGAAAAGACAGTTCAATCGAATGCGGCAGCAGCTGTCCCATCCCAACATCGCCACCCGGTAAGGATTTCTGCGCTATCTGTACCAGAGGGCTGAGAGGGAGAGGGACACGGGTTCTGAAGGGCTTGCACCGGGGCTGTACTGACTGCCTAGTGATGGTGGCCTGGGAAAAGGGATGAATAACCCTGAGTTTAGAGCATTTTCAGCATAAGCCAAGAGGCTGTGACCTCCTGGCACCTGAGGGGCAGTGGGAAGGAAGGCTGCGCTGGTGCTGCTCAGCAGTGATGGGATCCCCAAGCCCAACTACCTCTCCCAGGGCCCACAGGTGCTGCATCCATCTGCAGAGACAGGGCTTTCCCAATCTTGGCTTCCCCAGGATGTGGGGCAATGGGAAGGGGACCTTCCAGCCACATGCCCTTGGCTGTATGGTGACCAGAAGGGTGTTAGGAGCTGGGACTTGCCCTCCCCCCTGAGTTTCATGGCTCTAGCCAGCCCAGCAGTATGGGCATCCCAAAATGCCCTTTGAGGAGAGGACTGGGGATCCTCAGTGGACCCATGGAGAACTTACAGCTTAACACAAATCTGTCTGTCCCCATCCTACATCTGCCTCTTCCTTATTTTTCTCTTTGGCTTTCCAAAGCTTTCCCCTTGCAAAACCAAGAACTGAAATTACAGGGCTGGGCCCTCCCTTCCCAGCCCCCCCCACTCCCTGTTTCTTTCTGCCACCTCCACAGGTTCCCCAGCGCTGGGTGGGTGAGCAGGACCAACCATGTCCTCTGGACCATGGAGGTCCTTTAGCCAGCCCAGGAGATCGGCCACAGAGAAGCCACTGCTATATTCTGGTGGCCTCTTGATCTTCTTGCATTCCCCAGAGGGGAGCCTAACTCCCTTTACCATCCTTCCTCCCTCAAGATTTCTCATCTCCATGTTAGACGCACCTCCCTTTTGCTTAATGCCAGGCAGGCAGCTCGTGGAGTCCAAGAGAGCTCTTCACTCTCTGCAGAGCCTCTGCTCCGTGGGCCACGACCTCATGTGATCTTGCTTGCCTTCAACCAAACCACCCACACTTCCTGCAGCTTCACAGCCTTGTCCCACATTGGCTTTGGCGGTCAGTGAAAAGAAAGAAACATGAACTGGAGAAAAAACAGCAGCAGACAGAAAGCAAACAGGGTTCCCAGGGCATAGCAATGACAGCGGGCCATTGAAGCAAGTCTTCCTGTATGAGAAGCATCAGGGAGGTGTGGGGGTCACGGTGGCTGGTGGGTTTTGAATTTGCTTTTGAGAAGAATTTGATGCAAACCAAAAGTTTCCTTTGTCAGATTCGCTGTGAACACCTGCTGCAAAATCAAGCAAAAGCTGGTTCTGTGTCGGTGTTTCTGGAGCAGCTGGTGTTGGCCTCAGACCCCAGCTTGACTACAAGGATATCCTTGCTCTGGCAGGAGTGGTCTCATAGCCAGTGGCTGCACTGGCCTGCAAAAATTCACCTTCAGGGGAGAGATGGGCTGTCAGGATCAAATCCTGTTGTGGCCCCCATCTCCAAAACCCAGGCCACATCTGGGCCTTTTGACTGAGGTGCTCTGAACTGGAAACCCTGTCTGATGGGGTGTCCACCAGTGAGCAAGGCCGGCTGCCTTTGCCCTGCTTCTGCTGCTTTTGTCCCTGTGGGCTCATTTTACCCATAGTGCTGTGTCTGGTGGTCCAGGCTATGGCCAAAGTCTCCTACTCCCAGAAGCCCAAAGAGAGGCAGGTAGGATGCATATAAGGACCTGCCTTTCCAAGGAGGCTGGGTGGAGGTCATCCCCATTTGCTGATGGTTCTTTCTCCTTCCTCTGCAGAGCTCAAGAAGCAACTGAGCTCCTATCAGAAGATTTACTGCAGGTAAGGCATGGGCTGGGCCGGCAGGCGTGTGTCTGCTTGTGTCTGGGCGTGGGAACCTGTCCCACTCCTGCCTGCCATTCACCCTGCCAGCACATCCAAGTCATGGGGTTGGGATCTGCCTGTGTGCCCGAGGGCGATTTCAGGACCATGGCATTAAGGGAATGGCAGGCTTCTGCCACTGGAAAGGGCTTTCCAGGCTGCCCACAGAGGGATGAATCCTTACCAGGAATTGTGTTCCCTTTTCCCTGCACGGGGGTTGCTTTGGGCTGTAGTGGGCAGGCCACCTGCACCCAGATCTAGGTAGTGGGGAGATGGCCTTGAAGTGCCCATGGTTGATGAAAGGGCTTCCCCAGTCCCACCTTTCTGCCCCAGATTGAGCAGAGGATCGAGCCAGCCAAGCGAGCAGCTCACAGTGTGTCCAAGAGGCTCCAAGCCTGCCTGCAGGGGCAATGCGGCTCCGAGATGGACAAGAGAGTGGTGAGTAAAGTCCTCCCACTGCAGCCTGTGCTCACCCCAGCTCTGTCCCTCACCGGCAAATGGGATGCCAGGCCCCTGCTTTGCCAGATTTGTTGAAGGGTGGCCCAAAGCTGTGCCCAGCCCAGGTCCCACTGCCAGCAGTGACCACCAGCAGCCTGGGGTGAGCAGAGCAGGGCAACCCTTTCAACCATCACTAATTTGTGACACTCCTGAAAGAGAGACATTGTCTTTGTATTGAATAACCCTCCAAAGCCCTGGCTGTTTATCTCCCTTTCCAAACCCCTGTGAATCTCTGGCACCCACTGATGCCCTGTGGTGAGCAGCACCACAGTGTGTCCAGGCACAGTTGGTGTCAGCACTTCTCTCCCAAACCCTTGGCTCTGTGCAGAAGAAGCTACCCTTGATGGCTCTGTCCATGACGATGGCTGAGAGCTTCAAGGAACTGGACACAGAGTCCAGCCTCGGGTAAGTACTGGTGGGGAAAAAGTGCCAGGGTGACCCCAAAAGATGCCAGACCCTGGCAGTGACACTGTCTTGGGTCAGGGGCACCCACGGCTCAAACCCCGTCCCAAGAGCAAATGCTGGCATTGGAGTGGGAGAGGAGACAGCCAGCACCTTCAGCCTCCCACTGCAGAATAGGGCCAGGGGCTGGCGCAAGGTCCTACATGGAGGCGGATACATCAGGGTGTTGGGTCAGAGAGGGGCATGGCTCCAGCCCACAGTCATTTCATCTCTGTGCCCCACAGGAAAGCTCTGGAGATGGGCTGCTGTATACAGAGCTCGCTGGCAAAAATCCTGGCCGAGTTTGAGATTGCCCTGGAGCACAACGTCCTGCAGCCGCTCAACAAGCTCAGTGAGGTAGTCCTGGCTGCCCTCCTAACTCCACACTCCCATCCCACTGCTTCTTCCTGTGTCCCCAAGCCTCTTCCATTCACTCTGGCCACTCTATCCCCCAGGAGGAGCTTCCCATCATCCTGAAGCGCAAGAAGACCCTCCAGAAGTTGATTTCTGACTGGAACACAATCAAGAGCCGGTATGGGGCCCACTGCAGCTTGGGTGGCCAGGGCATACAGAGCACAGCTCCCAGACAGGTTGGGGGAAGATCATTGCCCTGGGGAGTGAGTTTCCAACAGCTTTTTGTGAGCACTCAGCTAGACCCCCTCTGCAGGTGCATCCTTGCTCTGGGCTGAGCTGCTGGTTCCATGGCCCCAGAGAGAAGGGCAGTGCCACTGCCAAAGGCAGCAAAGTGCCCCAGCGCTGCTTGGTGCCACTGAGATTGCTCCATTCCAACTTTTGCCAGTGGTAGCCTGTGCCATGCCAGATTTCTCTAGGAGTCTGCACAGCTGTCCCACCCCATGTCCCTGGCACTGAGGCCATGAATGTGCCTCTTCTTTCCCACCCCGAAGGCTGAACCAAGCTGCCAAGAGCTCCAGTAACAGCACTGGAGCTGGTGCTGGTCCAGGGGCATCTTCTGCTGCCAACAAACTGGAGATCTTGAAGGAAGAGGAGGAGGAAGTAAAGAGGAAGGTGGAACAATGCAAGGTGAGAATGTCACTCGCTCTTCCCCATGGGGCAGCTCCAGGGCTGCAGACCTGCTCCTCTCCACCAGTCTTGTCCAAGGTGACCCCACGCTGAGATGGGTTGCAGCCAGTCAGCATGTTCTGCTCTCTGCAAGCAAACAGGCCCCTCAAGCAGAAACAGAGAGATGCCCCAGGCTTAGGGAATAAAAAGAGTAAAGGATTCAAAGAGTAAAGGATTCTGCTTTAGAGGAGGCTCCAGGGGCTAAAGTGGGGAGCTCCTTGGGCTGGAAACCAACTGAGCTAGGTTCTGCTCTGGGTGGCAGGAAAGTTTCACATCAACTTACTCCTCTTCTGCCCTGTTTCTCTGAAAAGCCCAGCACCTTGTCTGGCAGAAGGCATGAGCTCACTGGAGCTGAAGGTGCAGGGACCTCTTGTGCTGAGCCACTTGTGCCAGGACCTTGATCATAGGGCAGGTTGCTGCCACTACCCAAATGCAAGCAGTGAAAGCAAGGAGGAATCCCCACCACACTCAGGGGCCCTGTCTAGAGAACTCACAGACCAGATGAAAGGCTTCATGAAAGGGTCTCCTCTTCCTCGGGTGCCAGAGAAGGGATGGAATATGGCTCTTCTCTGTGTCTCCCTTCCCAGGATGAGTACATGGCTGACCTCTACCACTTCTCCACCAAGGAGGACAGCTACGCCAGCTACTTTATCAAAGTAAGTCCTCTCTCACACTTCTTCTCAGTGTATGAATGTCTCCTGGTGCATGTCTGAGCCCAGCCTTGTCCCCATCCATACCAAGTCCCCCATCCAGGGCAAGGAACAGATCAAGGCATCAGCAGATGCCTACAGCTGGCTTTGCTCCAGGCACTGCAGGTTAATGCCGCCACTAGCACCAACTGCAAACAGAGTGGCTTGCTCCAATGACCCCCCCTTTCCAATTTACCCTCTATCCCTCACTACCCTCTATCCCTCACTATAGATATAGTCCCATGGACCCCAGGTGGGTTCCCACTGCAGCTCCCTCTTAGCCCTGCCTGCATGAGGGTACAATGTCCTGGTAATGGGTGTCTCTCTGAGAGGGGCTGGTGCCAAACTGAGTGCTGTTTGTCTATACCCTGTCTGGCAGCTGCTGGAAATCCAGGCCCAATACCACCGACAGTCACTGGAAGCTCTGGATACAGCTCTGGCAGAGCTAAGAGAAAGCCACAGACAGTCAGGTACCTGCTGGCTCTCCATGCAGCCCAGGGAGGGCTGCAGCCAAGCCTGGGGGATATAAGTGTGGCCAGCAAGGCTGGAAAAGGCATGTTTTCCCTCCCTAACATCTGCTGCTTTCTCCCACGTTTGGCTGGTGGGTTGGGGACCGCAGTCTGAGGTGAGCTGGGGATGCTGCCTGCCCTGTCTCTGCCCCTAGCCAGCTAAGTTTGGATTGGAGTGGGATGTTGCCATGGCCGGATGCTGGATGGCCCCAGTGTCCACCGTCCCTCTTGACATTCTCCTCCCTCTTCCAGAGCCCTCCTTCAGTGCAGACATCCCAGCAGCAGGGTACTATGGCGTGTCCCTAGAGACCCACCTCAAGAGCTTGGGCCGGGAGATCGCACTGCCCATTGAAGCCTGCGTCATGATGCTGCTGGCCTCCGGCATGAGGGAAGAGGTAGGGAGTGCTCCAGACCGCCTCCCCCCAAAAAGGCACCCCTCCCAAACTCAAAGTGCATCCCTTCCTTCTTCGACCCATCCCCAGGGACTTTTCCGGCTGGCAGCGGGTGCGTCAGTGCTGAGGAAGCTGAAGAGCAGCTTGGCCAGTGGCTCCAACGCCCTGGAGGAGTTTTACTCGGACCCCCACGCTGTGGCTGGTGGGTGCAAGTGAGGTGGGGTGGGGGGACCTGATTGGGCAGTCCTTGCCATCCCCCAGCTGCCATCAGCCCTGCTGCTCCCTCTCCCCTCCCAGGTGCACTGAAATCCTACCTGCGGGAGCTGCCCCAGCCTTTGATGACCTTTGAGCTCTATGACGAATGGGTCAAAGTGGCCAGGTGAGTCCAGATGCTGGAGTGGAAATGCCTGGCGGGTCTCAAAAAGGCCTCAGTCAACCCCCTCCATCCTTCTCAGCACTTGGAGCAGGGCTGCTCAGCCTCATTTGCCATGTCAGGGGGATACGAACACAGCTCTTCCATGGATGCCTACCTTAGCTGCCCAATAAAAGCAGGACATCTCCATCCCCAGGGCTATGGCCTAAATGGGGTGGCCAGCACTGGCCTTCCTCCTTGCCCACCGTGTCCCTCTCTGCCACAGGGAGCAGGCTGAGCTCTCCACTCCTCCTTCTGTCTTGCAGCTTAAAGGACATTGACAGCCGTGTACAGAGCCTGCGAGACACCTGCAGCCGCCTGCCCCAAGAGAGCTACAACAATCTGAGGTGTTTTGCTGGAGCAGGGCTTCTTCAGCCCCAAACAATCTCTGGTAGCAGTCATTTCTTCCCCAAATGCATACCTACTATACCTTCACCCTTCTTTAACCCCACAGGTATCTGATCAAGTTTTTAGCCAAGCTGGCCGAACACCAGGAGGTGAATAAAATGACCCCCAGCAACATTGCCATCGTGCTGGGCCCAAACCTGCTGTGGTCGCAGCAGAGCACAGGGTAAGGTCCAGTTCGGAGGGATGGGATGCAGCTTCCCAGCCTTAGCTCGGGTGCCTTGAACACAAATGCCATGAGAAAGGCCAATCCGGCAGCCTGAAGGCTGGTTTGAAGCACCTGCACCTCTTCCATGGTCAAGTCCTGTCTTTGTTCCCGAGTTGCATGACCCCTGTGTCCTCTTAGCCACTCTGCAAAGCAGCAGAGGGAAGGGCTGAGACCTGAAGCACTTGTGACATGGATGGCCTTCCACACCATTGGCCTCCAACACCAAACCAGGGTTCTCAGGACAGGGAACAAGGCCCATCTCCCACCCTGCCATTCCCCTTGGCTGGGCTGGCTTCCCTTCGGGCTTTGGCCCACCAGGAATGAACACCAGAAGCCATTTCAGGTTAATGCCCCCCAAACCACTTTTCTGATGCTTCCCCCATTCCTGTCTCTCAGAGACCCCATGCAACTGGACTTGGCTTCAGTCTCCTCCATCCAGGGTGTGGTGGAAGCTCTCATCCAGAACGTGGACACCCTCTTCCCTGGAGGTAGGGCCAAGGTACCACTTGGTGGGCCACAGCACATGGTGAAGGGGAGAGGAAGGGAAAGGGACTTTTCTCCATCCCTGGGAGGAGGGAATTGGGGGGCTGCTCTGTTTCCCTGCAATGGGGTCATTGCTCTGGGTGGCAAGTGCTTCCTCACAGGGTCTCCTCCCTTCTCTCCACCCAGAGGTAGATTTTAATGTCTCAGGATTGTTCACACTGCCTGCAAATAGTGGACTTAGCAAGGCTGACCCAGCGGAGGAGCTGACCCCCGAGCCCCCTCCAGCCAGCACTCCCACCCTTCCAGATGGAGAGACGTACGTCTGCTGGGAGCTAGGGGCTCTGGCTGTCCCAGCTCTCCCTATGTTCTCCTCCCATTGCACCATGGGATGGCCAGGGGCCATAGCCTCACAGGTGGATGCCTGGCCTCGGGGCCAGGACCACCATGCCCAACCAAAGCCTGACTTGCCCCATTCTCTGCGCAGGACGTCGAGGGACTCCGAGGCCAGGTCCCAGCTGGCATCCCCAGCAGTGACCAAACCACCTCCTGAAGCTGCAGGGCCAGCAGCTCCAACAATGACTGATGATACCACCCGCAAAGGTCAGGGTGCCCCAGATGGCACAATGCTTGGGAAATGACACCCCTGAATGCCACCTCCTGTAGTTTAGCCTTCATCCTGCTGTTCCCTGCAAAGAAGGGCACTAGGAATGTCCCTGTCACCAAATCAGAGGTAAGGCCTCTGGCCAGGGTAGCATGGCCAAGATCCAGCTGAGGTGGGACCATGGGATGGATACAGTATGTCCTCCAGTGTTGGGTTGAACATCCCCTGTAAGGAGGTATAAAAACTCCTGGCCCTTTGTGAGGGGAAGAGGGAACCCCCCCCAAAAGCTGGTGTTCACTTGGGTCTCCAGTTTGGGAGCTGGGCAAGGGACAGTTAGTCCATCTGTCTGCCTGCAGCCCCCCTGCCTGACCCATGGCTGGCCACAGTCCCCTCTGCCCTGCGGAGACACACCGGAGGAGGGTACCCCAGCCCAGCCCAGCCCAGCTTTCTTTTCAGGCAAGCGCCCGGCTCCAGCCCGACCCACGATGTTGCCACCGCCTGTGGCCCAGTCCCGGAGCACGGCTCCTGCCCCGGCAGCCAGCCCCAAAGCCCTGCCGCGACGGATGGTGCCCAGCCGAGCCCCTTCTGTCCCGCCGCCACTCCCGCCACAGCCAGCACCCCGTCACAGCCGAGATGTCCCACCGTCCCCCAAGGCTTCCACTGCGGAGGCTGACACAATGGCTGCCGTGGACTGGGTTCCAGGAACCACAGATGAAGAGCAGCCTCTGCCTGCAGCAGAAAGGAGCCCCTTGGCCACACTGGCCTCAGCAGGACAGCTCACAGAGAACTGAGCAGGGCATGGGGGAATCACAGGTTGGGGAGACAGGGTCTGGCATTCCTCTGGGAACCCAGCAGGCACTGTGGAAACACCAGGGTGGTGGCCTGAGGGACTCCTGAGCCTCCACCTTGCTCCCTCGGCTCACACCACCTGGCATGCTCAGCCTGCCTCCCCTCGCTCTCCCGCCTCCACCTCCCCCCACCACCATGTCCCTGCCAGGGCCCGGCCACCGGTGAGGGCCCAGCTCCCTGCCCAGCTCCCCCATTGCAGGCCCAGGCACTGCCTGCACCTTTTGGGCGAGCGCAAGCAGCTTGGCCTGGCGGGGCCATTTGTGGATGCCCAGCCATGACCCCAGCCCCATTTTGCCTTAAAACACGTTGCTCCAGTAACACACGGATGAATATATATAAATACAAATAGATATGTATATATATAGATATCTGTATCTAGAGTGCGTGTCCTGTGAGGAGCAGCTGAGCGAGCTGGGGGTGTTCAGCCTGGAGGAGGCTCAAAGTGGCCTTATCGCTCTCTACAACTGCCTGACAGGAGATTGTAGATGGGCTGGTGTCAGCCTCTTCTCCCAAAAAGAGGACAGGATGAGAGGACATAGCCAGGGGAGGTTTAGGTTGAACATCAGGACGAATTTCTTCCCTGAAAGGATGATCAGACATTGCAATGGGCTGCCCAGGGAGGCGGGGGAGTCACTGTCCCCAGAAGTGTTTAGGGAAAGACTCAATGTAGCACTTAGTGCCGTGGTCTAGTTGACGTGCTGGTTTTCGGTCATCAGTTGGACTCCATAATCTCGGATATCTTTTCCAACTTAACTGATTCTGTGCTGTTTTGCCGGTATTGGAGGAGCTGGTGTGAAATTCGCAGGCAAGTGTGAGCAGAGCGCACTTGGCCGCCTGAGGTGCTGGAGGCCGCAGCCCTCGNGTTTAGGTTGAACATCAGGACGAATTTCTTCCCTGAAAGGATGATCAGACATTGCAATGGGCTGCCCAGGGAGGCGGGGGAGTCACTGTCCCCAGAAGTGTTTAGGGAAAGACTCAATGTAGCACTTAGTGCCGTGGTCTAGTTGACGTGCTGGTTTTCGGTCATCAGTTGGACTCCATAATCTCGGATATCTTTTCCAACTTAACTGATTCTGTGCTGTTTTGCCGGTATTGGAGGAGCTGGTGTGAAATTCGCAGGCAAGTGTGAGCAGAGCGCACTTGGCCGCCTGAGGTGCTGGAGGCCGCAGCCCTCGCGGCCGCAGCGGGGAGAAGGTAAGGGGGACACGGCCGGGCCCCGGGCCGGGAGGGCAGGGGTGGGTCAGGCTCTGCCCACGGCCGGCGGAAACAACGCCCCAGCCGCAATGGCGATCGCGCCGCCCTCACGCCCCGCCGGCCAGCAGGGGGCGCTCTGCCGCTGGGCGCCCCCGCGGGGGGCGGTGCCCGGGGAGGTGGTTCCGGCCAATGGGCAGCGCGCCCGGCCCCGGCCCCGCCTCCTCCGCGTCGCTGTCACTGTGGGCGCCGGCCCTCGGC
>VXAY01000094.1:1204832-1247814 GCA_013399855.1 Oxyruncus cristatus
GAGGTGCGCGACGCGGGGCTGCGCCTGGCGGGCGAGGGCGAGCCGGCGCCCGGCGAGCCGGTGCGCGCCGTCCTGGTGGGCTACGACGACCAGTTCACCTTCGCCAAGCTGGCGCAGGCCTGCAGCTACCTGCGCGACCCGCAGTGCCTGCTGGTGGCCACCGACCCCGACCCCTGGCACCCGCTCAGCGATGGCCAGCGCACCCCCGGTGAGCCCGCGCCCCGTCCCGCGCCGCCCCCGGCGGGAAGGGTTTGGTGGCGGGGGTGTCCTGGGGTGGGGTTCGCTGTCCCAGGCCCGGGCGAGGCGGGTCCCTGAGCGCCAGGACGGGCAGGGCTGCCCTGGCGCGTCCCTGCCGGCTCCCGGAGCCGTGCTGCCAGCGCCTCACTTGCCTGTCCTCGGGTGGAACCCAGCGTGCTGAGCTGCCCGCGGCTACTTCTTTTTCTCCTCCTTCTCCCCACGCAGGGACTGGCAGCCTTACAGCCGCGGTGGAAACTGCTTCGGGCCGCAAGGCGCTGGTGGTGGGGAAGCCCAACACGTACATGTTCGATTGCATTGTGGAGCGTTTCGGCGTCGACCCGTCCCGCACCCTCATGGTGGGAGACCGTCTGGAGACAGATATCCTCTTCGGCAAGAACTGCGGGCTCGCCACCATTCTCACCCTGACAGGTGTTTCCCGCCTGGAAGAGGCGCAGGCCTACATGGCCAGCGACAGCGCCGCTGCCAAGGATCTGGTACCCAATTACTATGTGGACAGTATTGCAGACTTGATACCAGGCCTGGATGAGTAGCAGTCTGTATGTGTGAGGGCAGAGGGGTCAGGTTCCCCATCCCAGATCCCCATCTGTTCCCATTTCTCTCTCACTGCCCTATTCCCTCAATTCCAGGTTTCTTCACATTCCAGCATCCGTCTTTGGGGGCAGATGGGAGCAGGGTTGGCAGGAGGAGACAGGTGTCAAGTTGTCTCCTTTGCTGAGAGCTATCCATGATGGACAAAGTCCTTCTCTCCCTCATTGCCAGCTACCAGCATCTCTGAGAGAGAGCTGGAAGTCTTGAGGTTGACAGGGGGATCAAATCAGTGTATCTCTGTAGCCTCTCCCCCTGCAGGAGTTAGAGACTGGCTGTCTTAGTTTTATCTTTCCCTTAGTATTATTTTTCACTTGGATAACCAGTGGCGGCCTTTTACTGCTGTTCTTTGACTCATAACTCTTGACTTCTGAGCTGCATCCCTGCTGTCCTTTTGGTAACCTTGCCAGGGGAGGGTTATCACCCACCTGGTCTCCATCAGTGCCAGGGCATGTGGAAGGAGAGTGCCAGAACTGTGGAGCATTGAATGAGAGCATCTCTGCCTCCCACAAGTGAAAGGGAGCATTGCCTCATCTCTTCTCTCCCCCCATTCTTTAGAGATGTTTCCCCCACTACTGCCCTGCTCCAACTCAGTTAATAACTGTGCCAGTGTCTATCTGAAGGGCAGAAGAGGCTGGTTTGAGGGGTTTCTGTGCCAAACAGACAAGCTGTGACTGCGCACAGCGGGTCTGCTGTTGTACCTTGTTTTCAAGTACCTTTCTGAAGGGGCTTGTGAAGGAGAGAGAGCTCCTAGATCATGACAACACAGTGTTAGTGAACTGTATGACTCCCTGATTCCCCCTCCTCAGTTGGATTTTGTCAAAGTACAGTGAGAGAAAAGGGCTGATGGGGGTCTGTGCTCCAGCTGCTGGTGTGCAGGTGCGATGGTGATGGTGTTGTCACTGCTGTGAATGTGTCACAGTCCTCGAAATCATTCCTTGCTGCTTTGTCTTTCTACGTTTTTTTAATTTCTTGATTTAATTTATTCAAACTTATTTATTGTTCAAATATTGTATTATTTGTATAAAGTATGCTGACTGGTTGCACCAAGGGGACAGGAGGCAGTGCCTTTGGGCCTCCCATACTGTCCATGTCCCATGTCGATGTTCTTACACTCACCGTGTCTCTGTATATAATAAAGTGTGAGCGTAGGCTGGAAATGGCCTCCTTTTTTTTTGGCGTGTGGTCCCATCGAGATGAAACTGCACTAGGTATCTTTGAGCCCTCAAAGGTGAGGAAGTGGCAAGACCTTTCTTCACTCAAGGGGGTGCTGCTGAGTAGACCAGAGGAATCGGTAATGTCTTGTGGACAGTGTCTTGGAGCTGCTGTTTGCTGCTGTCTCACTGGTGTCTCAGAACTGGGGTCAAGGGTGGAGGTGGCTGGGGCTATGGCATAGGGCAAGGGGTGAATTGGAGCAGGGAGTGATGTGATCCTGCCTTTGCATTTCAGAGCACAGGTAATTCACGGAGAACGGTGACTTCTTGTGCTGTGCCTGAAGGCTGCCCACTGCTAGCCAGGGGGATCCCAGGTGGATGATCCATGTGGTCCTGCGCAACAGTGTCTGGCTCTGCTAGGGTAGAGGTGAGGTGCCATCTCTGTCACATGCATATAGCTTGCAGGGGGATGAGAGCTGCCCTGGGAAGGTTTTGCTGTGACCCTTCCTGACTACGCTAAGGTTTAAGTGACAGGGAGGTGGTTGTCACCCTACCCCTGGAGTGACCTTCACCAGACTGTAGCTTGCCATGCCCTGTGTCCTCTCCCTGGGTTGGCTGTGGTCCCAGCCCGGAGGGGAAAAACAGATTAGGTAAGAAGAGCTGGAAATCACTCAAATGTACCTTGCCCCCTTTCCTCATACGGGAGCCAAATCTTCCCCTTTGTCAGACCCCTTTAACTGCTGTTAATGGTAACCAAACACCACATCTCCCACTGGAGAGATCAGCTGTTCAGCTCAATAACCGTTAGAGCGGTGTCAGCTCATGTGATAGAACTGGTTGCAACTCATTGTCTCTAGGATAATTCCAGGTGCTGAGTACCTTTTTTGCTTCCCCCCCCTCCAAAATATCTTAGGAAACAGCCTTCCAAAATAAAAGAAGATGCAAAGAGCTTTCTGAAGACTGCCTGTCATCTTAATCAGTCCCCTTTGTATATGCCCATCTCTCTCTTTTGTCTCGTGTCCAATTAAACTGCGAGAGAACTGTAACTCCTTTAATGAGCACTTGACCAACATTTGCATCATCAAGCAGAGCAAGATTGAGACCTAATGCGTCTGCTAACTTGGGCTGCCAATCTAGAGATACCCATTTATTTTTCAGAGCTCTTGTTCTTGTATCAGGCTGAAATTCGAAGTGCTATTGTTGTGATGTGGGGCCACAGCTGGGAATGCTCAGCATGCTGGTAAACCGAGGGAATTAAGCAGCTAGTAAGAGTTTGGGCCCTCTCCAAGGAGACTTTGGAGTTCGTTCTTTGGATCCCAAATGGCGAGACTGCAGAGGTTTTCTTTTTCATGTGACTGAAAACAGAGCTCAGCAGAGGTGGTGGCTGGTCCTTATCTCCTGTGACCACATAGCTTCTTGTCATCTGGTGCAGCTCTCCATGAGGACTTTGCTATGAAGCAGAGGTGGGCTTGGAGCAGAAGGGGAATAGGTTTGCCTGTCCTTCCCTAGGTTCTTCATGTAGGTGAGGGCATCAGGCAGGGGTAACCTCTGTCCTGTAAATGTCCACAGGGCTACTCCTGCTTTGGGTGGGAATGGAGCATCTGTAGGGGTCCATCAGGTCTGCCAGGCTTTGTTTTTGCGTGGCTTCCCCCTGCTACTATTGCTCCTGAATGTAATGAACGTGACTGTGAGCAGATCTTATTAGAAAACTAGACTGGAAGGGCCCCTGAAGGATGATGAGTTCTCCATCCAAACCTGTCAGACACCCATTCAACTGCTGACAATAAGGTCTGTGATCCTCATGGAGGCTCAGGCCTTGGTTTTCTCTGGGTTAGGCCTGGTGGGGCTGCAGAGAACACCTGATTTTGAAACTGAAAAACGCGATGGCTCCTGCCTGGGTAGGCTGATTGCTTCTGTCTAATGCAGTTTTTCTTCTTGGGTTGTGTGTTTTAGGAAGCAGTGCGGTTGCCAGGGAGCACTATGAAGGGCTATGAAGAGTAGAGCTGTGGCAGCACGTGGGAGGGTGGAGCGGATGGGAAGGTCAGTTTGGTGTAGCGTAGGGAAGGGTATTTATTTTCTCATCTTCAGAAAACTGCATAGTCCTTTCCTGCCGTGCAACAGAGACAACACCCAGGCGGGTGGCAGTCGTTCCATTACCCCAGGAATCTCCTATCCTTCATCCCTAAGTGCAGTTACTGTGGCAACTGCTGGCTGGATGATGTAAGCAGCAACCTGCTGAGCATTGTTTGCTCTGGGCAAGGTTTCAGTCTCTTAGTCGTCTTCATGCCCCTTCCCTGGACTCTCTCCAGTATGTCCATGACTCTCTTGTACTGGGGAGCCCAGAACTGGACCCAGCACTCCAGGTGTGGCCTCACCAGTGCTGAGTACAGGGGAAGGATCACCTCCCTTGATCTGCTGGGAACATTCCTCCTAATGTAGCGCAGGATACTGCTAATGTTCTTTGCTGCAAGGGCACGCTGCTGGTTCACGTTCAACCTGATGTCCAACAGGAACCCCAGGTCCTTTTCTGTCATGCTTCTTTCCAGCCAGGTGGTCCCCAGTATTTACTGGTGCCTGGGGTTATTCCCAGGTGCAGGATTTTGCACTTCTCCTCAGTGAACTTCATGAGGTTCCTGCCAGCCCATTTCTCCAGCCTATCAAGGTCCCTCTGAATATGAGCAAAACCCTCTGGTGTATCAGCTGCTCCTCCCCATTTTGTGTCACCAGCAAACTTGCTGAGGGTACACTCTGCCTCCATCCAAATCATTAATGCAGATGCTAAACAGATTCAGACCCAGTATTGACCCCTTTGGAGACACCCATAATTACTGGTCTCCAGCTAGACTTTATGCCACTGACCAGCATCCCCTGGGCCCAGCTGTTCACACAGTTTTCAGACCACTTCACTGTTTCCTCACCCAGATCATATTTCCATTTTCTTCTCTGGGAGGATTATACAGGAGACAATGCCAAAGGCCTTACTGAAGTCAGCATAGATGTCTACTGCTCTCCTCTCTCAAGCAAGCCAGCCATTTCATCATAGAAGGTTATCAAGTTGGTCAAATGACTGACACTTCAGAAAGTCAACAAATGGGCCCAAAAATACTAATCGATGAGTAGATGCCTTTAATATGAGGAAATAGTGATCATCCTGGCTGGGAAGCTGGAAGTAATAGAACTGGGAGGATCTGGAAGGTGTTGGGACTGGCAGGACAGAGAAGGATTTTTTTGCATGGGAAAGTGCCTCCAGAGCCAAGAAAGGATCATGATCCTAGGAACTCACTCGATACTTGCCCAACCTGATGTGAGAGTCCCCATTTGCCAAGGCAGGCAGCCCTGGCGCCACCCTGTCCCGCAGCAGCTGGAGCAGGGAGGAGGAGGAGAAGGCGAGGAGCACCAGCCTGTTACTGCCTGCCCTGGGGAAGCAGCCAGCATTTGCTTTTCCTCCAGCAGCAGTGTGGGTAGAAGTCCCACCTCTGCAGCACAGTTTCCCACTCCTTACTCAAGGCGTTGTCCCCTCCACCCCATAACATGGGCTTTCAGGTTCCCCTTTGCCATCCCTCTATCCTTATCCATTTTTTATCTTCCTTACTGCTGCCTCATTTGCTCTATGGACTCTGATCCCAGCAAACTCACCAGGCAGCCCAGGAGAGTTACATGGCTATGCACATCTAGGAACTGCTGCTGTGTGGTTGGACTCTGCCTGGGAATTGTTTGCAGATAATGTATTGTAAGTGCCCCGGCAGACAAGCTGTTTTGGTGCTCCTTATAATCCCTGGAGACACCGAACAGCTGAACTTGCTGAGAGCAATTTAAAAGTTGGTAGAGTTCTTAATAGTTTTTGAGTTATTATACTGGTCTTTGTAGCCTCAGTATACCATCACTGGGCTGATGCAAAGCACTGTCAGCTCTGTAAGCCTCCAGCATGGAGACAAGGGCGACGTGATGCCAGGAACATTCCCAGATCACAGAGCAGCTGCCTGTGATGATCCAGGTTGTTCTGCCCCGTGATTTAGCCTGCTAGATGTGCAGCTCCAGCAACTAGCAGTTTCCAGTCTGTATACGATATTGCTGAGCACTGAGTTGCTCTCTTCACGTGTTAGGGGTGAGAGAAACCTGTCTTTTAAATGGACACGGTTGTCCATCAGGTCACCCAAAGCCCTTTGCCAGCCTTTCTGTTCACCAGCCCTTGCTGAACCTCTAGCCTGGTTCCCACAGAAGCTGCACAGAAAGTGGTACCTGGATAAAATTTAGAGCATGAATTGCTTCCACTTGTTTCAAGCAACCTGAAGCAACTCAGAATACAGTTTTTTGTTTCCTTCAGGTGTACTCTGCTGTTGTACTACAGCTGCCAGTAGTTTATCCCTGTAGCATGGAAGCCAGAGGAAACTGAGACTTTGTGGGCTGCAGATAAGAGATTTTCCCACCTGCCAGGACAGCTTGATTGTGGCCCTGGCAAGGTGACTTTTCTTCATGAAACAGAGGTGTTCCTGACTTGTTGTCCTTCTCTGGCCTAATGCTTGGAGACTGCTGATTGAGCTAACTTTGGGCAGAGCCTAGGAGCGTAGGAGTGGCACAGAGCAGTGGCAGTCCCTATTTGTGCACTTGCCAAGTTTGGGGGTGGAAGTGTGAAGACTGGCAATATGCTGCTGTTCAGCACTTCAGTATGACTAGAGAACCATGTGCCTGCCACAGCCTTGGTAACTTGGAGATTGACATGTCTCGTGAGACAGGGTGGCCATGCTCCTTCAGTGGAGAGTGTTGGCTGTGCTTAGGTTGAACTTCACGGTGCTCACTGCCTTGCAATCCACCACAGCCTTTAATTAGTTACCTTCCCACAATTTCAGGGGTGAAAGGGTCTATGTCATTGAGCAATCCACAATGTGTTTGACTCCTGTTTGGCCACAAGCAACTGTGAATGCCCTTGAGCCAATGTTGCTGGAAATCTACCTGTTGGTGCAGGTTTTTGAGCATCCGTCTTGTTATGTATTTGGGCAGCCTGATATTAAGGATTCTTAGGAGAACTCTCTATAGAGGTAGTCTTCCTCTTGGTCACTTGTCACCTGCTGATGACCCAGCAGCAGCAGAACAATAGTTCCTAGTGGAGCATACCCGATCCTCAGGTCAGTCCAGGGATGGGTATGGCTGATCATTTCAAGTAGCACATGGTCCCGGCAGGCACATTTCCCATTTTTTAAGTGGCAGGATCTGAGGCAAACCCCATGGTACTGCCTGCTGATGCCATACAAACCTCTGCCATTACTGCTTTGTGTATTTTGTAAGATCTCCAGAACAACGTCTCCAGCAATGCAACACAAGCAGCAGCAGGAAAATCTGTCTGATCCCTGTAGTGACTTAGGAAGAGATACAACTACCTGGAAAAGGAGTATGTGAATTACCCTGGGACTCCTTCTAGCAGCAAACCTCCAGGCTCAAAACATGGAGGCATCCTGTCTAATACTCATATTTCATCCTCTTACCCAGGCAATGTTCTCTGCAATGCAGAAGAGTAAGACACCTGCAAAGGATCATCCTTATCTGCTCCTTGTCTCTTGAACTTGGATGCTCTGCCAGGTCCAGTAAGAAAATTAGACAACTCTAGTAAGGCATCTATCTAGGGGATTCACTCTCCCATCCCCTGGACTATTGTTCTTTAGGCTGAAAATAAATCTAGAAGTAGGAGGCTCTTGTATTGTG
Source organism: Oxyruncus cristatus (assembly GCA_013399855.1). Taxonomy (NCBI): domain Eukaryota; kingdom Metazoa; phylum Chordata; class Aves; order Passeriformes; family Cotingidae; genus Oxyruncus; species Oxyruncus cristatus. The sequence goes on from VXAY01000094.1 coordinate 1,212,527, forward strand.
TTCCCATTATGCTGGCTGTAGTGAATTGACACCAGATTTTTCTTTCATTTCATAGTATTCATGTCAAATATTCTCTTTCCTTTTTCCTTTTTATTACAACTACCAGAGGCTCCACTGCCTGTCTGTTCCTTGTATAACAGTGTGAGTTGTGCACCCCTGCCACTATTCAACCCACGAGGACCAGCTGTTACCCTGTCCTTTAACACACAGCTGGGTGATACCTAGAGAGATGAAAATACAACTGTATAGAAAGAGGTGCAGCTGAAATTGCTTTCCAGCAAGACCTCCCTTTTGCTGTTGCCTGAGCCTGGTGTCTGTCTGTCTGTCTCAGTAGGAGAGAAGGAGTGGGAGGTTCCACATAGATCTGTATATGGTTTCTCCATAGATCTGTAAACCCAACGCAAGCTGGTGCTGCAAAAACCACAGTTATTTTCACATCAGTCTGATGCTCAGCAACAGGAATGTTTTCACGACAAGAGAGGAGGCTGTGCCAGGCAGGGGAGAACAGCTGAAGGTTGGAGAGTGGAATGGGATGGTGTGGAGTGTCGTCCTGGCTGATGTGAGCTCACTCACAGAAATACGGAGTGATAAATGGCAACTGGTTGGGGAAAGAGTGTGATATCCTGTCCTTTCACATATTTGAAACCTGCATTCCTCCAAGCTGTTAAACCAGCCCCCTTCCCAAGAGCTGAAAAGCACAGTTTTGGCTGTATTTTGACTGTCAGCTTCTTTTGCTAGATGTTGACACTGCAGGGCCCCTGACTACTGCTGGCCCCCTCAGTGCATCCAGCAACCCTGCAGCTGCAGCTCTCTGCTCCAGAGCTGTTTCTCATCACTGCTCATCCTCACTTTGCCCTGCAGCCCCAGCTGGTAGTGGCTTGGTCACGCAAACGTCTCTGCTTAGGAGGGCCTGGTTGCTGGCAAGCACAAGGCTGTGTACTGGAAAGCAAATGGCACACAATGTGTCCAACAGCCCTGCAGTCTGCATCCAAGTCACAGCTCTCCTTTGTTCATGCTTAATCAGCTCCTTATGGGACAAGCATCTTCTGTCGTGCTTCCAGCTGCTCTTAGCGGGACCATGCCCTCCACCTACGCTCTTTAGTTTCCGTGCTATAGATGTATGTTTTCCAGTCTGCACATCATTCTCTCTTCAATAGTTGTCTTACACAGTTCTTCATCATCTGATGAATGCCAGATACCCTGCTTTGCTGCTTTACATGCTGCTTCACTTGCTACTTCATCAGCTGCACCACTACAAGAATCTAATTTTCTGTTTTCCAGAACGTAACATGTTCTTTTTGCCTTTCCAAGTCAAAGTGAAGGAGGACCTAATCTGTTCAGGCACTGCTGTAAAGCCCTTAGCAGCAGTTTCAGGTCCCGAAATCTCTATGAGTCAGACCCAAAGTCTGGAGCAGCAGGATGGGGAAAACAGCAATCCCCTCTGAAGGGTGCAGCAACCCCCAACCCATGTGCAATGCCCCTTTCCAGACTCACATGGAGGGCAGTTTTTGACCTCCAGGCTGGGTGAGCAGCCAGATTGCACAACACAGCCAGGTAGTGCCTCTTGTCCACTGCACCGACGCAGGGCTGGCCAGGCAGGGGCAAGAAGAGTACCTGGGAGAGGATGCTGGGAAGCTGCATGAATGCAATCTTGGCATTGCAATGGCAGCCTTTACCTTCATTCCAGCTCATTCACTAGTGCCCGGCTGGTTTGCCCTCAGGGGGTGATGTTTCAACAGAAGGAGGCCACAGACACTCAGCCAGAGCAGGGCAGCTGCCATGCCAGTGAGGTTGCCTCCATGGCATGCCCAGCCATCCTAGCCCTGGGAGAGCCAGAGCTGCAGTCAGAAATCCCACAGGCACAGCTTGCAGTGAAGCTGGGCTTGGCACGCCGATGCAATGTGGAGAGGGATCTCACTGCTCTTCTCTAGGCAGAGCTGGAATACACCAGCTGGGCAAAGGCTTGCTGAGGGGCTGGGCCCTGTCGGTGCTTGTCCTGGTTGCAGACAGAGTAGGACAGGGACTGGGTGGTGTTGAGATGCTACCAGCAGTGGGAGCCAGGGGAGCCACCTGCAGAGGTGTGAGTGAGAGGCAGGTTTTCCTTCAGGCACCCAGTTTTTCTGTGATAAAGTCAGTGTGCTAGCCCTCTGCAAAATGTCCAGTCAAAATTGCTCTGGGGGCTGATGGGGGAGACTCAGAGCTGGGGAGAGTGCTATGGCTACTGAAAAGGAGTGGTGTTGCCACGCCCTCAGCATCTTCTTCTATTGTCAGTGGAGGCAGGAACAGTGGAATATGGTAATCCCCCAGGGAGGAGTTGCCTTGAGAGTTCTCAGGATCCCTCTTCCTATCCCAAGGCACTGCTCACCCACCGTCCTCTCACCCCCAGACCAGGCCTTGTCTGACTCTGCCTCTTGTGCCGCACACCTAAGCCTGTGCTCCCATCAGCTGTGCTATGATACCACAGTGTTGGGTGATCCTCAGTGGATGTCATGGTGTTTCCAGAATTGTGCACACACAACCCAGAAGACTGAACATTAAAAAGGAAAGTAAGAAACAAAAGCAGTGCATTTCACGTTTCAGCCTCTTGGAGGGTCCAAAGAGTATCCTGTCTTTAGAAACACCCACAGAAAGTTAGAAAAATAAAAAAAATAAAGCTCAACTGTGAAACTAATATATGTCTTGCTTTCTGCCTTTCCCTGGGATTCATCCCTCTCTGCCCACTGCAGGTACCTGCACCCTGGCACAGTTCTGGGGCTCTGCATGGCTGGGCTGAGCCACCCTTCCTTGGGCACTCAACAGAGGGAGGCCCTGCAAACATACAGGGGTGTCATTCTGCCTTTGGCAGACCTGTGCCAGGCCAAAAAAAACTGAAGGAAGCAAATTTTTCTGAGCCATGTGTGAGTCTCCCCTGAAAAAGGGAGAGTACGTGCCCAGCAAATTAGGACATCCCATCAGCAGCAGCTCTCATTCCCTGCCCACAGGGTGCTCCTGGTACACTGTTTGCCAAGAGCCTACTTTTCTCAGAAAGTGTCCTGTTTCCCCATGGAGAGTATCACTCTGAGCCAACAGTCACTCTCCTGCCTGAAAGAGGGATGGTCAGCTCGCAACATGGCCAAGCATCCTCACCCACTTCTGTTTGGGAATAGCAGCGCAGAGCCCAGCATCTCAGTTTCACTCTGAGGTAAAACCATCTCTCCCCCAACTGAGCTAAGAGGCAGCCACATGCTGAGCACAGCCTAACCTTTCTGCAGTGGGAAAGCAAGTTTTCCAAAGAGGAAATGGCAAATTTATGGGGAGCTGGTCAGCGTCCAGGGCCAGTCCCTGAGAGTGTTCCCAGGCAGCTGCAACACACCAGCTGTGGTCAGTCATGCTCTTCACTTAGGTTGCATGCTTTCAAGAGGTTGAGCCCTGCAGTTTTGAGGCTGGTTTGACCCAAACCGGAGCAACCCTGCTACCCCCAGGGGTGGGTATGTATGTGGAGGGGTTAGTTTTCCTCCAGCAGGGCTGCCCCTGTGGCCCAGTGCCCTGGGTTTAACCATGGAGCTGTACAGACACAGTTTGGGAGTACCCTTGATCAAATAGGGACTTATTATTAGGTTGGAAGGAGGAGGCCCTGTTTCTGGGGACAAGATTTCATCCCCATCTTTCTCTGACCTTTTTCTCCTGGGCTAACTGACACTTCCCTTTGTCCCCCATTCCCGTGTCTCAAAACATGGGGTGTGATGGCTTCTCAGAATTAGTTATTGTTCTTTGGAGAGATGAAGTCTTTCTGCAAGCCATCTCCTTCACAATGTAAGGCTTCACATGCCTTATAGGCATGGCAGCCCACCCTCTAACCTTCATCCCAAATTCCTTTATGTGCCCAAGAGGCCAGAGGAGCTTTGGGATCAGATGGTCAGAGACATCTGCTAGCTGCTCCTCCAGCCTCCCATGGCCCCAATGCAGCTGTATCCAGCCTAGCCAAGTGGTTGCAGCAGTCTGGCCTCTCTCTCCCACCAGCCAAGAGTTTGACAACCCAAAGCCACCCCTTTCCAAAGCCCCAGCCCAAAGCCCCATTGCATGGAGTGAACCAGTCCCAGCACAGATGCTGACCTTGCACAGACCACATTACATACAGGGCCCAGGACCAGCAGGTCTGCTGTTCCCAAAGGACAGAGTTGCCCCAAATCAAGAATGGCTGCTGTTGGTTCCTATCCTCTTGTCCTCTTGCACTTTTGTGAATCTTCTAACACCTTGCAGTGCCTCAGTCCAGGCAATTGGAAGCTCACAGGACTTCCCTGGCTGGTCTTGGTAACATGAGGTGTTTTTCAGGAAGTCTCAGCCTTATGGACATTGCACAGTGCAAGAAGATACGAAGGCTGGTGTTCAGTGAGACTGGATCACTCTAGCACAGTTCCCTGGCCTTCCAGTGGGCTGCCACTGGGCACGGACTCCAGATACCTAGAAGTGAACATCAGTCCTGGGCTCTCTGCTCTTTTCTTTCTCATTCAGCTCCAGGGCTGTGCTTGGAGGGTCCGAGCAGCAAGGACAGATGCCGGGTTCTGCCTTGGAGGGCCCTGCCGTGGAGGGTCCCTACCTGGTGGTCAAGCCAGTCCCTTGCCCTGTGGGGTCCCTGCAGGTAGGCAGTAAACCTGAAGCGGAGGAACAGGGAACAGGTAGCCCAGAACATGTGTCTAGGCAGCCTGGCACCAGGGTGAGAGGCTCAGCCCCAAGGCCAATCAAGAGATAGTGTTTGCACTGGTGTGACAGGCTCCCAGCACAGCCAGGGAGGAGGAGGAAGTGGGGGTGCAGCAGCAGCAGAGGTCCTGCATGAGCCCCCATCTCCTCCCCTACCCACCAGCCACATCACCAGGATGCTGCATGGCTCAGTATCAAGGCTCAGCAGTGGGTGGTTTGGCCAGAGAGATTTCTGGAAGGTGCAAGGTGCTGTCTGTGGTGTCTCTGCCATGCGTGGGGTCTGTGCAGGACTGGAAGGAAAAAAGATAGTGATGAAGCAATGGTGAGATTGAAGGAAGGCCAACTGAGACACCTGAGAAACAAAGCAAGTAATAAAATCCTGGAGAAAAACAGCTCTCCGCACCCAGCCGAGCCCACTCCTGGAGCTGCCAAAAAGGCATCCTTGGCTCAGAGGTAAGCAGCCGTAAAATGCAGGGAGATACTTCCCAGGGAGGGAAGGTTTTACCTGTCGGGCAAGTTCATGAGTACCCTTGCCCACCAGCTGGGAGTGTTGAGCGTGGCGGGAAATCATCCCACCGCAGCCTTCAGCACAGCAGGAGGAGGAGGAGGAGGAGAGGGGGAAACACAGCCCTGTTTCCTCTGTGGCACCCAGGCCAAGAGACTAGCTGGGCCATTCTGAGAGGGGACTAACCCCCAGGGAATGTGAGTTTGGCTCCTAGGCCAAGTGGGGTAACCTCCTGTGATCGGTGGGGAGCCAGCTCGGGAAGACTGAGTGCCTCCGCAGGTTTTGGCAGGCTGCTTGTGGTTTTGACCATCCTCCTTGGACCCAAACCTTCATGGCTGGAGAAGTGGTTCTGTCCACTCATAGAACTGTCCCCCAGCAGCCTGACCTCATCAGACCTGACAGGTCCTTCTCCCAGCCACAGCTTTGCCTCCTGTGCCACTCATCCCTGCTTGTGGGCACAGGTCCTCATGGACTTGCTCAGCAGGTAAAACATCCCCTGTCCACAAAGCTGTGCTCGTGCCCCCAGGGCAACTGAATAAAACACCATGTGGGGCAAGGCCCTGTTCTGCTCTCTGCTGTTTTTCCTTCCCTTCCCCCCAGATAAACAGACCACCACAAAGAGAAACAAATGCCTTTGTTCTCCAGACGGGAAGGACTGTCAGAATGGCATGCCTCCCTGCATCTTGCTAGGGGTTAGATAAGTCCCTGAGAGCTATGGGTAGCTCTGTCACACAGCACAAGTCCTTGCTGACAGTGCTATTGTTAAGAAGGGGTGCATTTTGGGAGGGCTGGGACTTTTGCCCCCTGCTTGTTTCTCTCCAAGAAAGTCACGGCTGATGCCTGCTTGCCCAAGGAGACTTCCCTCCCTGACAGTTCTTATCCTGAACAGACAGCAGCTTGGCATTAGGCAAGGGGTGTGGAGGGAGGCCCTGGTTTCTGGGCCTCTCCATGGGCCCCTGGGCTGGCAGGCACCCCATGGAGTGCCAAAACTTTAAAGAAGTGGCCTTCTCTTGGATCTGCTTAGCACCAAATTTGTGCCACTCCAACCCAATATCTGCACCCTGCAGTGGCCCTTGGATTGCTCCTGCCAGGAGCTCTCAGGTAGCAGAGCCAGTGAAACAAGTCCAGGATGCTCAGCCTGCCTGGTATGGGGGACACCTCGCCCAGAGCTTGGCTTAGGGCTGGGTCCTGCAAAGGTCCTGTGCCGCTCAGGGCAAGTTTACACAACAGCAGACCCTGCAGAGACACAGCTTTCCCTTTAAGGTTACATCCTTATCATGGACTTGACCCAGGGACTGCTCTCATCTCCCCATCTTCCCTTTGAATGGGAGGAGGTGCATTATACTACAATTTGAACCTGCTTGACTAAATATAGTCAGTGTAGAGGCTAGGAGAACCTCCCTGGTTTTCCCTGTTTGCTTTGATGGGAATGCAAATGATGAATCCCAGCTGTTGCCTGCTTCTGGAACAAATGCCTAAGGGCCTGGAGGCCAGTACCTCTCAGATGTCCATGATTAAGATAACCTACCCTGCACAAGGAAACTTTTAAACAGTGCAGTGGCCCTTGGCCTCACAGTGGATCTGATGAACCTGCTGTGTGCTGAACAGACAGCATGGACATGCCTCACAGATTAGCTGCCTATGGGATATAGAGGGTACATCCAAAATACCTGTCTGGCTGACTCTCCCTTACCTTCTATGCTGGGTGAGAAGAGCAGGCTTCATTCTCATGTGAGCAGCTCTTGCCACTGAATCATTGGCACCCAGATGCTGCAAGTGAATGTCCATCCCTCTTCCCCCAGGTTCCTGCTGTGAAGAGGAAAAGCAGAAACTGATATGTGATCCTACTCCCTACCAAAACATCTATCAACCAGTAGCCCATAGGCTAAATATGCTTCATAAAGTCCTCAAAGCTATCCCACAGAACAGGCTCCCCACCCATGCGCATGGCCAGGCAGTCAGTTGGCGTGTCAAGATCTACCCTTCTTCCAGCTGAAGTCAGGAGTTTGTCAGCACTCAGCCTCAACGTCCATCACAACAAGAACAAGACTACAATCCTGTAGAACAATGCCATGTTGTTTATTTTGGTGTTAAATGCATCAACATGCTTCCCTCCCTTCTCTCAAGTCACACAGTTCTACTGGGACATGAACTGGTCCTTGGTTTCCTTCCAGAAAAATGACAGGGACCTCTGTTTGGGAAAGGGTGAAGAGCCTAAGCAGCTTATGCCCAGGAGTAGACGACAGAAGAGAGGGAGAGTGTTTGTGCTGCCAGTGCTGGGGGAGTGTGAGCTTGTGCTGCTGACAAATGACCTGTATTACCACCCCAACAGCTGCTGTTGTGAACCTGCCCCAGCTCTGGATCTGTAGGAGAGAACCAAGGAGATCCAAAGTGTGTATCCTATCTTTAGCATGAAGTGTGAACAGTTGACACGTGGACTGGGCTGAGCACCAAAGGCTGACCCTTAGGAAGTGCTGCAGGGTGGCAAAGCCCAGTTTTGGTGCTGGTGGGGTGCTTCAGCATGTGCTTTCTGCCTAAGGATCAGAGGAAGCCGTAGGATCTAGAGGTGAGGAAGAGCAGGCTCTGAGGTGTGGGTGATGGGTGGACGTGCTTGCTGGCAGGGGTAGAGATAGCTCTGCAAAGGGCTTCCTTGGAGAGATCCACTTGCAAAAACTCACCACAGCAGTGATGTGTGTGTGTCCACCAGCCCCAGAGGGTGCCTGGGCCCCCTTGCAAGGGGGTGGGAACAAACAGCATTGCAGGGGATGACACATCCCAGTGCTTTCCACAGCCTCCAAACTATGATAGCATCAGAGAGTAGCGCCCTGCTGTATCCCCAAATAATATGAGCCGCAGGCAAAGGAGGGTGCCAAGCCCTGCCAGAACACCCTCCCATTTCATCAGCCGATCCTGGCAGATAACAGACAGCTTACTAGGGTAATTGTTCCAGCTGGCTGTAGGAGGGCAGGCAACAGCTGCCTAACAGAGATCACTACCACCTAACTGTCTGGAGCACGAGTGAGGGATGACACATGTTACTGAAACCCTCAGGGGAGTTCTGGGGGGCTGGGGGTCCCCAGTCAAGCAGTGGAGGAGAGTCCCAGGCGGCACTGGTTCTGGGGCACTGTCCCTGCCAGGAGAATGCATCCCTGTTAGGGAATGATGAACTGTGCTACCCATAGGACCCCCAGGGAGGGCAGCTGCATGTCTGCCCAAGGCAATTGTCTTTTCTCCAGCCCTTGCTGCCTGGCAGGGCCCCATTCCCCCTTGGAAAGGCCAAGCTGGTCTTTTGCCTGCCTTGGCTTCCAGTCAGCTGTGCTGGTGCCGTGTGGTCCCATGTGCTTTGGATGCTCTCCAAGCACGAGATGTGCCCCTAATGCTGGCTCGTGGGCTGGCTGCAGACGAGTGCATTTGCCAAAGCAGATGCAATGGCCCACGCAGGGTACAGCTCAGCAAGAAAAGCCTGACGTGCTCCAGGCTCCCTGCCAGTCTCACCTCCCGAGCATCTCTGGTGCTGTTTCTGCCATGTGTGGAGACTAATATCACAGCCCACACCCTAGGGTACCACTTCCCATGCACAAAAAATAATAAAAAAAAAAGAAACAAAAAATCCCCACACGTGTGTTTTCAGGCTTCTTGTCATTCCTGCCAGCAAATCCTGTTCACGGCAACCCCTTTCTCCGGGATTATCATTCCACACTGGTTTTTACACACATTACTTGCTGAAAAATGGCATGTGGCTGAGTTTCGGTCTCAAGGGTGTTGCAGGAGAACGTGCTTGTGTTCCATGTACATACTTCTCCTGAGCACTGGCTGTTGGAAGAGCTGAAACCAGCATCTGGGTTGCTGTAACATGTTCAAACACAGCATCCACTTACAGTTTGCATATTAAGTACAGCAAACAAACTTCTGCCCAGCACATCCACAAAGTCACTTTAACAGACAAAAACCCGAGACGGGGAATATGCCTCAGCAGGTTGTTTCTAGACCTGAAATAGACTCAATAAATGGCACTGCAAGGACACCAATTTGTGTATTACAGCAGTGCAGAGCCGGTGGCCAGAGTCAGTCAATAGCCTGTGGCTCTCCTGCTCCAGCACACCTGTCACGAAATATCTGACCCTCACACATGGGAGCTGTATTTGCTTGCCCTTGAACTTCCAGCACTAATGAGAAGCACAGGAATCATCATGAGCATCGGATTTTAGCACAATATTACCTTTCTATCCTGCAGGGGTGGTGCTGGGCTTATGTTGCAGGCCCTCTGGAAGTTGTTAGCCAATGTCCAGACAAGCGGTGGCAATGTTTTCCCCTCTATAGTCAACATCTGCTAAGCTTGCAGCTCTGCTTTTGAAATAAGTCATTTCTTACAGGTAAGGTTTGAAGCCTTCACTACAGTGCTTGCACAGCCTGCACAACACATGCTGCACTCATTTGCACTTCTACCTTTTCCATTCTTTCTCTTTCTTCCACTCGATTTATTTAAAGAAAATTGGAAATTCGTGCTACTAGTCAAAAGTTGATTTTCCTTTTTTTTAAATTAAGAAAAATATTATCAACTTCAAAGTGAGTGGAAGAGTTGTATGGCATCCATAATTGTACTCTGCCTACAGGAGAACTTAACTCTTGCTCCATTCACCTTCCAGCTCTCCCCAGTTCGGTGTTCCCCTCTGGCTCAGCAGTGACTGACTGCTGTGCTGCAAGGTGTTGCTTAACCTGCATTTGCAGCTCTTGGAAATATTCTACGTGCAGCAAACCCCTGGCCTGGGCTACGTTGTTGAGAGCGACTTCTCTGTGTCAAAACCAAGAACGTGCTTCCAGAAGCATCGGGACGCCTCTCCCTGACTTGCCTTTGCTGTGTAGCCCTGGGCCAAGTGCCCTTAAACTGATGAGCAGATGGACTCAAGCCTTCCCGACCAGTGACAGCCTGGCTGGGATTAGAGATCTGCTAACTGCCCTACTCCAGCCTCACGGTCAGGATTCTTCATGTCGAAGTTAACCAAAGGCTTTTTTGCTGTGCTGTCACTATTTCTAGTGCTGTCAGGCAAAGAGTCCTCCTGCCTGTCGCCCCTGCAGACGGAGGAGCTAACCCACATCACTAGGTGGCTTCTCACTGTTCTCACATGCCAGAAGGGCACTTGAGCAGCTTGGGCCAACCATCTCCATGGGCTAACACAGGTTGATCCATGTTGCCAGTGGCCATGATGCAGCACCCAGCTCCCTCCCTGCCTTCCTGGCCAGAGTGCTGTGTCCAATGCACAGCCACAGGGATGCCACCCAATTGGCAGACAAGGAGCACTCTACTCCCCACCAAGTCCTGCAAAGCCCCACTGGCTGTGCCCAGGGAGCGTTTACACCACAGAGATGAGATGAAGCCCAGTGTGAGCAGCCACGGGTGTGGGGGAAGAGGTGGGGAGTGTGGATTTGGGGAGCTCCCAGGATGCATTTAGGGGTGTGTCTAACACATCCCAGCATCATTAGCGTGAGGAGTCATTCCTGCTTCCCCAAGCTCTAACTTCAGGCTCACCCAGATAAATCACCTTGTTCAGGTACCCTTTGATAACATTTCCAGGATTATCTTCACCACTTGGGAACATATTTCCATACTGATTTAATGAAAGCAGAGATTCTGGAGTCAGCAGAAGTTGGAGCCTCACAGACGGCTCCTAATCCAGGAAATTGGATGTGGTTGGGAATGTTTCAGCAGTCAAAGCTTGGGAGATCCTGCTGTGGCTCATTCCTGATGTGAGGCTTCATGTCCGCAAGATAATAAATCTGTATTTAGAACACCTAATCCTGAGTTTAAAATACCACAGGCCACATAACACTAAGTGGCTGAACAGGTACAAAGGTTCTCTCTCAATGGAAAGATGTTGCAAATCACTGCAACAGTAATTGCAGCCAAAACAGGCTTTTGCCAGCTGAAGAGCAGTGTATACAAGTGGATTTTGATCACATAGTCCACAGGTTTTTCAGCCAGGCCCTTTCCCATTCCTCCAAGGTCATCACTTGGGATGCCCTATCACTGCATCCCTCACTAGCAGATCTGGGGGCAGATCTTCCCTCTTTTGCTTCAGACACTTGCCTGACTGGGCTGCTTCTTTGGCAGCTGCCAAAAACACCTTGGTCAGAGCCACTCAGCTGCTCAGCCCAGTGTTCCAACTCAACCTCAGAACTTGCAGTAGCTGGACTCCAGCCCTCAGCATGAAGGACCAGTCTGGGTATGCTGAGGCATACCAGTGCCTATCAGCTAGACCAGAAGGTATGCCCTAAATCAAAGCTACTTACAATGATGAAACTCACTTTTAGCAATCATCTTTCCCTCTTCAGCCTAAGCTATATTACAGCTTGGAGGTTGGGAGGTGTGAGGATGTCCACAAGGAAAGTTGTGAGCTTGAGAAAACATGCCATCTCAGAATGGAGAGATCAGCAAGGACTCTTTGGGTATCAGGGGGAGTACAGGAAGAAGGCTGAGGCCCTGAGAGAAGAGCTACAATGAACACCATGAGCATCCCTAGCTACAGATGGGGATGGTTGATCCCTTCTGTGGGAATGATGGGTCACAGCCAGCACTGGGTTTCAGGCCCCAAAGGCATCAGAAGTTGTTTGAGGACTGTCTGGGATTGCTCACTGTACAAGGGCAATTTTCACCTTCCAAGGACGAGTGAGCAGATGGGATATTGTGCAAGGAAAGGATAGGGAGAGGGCAGCAAGTTGCCCCTAGGAGCCAGGCTGTCTCTGAAGCACAGGCCACACTAGAGGTGTGGAGAGTCAGGACCTGAGTGGAATTCCTACCTCTAGCATAGTACATGCTTGGTAAGACGATTTCTGGCCTTGCAAGCGTGTGCCGGCTGTGAATTTAGGCTGTCCCTGTCATGGCAGTTGGCTCTCCTACACCCTCTTTTCCTGGTCCAGTCCTGTCCAGGGCACAACCCCAGTCTGGAGAAAGCAGGTGCAGATCCAAACACCGCCTGCCTCACCCTCATAAGCAGAGGTGAGGCACTGCTGAAACACTACCTCAGAGTCATTACTCCTCTCTCCACACTTATGGCTCCCTCTGGCCAAGAGTTTGGCATGGACAAAGGCACAGTTTGCAGCAACAACATCACGTCCAGTCACTCCCTTTGGACACAGCAAAGAAGATCTTTGCTTCTGAAGTTACAATGCAGATCAGTGACTATCCCTCTAATACAAAGTTAAGATTTGCAATGTGATTCAGGAGAGCTCTCCTGGAAGGAAGGGTGAGGAGAAGAGCCCTGGTCCCCCTGTTGAGTTCCCACACAGCAGGATAAGGCCATGACAGCAAGGTCTGTTGTGGTCTGTCCTCATTTGCTCATGTCCACCCTTTGCAGACCAAAATGACTGCTAACCTGCTGGCACAATCCCCAGCTGCCTCACCTGCTGCACACTGATAAGGAACAAAGTGACAGCAGGTGAGGATTGCCAGCTCTAGCCAACCTGGTTTGCCCTTCCCAACCCACAGTGACTCTTCCTATACCACATTGCTCCTGAAAATAACAGACAAGCTCCTCTGTGTCTTCAGTGTGGTGGAGCAGCTGCCAGTATGCCTGGAGACACCATCCCTGCCCAGTGTGCCACCAGGGTGAGCAGGGACTTTCTTTCCCCTGAATTCAGCTGTACCTTGTGAGGACACTGATGCTAGAGGTTTAGATTTTGTCATCTCATCACAGTGTCTCCAACCCAGAGGAAAGAGGGCAGACACGGCATCCTGATGGAGGTGGCCCATGGCCTACGGGCAGTGGGACATCCCATAGCCCCCTTGCCTGTGGTATTAGCCTGTTGTGCTAATGCCACTTAATTCAAGGTTCCTTGAAATCTGGCAGAGACTCCTGGACTTCTATCAGACAAACAGAGGCTGCCTGAGGTAGACTTAAGTCTGCAGGCTGAATTTTCTTGATGTGAATAGCCCTTCGAGCACCTTCTCTGGAATGGTATCCTCTCCTTGGTTACCATCTGTTATTCTTCAGATTATCTCTAATCTTCCCAGCAGCATTTGCAGGAAGGTCCCTGGACAGGCATGACTCAAAGACCTGGTGGCTGCTAAGATTCTGTTGGAGTGGCCAGCTGCCAGAAATCCTGCAGAAAACAAGGAACCTACCCCATACCTTTTAAATGACCCTCTCCATTTCCATCTCTAAGTGAGCAAATATTTACATATTTCCCTTCCCTGTCCAACATTTTTTGCAAGGGAACAGTCCCTTCCAGTCCAGCCCCTAGACTATGGCTCCAACAGCAGCTCATGTACTTGGGGAGATGTCTGGGGTTTGGTCTCACAAAATCTTAGATTTGAAAGGAACTGACTTAATTACACACACATCCCAAGCAGAGGGAAGCTGATTCTATTCACTTTTTCTCCTGCTAGTATGGAGCACTTCTTGTCCTGCACCACATGACCCTCTATCAGGCTCAAGGGCTGAATGCTGAGGCTGTTTACCCAAGGGAGAAAGAGGGAACAGGCATGTTAGAGCAGAGAAGACCACTTTGGCCTTTAGTCCCTTTGTGTCATGGGGTGATCAGCAACCTGGCCAAAGTCTGGATCCTGCCCCTGCCCTCCCCAGTTCCAGCAGGCAGGAAGGTCTTCCTGCTACCTCTGCTGGCACTGATGGCACCAACTGGAAATACCCAGGAATGCCAGCCTCTGAGGTCATACTTAGGCAGGTAAGAGGGCTGGGGACTATCACATCTTCAGCAGAGGGGGAACTGATGGGCCTCATGGAAAAGAAGAAGAAAGTGTTTCAGTGAGTTTCAGTTCTGGGCCTCTTAAGGAAATCACAGAGCGTCTTGTGATTTAGAGACAAATATGCAAGACAAGGAGAGCTCTAAGCCACAGGCTTGGCACACTGCCTGAATTTTTCCCTCCTCTTTCAGTGTAATTACAGTTGAGCCTTGTAGTAATTGGGTAACTTTTTCCAAAGGAATCCTTTCACCCAGAGTGAATCATACTTGCCACAAAGAGAACATGGAGGCAGATAAAAGACATGTAGATCCTATGGCTTATTGGGACAGAAGCATTTTGCCCTCATCCCCTTCTTCCTCAGCCCCCCAGTTATGTTCAGGGTAGGTGCAAGAGCCAGGCAGCAAGCTTTCCTGGATAATCCCTCTCCAGCCTTCCAAGACGGCTTCCTCCTGGTTTGCTGTGCCCTACAGCCAAGATGAATTCCATAGTTTTGAGGGTGTCTATGGATTCCGTAGAAAAAGGACTGTTTTCCCTCATTTTGGTTCCTGTACCTACAAGAACTGGTGGTGAGGGCTGGATCAGCAGCTGGACAGCCTCTGGGGACAGAAAGGCTTGATAGCGCAGCTGGGTGACCCTGGATCCAGATTCAGTCCTCTGCTCTCGGGGTTTCACCTGGACCACAAAGGGTTTCTGAGGCACTGTGTGCGCTCAGTGACATTTCTTCTGCTCCAGACAGCCTGAGCTGAAGAGCCCAGCCCTTCCCCCAGACCCTTCCTGCCAAGTCTCAATCCATCTGACCCTTTTCCATGTGGGATAAAAGCCTTGGATAGTAAAACATTCATTGTAAAACTATTTTCCATTGGATTCATGGCCACACACAGCTGGATCTCCTCCTGGAGTGGCCCGCAGCCTGCTTGGAAGAGTTTCGTTAAGCATTTTGGAGAGGAGGCTGAGTGAGGGTGGGAGGAGGCAGCTCTGCCTGATAGACCCTCCCTCCTCCCCAAAACCAAGCCCTGCCACGCTTCCCATTGGTGCCTGAGGTGGAGAAGGGATGGGACAGCTCAGCTCTCCATCTATTTAAAGGCAAGGGTGGGGCTCTGAGAGCTACTTGCTTGGGACCGTTGCAACTCCGTAGAGAGGAGCATTATCCTGCAGAGCAGCACCATGTCTTGCGTGAGTAGAGAAAGGGATGGGGCAGCTTTGCTGGAGGTAGTGCTTCATTAGTGGGGCTGTGGAGAAGGTGTTGGCTTGGTGTGAGGGTGCTTGTACTATCCTACTCGACCTGCCCCTGGACCAGAGGATCTGATAGAGCTGGGTGCCTGCTGCTGGGGGTGAAAGATCCCTGCTGCATCCACTGCAGGGGGGCACCTGCTATTTCGTGTTCTGAGAGGAGTGGTTCTTCTCCCCTGCAGGATCCCTCTGGGGAGGTACTTGTGGGGGTCCTTGTTGGGTTGGGCCCTAAGCTGGGGTAACCTGTTTTACAGCAGCCTGGCTCTGGGAAAGCAGCTGCGGTAATCTTTATTGCTGTCTGAGCATCTTCTCTGGGCAGCCTTGCTGCTTGCTTCCTGGCTGAAGTTTTCATTAGTCACTGCATTGTTATTCCTCTCTTTCTTGGAAGGAATGTGCTTTACAGAAGTGTTCTTCTGTGAATGTTAAGGACTACATTCAAATATCTTAAGAGCAGGTGTCGAGAGAATGGGGCCAGGCTCTTTTCAGAGGTGCCCAGTGACAGGGGAAGGGGCAATGGAATGGGGCAACAGGCACAAACTGAAATACAGGGAGTTATATCTGAATATGAGAAAAAACCTCATCACTGTGAGGGTGACAGAGCACTGGAACAGGGTGCCTGGAGAGGTTGTGAAGTTTCCTTCTCTGGAGATATTCAAAACCCACCTGTGCACATAACCCTGTGCAACCTGCTCTAGGTGAACCTGCTTTAACAGGAGGGTTGGACTTGATCTCCAAGGTCCCTTCCAATCCCAAACATTCTGTGACTGCTGGGGAGATCCTTGTGTCAGAAGAGTGATTACACTTCTTTGATTAATTTATCTTTCATGAGACTGAAGGTGATTAAGCAGGTATTGTCCCAAGGGCAAACTTATTTATTAAAGTGGAATGGGAAAAGATTTTCAGTTTTCTTGGGGTCTTGCCTCTGCTGTGATAGAAAATGAGTGCATATAGGTTTGCTAGGGAATTTTAGTCCTCCTAGAAAGAAGGTGGGGAAAGGTGTGTATGTGGAGCAAGAGAATATTCTTGCAAATGCTGAGCTACAGAAAAAAACAAACCAAATCTCTAAGCCCTTGGGAGCTGGGAAACAAGGTATCTGTGCCCTTCAATCTGGGCAAGGCTTGAAGTTCAAACACAAGCTAGGGGAAGGGACTGGAGGCTCCTGTGCCAGCCAGACTTGTACAGGATGATGCGAGACCCACAAGGCACATGGGTGTGTTTGGGATGGTGTGGGTGTGATGGGAGAGTGCAGGTACTTACACTTCATGTCTGTGAAATACAGATATGCTGATGAGAGCAGCAGGAGAAAGGTTGGGAAATTGGGCACATGTCTCATGTGATTGGGGTAACTTCTCTGGGATGTCCCTGCTGCAGTGCCTGAGGGGGAAGGGAGTTTCCCTGTCTCTCCATGGGTCCAAAGCAATGCATCCTCTTGCAAGGCAGCAGGGAGAGCTGCCAAGTCAGAACAAGTGAGCCAGCAGGTACTAAGCTAATGTCTCTGCCTCCATGTTCCCCAGGGACCAGTGTGCACTAACTTGGGCCTCAAGCCTGGCCAGCGCCTCACTGTCAAAGGGAAAATTGCACCAAATGCCAAGAGGTAAGTTGGGCTGTGCTGCCCAGGGATGGCCACAGCACCATGCTTTGTTGTCATCTGCTGGTGGGGGACAAAAGGAGTCTGTCCCTTGGGTAGGAGAGGAGAAGGGGTTAACAGTATCAGTGCTTCCCAGTGAGTCATCACCTAATGCACACTGCAGACTGCCAAGGGGCTAAGCCGAAGCAGATGTGAAGCTCCAGCTGCACGAACTGGCAGTGACCACATCCTCTCTAGTGCAGGGTAAAGGAAACAGAAGCTGTGCCTATACTGAGATTTGGGTTGAGATCATCCACTCAGCCACATCCTTTCCCCTGCACGAAGATGGCCCAGGAGCAGGGGCACCATGACGGTGGAGTTGCATCTTACATGCTGGTGGGGAGGGAAGGAGAAAAGGTGGTGAGCAGACAGGTTGGCTTAAGTGGAAATATACTCCTAAATGTGCAGGAACTGGGGTGCCTGGGGCCCCCACCAAAGCCTCTGCAGCAGTCCCAAGCCCTTGTGCAGGCCTGTGTCTGATGGGGCCCCTTGGCAGGTAAGGTGGAGCCTGTAGCCACTGTACCAGCACTAGCGGTGTTCCAGAAAACAGGTCTCGGCATTTCCCAGGGCCTTTGAAGTTTGATACTGTCAGAGTGAAGCCTCCCAGACTTCCTCTTGCCAAATAATATGCCTCCTCTCATCTGGGTGAGAGGCCTAGAGGCAAGGTGGACGCTAGGCTAGGAAGTTGCTTCTCACTGCCACTGTGGATACTTTAGGATAGCTGACCACACAATAATTATTTTAGCTGCCTGTAGGATGGGGAGAAGACAGTGGCTGTCAGGCACCAGCTAACTGTTTGGGGCTGAAATGAAATCTGTGGAAAGCAACTGACACCTTGAGAACTACTTTGGGTGCAGGATAACTCTCTGTTCAGAGCTCTGTGTGCTGAGCCATTCTCTTGTTAAAAGCTTTGAGGAAACCAAGAAGTGTCTCTCCCAGGCATGGTACTCTGGAGCCCAGGAGAGGACAGTACCCCTTACTGCCACAACACCACCTTTTTAGGGAAGCTATGCAGTTTAGCAAAGGGTTTCTCTTAGGTTACCCTCAGCTGGGCTTGAAGCAACACCCAGTGATGTTCAATACTATGGTTGCATGTTTCTCATTACCTTTTTTTTTTTTTAAAAGCAGTGTTGATTTCTGTTTTTTTTTTTTTCTCTGCAGCTTTGTGATGAATCTGGGGAAGGCTGCTACCCACCTCGGACTTCACTTCAATCCCCGTTTTGATGCTCATGGTGATGTGAACACCATTGTGTGCAACTCCAAGAAGGTGGAAGAGTGGGGTGCAGAGCACAGGGAGACTGTCTTCCCTTTCCAGAAAGGGAGCACAGCAGAGGTGAGGCATGCATATATATCTATCTATATATGCACATATATACTCTCTGTACATGCTCTGGTGAAGTGAGGGTGTTTGACACAGGACACCCAACTGCAGGGGCTGTCTCAGGGCTGTCTGTACAGGAGGTGGCTGGCTTCTCCTGCTGGGCCAGTGCCACCACTTAGGGCTCTGAGCATGATGGAGGGTGGGGATCACATGTGCAGGCTCCATCTGGCTAAAAGGGATGTTACTGTTGAACGGAGCAAGGAATAGGCATCTCTTGGGAGACAAGAACAACACTCCTGCTGTTGAAGAACAGGTTATGCTGCTGAGCATGTTCACCCTGCAGAGTGGAGGATGGTACAGGGAAAAGGCTTGAGGGTGTCTTGGCAGAAACTTTCAACTTTTCTGTTTGTCTTGTAGGTCACTTTTGGTGTCAACCAAAATGATGTGACAGTCCACCTGCCAGGCCACCAGTTCACGTTCCCTAACCGGCTGGGTCTCGCTGTCTTTGACTACTTTGATACACAAGGGGACTTCACGCTCCAGTCCCTCAGCTGGGAATAACTTCCTCTGATGCCTCTCTGTCAAAGATGCAGAAAAAAATGATTAATAAACAAGAGTTTTGGTCTAGCCAGTCTCAAAATCTAATTTGTTTTTGCAAGTCCTCATGGGTTGGGCATCTTGCTGGAGGAGTGGGTGGACGAAGGTAGCCAACTTTAAGTACTTTAATTGAATGCAATTGTGCCAGCCTTGGCCATGGATGGAGAAGAGGATGAGGGTTAAAGATGGAAGATGGAAGGTAAAAAGTCCAAGGAAATCCTCAGGATGAAACATCGGGGCTAATTGTGACTGGGGGGGAAGAGTGAAGGGATCTCTTAAGCAAAGTTACCCGCTCTTGAGGTCTGGACTGACACCTTACCCTGCCTGAGTAAAATGTGTTGATTAAATCTATCTCTCCCTAAATTAAGCATCCCTAGCTGGCCTCAGACAGCATTCAGTTGCTGTGCTAGGTAAACCTGGAAGGGCATGGAGTGAGAGGAAAGTCCTCAATTGTGCTAGCTTTGACTGTACCCCTCTGAAGAGGCTGGTCCTACTCATGACAGCTCTCCTATGTCATCTTGGGACCTCGTGCTACTATGTGGAGACAGCAGTAGAAAAGGCTGCCTTGCTGGGTGTGGCAGAGCATGTCGAGGGCTCCTCATCCAAACCTTTTCTTCCAATAACCGCAGAAGCAAAAATATAGTGTTGTGTTGTGGCAGTTGAGGGCAGTACCCTGGAGGGGTCTAGTTTTATTCTGCCCTGTGTGCTTTGCCTGGTCCATCCAGAGCTGGGAGAGGTAGCAATGCCCAGCTGAGGCATGGGATGCTAAGGGGGTGCGCCCCATGCTTTTGTTACTCCTTCCCTCACATTAGCCCAAATGAGCCTGAGCACTTCCCGATCTAAACTGAGACTAGACTCAGGAGTCTGAGATGATGGAGCATGTTGGATGTTACAGCATAGCTGCCTCAGGGGCTCTCCCAGTCTAATGCTACCTTGGCAGCAATGATACTGCTTTTGGGCATGCTGTGCCTGGTGGCATAGGAAAGGTGGGATCTGACGTTTCCACAGTGCACAGCAGTCACCAGGTAAGTCTGGAATAAAAAGGCCCAGTTTTTGCGTCCTCACTTTCAGGCTTGGCCATGAGCAACACAAAGCACCAACAATTTGTCCTACAGGACTCCCTGCAGGCCTGGCTCTGCAACTCCCATTAAAGAGTTGCAGAACAGCTGGAGAACAGCAGCAGCAGTACCTCGTGTTCTTACTTCATAATTCATGAGGCTCTGCCAGGTGCTGTGTCCTAGGTACCTAAGCAGAGGGAGGCTGGGTTGCTAAGAATTGTGGGGCTGAGGAGGAAGAGAGAGATGAGGGCTCAAGGTGAGAGCTAAGTGGAGAGGCAGGAACACTTGAGGTGTACAAGCAACTTGAGGCTCTGCAGCTGGATCTGTCTTGAAGCCCTGTGTTGCCCAAAGCCAGTCTGCCCTGGATGATCACATCACACTCTTTAGGGCTACATCTATAATAGTACATGTGACATCTGACATTGCCACTCTGTGCATAGGCATAGCCGGGGGACAGCATAGCTTGGGGACTCTTCCCATGGGGTGAGGGGGATGAGGCCATCCTTTCTGGAGAAGACAGACAAGGTTTAGTTGTATGAAAATGAGCCATGCTAGGCTAGATGACCTCAAGGCAAGAGACCTGGCCAGGTTTACACAGTGGTGTTGACACAAACTGGCTGACTGTGGTACATTTGGTGGACCACAGCAGCACTATGGTGCTGGTGATGTCACCGGGAGCTGTGATGGTGGACACAGAGTGGAGCTCTCTCCTTGCAGCTTCCTCTGCTGGTTGATCTTGAAAGCTAAGCAAATGTGCTGACCTCCCTGAGCTGTACTTCGTGGAAATCTCACAGTGTCTCTTAACTGCTCTTGGCAGTCTTTCTTTAGAAAAACTCTTCAAAGATTTTTTTGTGAAGGGTGGGTGAATAAAGCTGAGTGGTAGCTTTACCATGGGAGTATGAGCCTTAGTCAGGTCTCCCGCTAGCGTGGCTGCTTCTTGAAGTGACTCACTGCTCCTGTGAAATCTATGACTCACTGTTGTCCTGACTTTGTTATGGCTTGGCCCGTTGCTAGTGAGGAGGTGAGGGGTGGTGAGGGTTCTGCCGCTGTATAATTTAGATGTATCGAAGCTGACTGCTCCCTTCCACCCACTCCCCAGCCTTGCACAAGGTGGAGGCTGGCATGTGAGGGCTGAAGGACCTGAGGATGGAGTCAGGAATCCCAAGTCAAGCATTCTCCCCCTCCCCACAGATGAGCAGGATGAGCATCCACGCAAAGGGGAAGGCACTGCAACAACAATGATGGAAGACACTGCATGCTGGCATGGAAGGTGATGCACTTTTATTTCTCCACCTGGCCCCAGATAAAGGCCAGGAGATGTGCCCAGCCTGGGGCGCTGCTCACCCCTCACTTTCTCTCACAGAGCGTGACAACTCCCTGAAGGCCAGGGGGAGGCTGTGGCTTCCAGCAGCTTGCCGGGAGGGTGCTGCGGGCTGTGCCATGCCCGTCCCACTGCGGCCATGGCGCCGGCGGTAGCTGCTGGTGAGCAGGGTGTAGAGGAAGGGGTTGACACAGCTGTTGCCGTAGGCCAGGCAGGTGACAAAGAAGTTGAGGTAGGCCTGGGCAGTGGGGCCAATGCCCAGCCCATCCTTCTGGTACAGCCCAGCCAGCTGCCACGCCCAGAAGGGGAGGAAACAGGCCCAGTAGGCCACCACGATGGCAGAGATCCTGGAGAAGAGCCGCCGGGAGGGGGCCCGGCCGGCCACTGGCAGCCCCAGGCCCCAGGCTGAGGCCCGGTATGCCCAGCCCAGGCGGGTGTAGACGATGCCCAGCACCACACCAGGTGCCAGGATGCTGGTGCTAAACAGCACTGTCAGGTAGAGCCGGAAAGCTGCTGGCGTCCAGGTGGGGATGCAGATGCGCTTGTTGGGGCCGTCTCCCTCCCGCAGCTGGGTCATCACCATCATGGGGGCCGTAAGCAGGAGCGAGAGGAGCCACAGGATGGCACTGGCCAGTTTGCGGTAAGCATTGCTGGCCCGCCTGGCCCGCAGCGGCCTGGCCACCGCCCAGTACCTCTCCAGGCTCATAGCGGTCAGAAGGAAGATGCTGGCATGCATGGTGAGGAGGTCTAGGCTGAGCAAAAGCCTGCAGCCCACATCCCCGAAGAACCAGTCATGGGCAAAGTAGGTGGAAACCACGAAGGGGATGGTGGAGAGGTACAGGAGGTCAGCCAGGGCAAGGTTGATCACGTAGACCCCCAGGGAGCCTGCTGAGTAGCCCACCACTCTGCCAGAGGCCACTGCCACGGTGTAGATGTTCCCCACCATCCCAGTGAGGCACATGACCAGCAGCACTGTACCCAGTGGTCCCGTGACTGGGCTGTCCCCTCCCAGGACGCTACTGTCGTCACCCCCACCACTGCTTTCCTCCAAGAAACTGCCACCCTTGGGATCCTCTCCAGGCCTTGCGCTGATGAAGGACGGGATGTAAGACATTTTGGGAAGGGTGAGCAAGAGCAAATCAAGCTCTCAGAGACCTGTTTCTTGCTCCTGCCTTCCCCCCCTCACTGTATGGGACACGTCTAGCCTTAACAGCAAAGCAGCCAAAGTAAGAACACCAAGAG
The DNA here is from genome assembly GCA_013399855.1 of Oxyruncus cristatus. NCBI lineage: Eukaryota > Metazoa > Chordata > Aves > Passeriformes > Cotingidae > Oxyruncus > Oxyruncus cristatus. Next base: position 1,234,803 of record VXAY01000094.1, read on the forward strand.
TTCATCAGACAAAGACCAGTTCTCCAGAGAAGTCTATTCCTCACCTCCAGCTGCCCAGTCCATTTTGCTGATCTTGTCCATCACAAGCTCTGTCTGGTTGTTTCCCTTAACCATCAAAGGGCCAAGAAAGGGACTCTGCCCTCCCCTTCAAGACCAATACGGCAGAATTTCCTTCTGCCAGCCAGAAGGAAATATCTCTTCTCTTCACCAGCTCCTCATTTGTTGCTTCTCCAGCTTTTGCTGGGCCCAGGGAAATCAGCAGACTTGGTGAACAAGTGGATTCCTGCTCCCAAGTCTGTGTCGTCTCAGCTTAGATAGACTCTGGAGAGGTGAGCTCTGCCCCCTTGAACCAACCCCCCGAGAGTTGCCTTGACCACTGCATGGAGGAATGTGTCTGACTCACAGCTTCACACACCAGTGTGACTGCAGTCCCAATTTATTCTGGGCTTTTAGCCACTAGCTGAGGAGCACTGCTGGCTCCCTCCTCTTTCTGGCAGACATGATTTCTTCCCCTATATCTTCCTGCACTTTTCATCTGCTCCCTCTTACTCCTTGCTCTTATTTCCCTTTCTTTGTCCCATTTCCCCTTGCACACTTGTCCTCATTTGAGAGAGGAGATAACTGAAAGACAAGACTTTGTAATGTGGCAAGGAAGGGGAGAAAGCATTATGTTGTGGCTTTAGAAGGGAAACAAGGGCCAGCCCTGGAAGTGCAATAGGCAGGGAGGAGACACACTGCTCTCCTTGGCCCTTAGCCAAGCCAGGCAGAGATAGTTTGTCCCCCATTCCCTCCCAAGGACATCGGGGCCCTTTGAGGTGTAGACAACGGACATAGTTCCCATTTTGCAAGCAGGCCCATCAGATGGTAGGACATCTCACATTTTCTGTCCTGTGCCCTGTGCCACCCTTGCTCTCCAGTCAGCAGGAAGATCCTAAAGACTCAGAGGGCTCGATATTTTAGACCTAGTCTTTCCTCCCTCTCCTTCTCTAAGCTTTCCCCTCCTTCCCTCCAAGCCCCTCACAGCAGGGAGCAGAAGCCCATTAAGTAGGCACAATCACCTTCTAGCAGGACATCATGGGGTAACACAGATGCCCCTCCTCTTTCCTTGCCCACATCTGAGCCTCCCCATCCCAAAGAAGACACAGTGGGACAGAATTTGTAGAGCAGAGACAGATGCATCATACTAAGTATGCTCTGCTGTTAGTTCACAGGGGCTTTCAGGCCACTCCAGCCACACTCTTTTGCATTGTTAGTGTATTAGCTTCGTTGTGGCTGAGTCAAATGACTCTGCTCATCTCCATTAGCAATAACTCAGCAGCAAAAAGGAGAAGGAAGCACCCCGTCAGTACTACCCTCACTGTGCAATGGCCTTCGTTTTTTTAGGAGAGTCATATTCCAGACTCAGAGAGATGAGCAAACTGCAGTGAAAATACAGTTAGGTGGATATTTCCATTGTGCCATGGCAGCAGGATGAGTGATGCTGCTTCTCATCCAGGCAGTTGATACTCCCAGAAGATTGTGGTAGTCTCAGCATAGAGAGGGGTCCCCAGAGAATCATCAGGGGATCATGACTTTGCCCATTTGGCTCTGATGGGAATAATCACAGTCCACATGCCCCAGGAAATACAATGAATAGCTATGGCTCTTCACTCTGATAGTTTGTGCTCTTTTTCCAAGAAATTACCTCATACCTTAGCAGTTAGCAGGTCAGCTAGTTTTGGAAGTTAAACCAAATTAAAATGGGATTTTTTAATGTATTTCTTTAGGAGCTAATTAAAATACTGGTAGTCTCATTAATTCTAGTTCGCTCCCCTTAATACACAAGATACCTTTCCTCACAGTGCCTGTGTGAAACTGCAAACACATCAGACACCAGCAGAACTCAGCTGATCCTTCCAGTATGTGAAACACAGCTCTCATATGGGAAGCTTTAAGAGATGAGCTTTAAGACATGACTCATGGGTTGATTTAGTGTTTTGGGTCGTTACTAGAAAAACATGAAAATACACTTTCCCTGTTATACTACCGCATAAAATGATATGTATGTGTGATATACAAGATAAATGTGTGTAATGTGTAGGTCATAACGAAAGTGCCAGGCCTTTGACACACAGTGAATGAGGGAGCAGAGGTCCATGCATCACTATATTCAGATACCAACCCCTAGGCTCTAGTAGAGTCAGACTCTGAACTCTATACATGCTATAAATTGCTTTCTGCAGCACCCAACCTCTCTCCATTGGTTTGACTAGAGACTCAAGTTTGATGGCTGAACTTCAGTGGCATGAATATCCCTCACAGTATTTTCCCTAGGGCTGTATTCCACCTCCCAGTACTTTTGGTTATGTGCACACACACACACACACACATTATGCACATTATATTCACATGTTATTTTTGAGATGATCTCTTAATCTCCTCTGTAGCAATCAGAGGAAGGTCTGCACACAAATGTAGTCTGAAGAAACCTTCAAGCCCATACAGAGTAGAAGGAAACAGGCCTCACATTTGGCTGGTAGGTTACATTTTTTAAGTGACCTTTCTCAACTACAACTCTAAATGATCAAATATCTAGAGGTTTCACATCTCTGTCACCAGCAGAGATGACATTTCTTTTAAAGGAACAGGTTCTCTTAGTCCAGCAGCCCCTGAGACCTGCTGGGGTGCCTGGCTCCAGCCAGGCAGGTATTTTCTTGAGTAAGGTAGGTGGCTGTCTGCAGTTTCATGCAGGAGTGATGATAGGTCCCATGTCCAACATAGTAAGTGCCAAAGTTTTCAAGGCCTGATTGATAGGCAAGACCTACCAGCATCCAGTCAGATCACAGCAATTTAACAGGGACAGGTTGTACTGAGGATTCAGACTCAAAGTCTTGCACTTGAAAGGAAGCAGCTTAATTGGGCCCTCAAAACAAGTGGACATTCTGTGGGGGCAAAAGTGCTTCAAGGGTGCTTCAAAAGCACAGTGTTTCTCTGATGTCAATCTGCTCTCCTCTCCTGACAGCCACAGGACCAGGTAGAGTGGAGACATAGTTCCTGAATGGTTTCCTAGGATTTAAACTTGAAGTAGGCTTCAACTGCAGTAAAGGAAAAAAGGTGGTGAATTAGGGCAATACCCTGAACTGGAGTGGCAGGAGGGGAAGGAAACAGCATCTGGGCACTTACTTGCATATTCCTGTGGTGTCATGGCCTGGTTGATAACGCTAGTGAAGGCTTTGATCCACTCCAGCTGGTCAGTCTCTGTCTCGCAGGTGAAGAGGTATTCGCGGTCAGGGGTGACAATGGTGATGCCATAGTGCCAAGAGAAGTTGCCCTGTGTCCCTGAAGGCAATCCCTTCTGGACACTGTATCCATTCTCTCTGCTGCCCACAAACACCTCACCCTTAGCAAATGCATCCTGCACATCAGGAGGGAAAGACAGTGATTTACGGAATCCCAGAAGAATCAAGGAATAATTACAATGCACCTAAGAACAGGAGAGAGTGTGTGAGGACCAGGGATGTAACAGCAAAAAGTTTTGGAGGTGGTCAGGGAATTTAGAAGAGTAGGGAGTCTATGCTCAAAGACTGTAGCGAAAAGGAATATCTAAGGGCATAGGTCTTGAGAGGTCTGAGAGAGGAACTGGTGCTCCTGTCCCTCCATGTCACCCCTCCATCACCACCTTCACACCACTGCCCTCCCGGTTCCCATTGTTTGCAGGCAGCGAAACAAACACAAAAAGCATGTGAACCAAGTGGGATGGAAAGGGGAAGACTTAGAGCCCATCCAGAGCGGCTGGGGAACCTGCAAGCCACCCTTAATGCAGAGCAAAGACTCTGGTGGCACTTTGACCCTGCCCTCAGCACCGCTGCCTGCAGCTGCCCGGCGGTCAGATCTCCCCCTCACCAAAGGATCCTTGAAGTACATGAGTCTGCGGTGATCCAGCGTGAACCAGCGCTTCTTAAAAGCCTCTCTCTGCTGTGAAGGGAAGAGGTGACAAATGTAAGGGGACAGTGCCCTCTGCTGTGAGCAGTACGAATGGATACCCAAAATTCATCCCAACCACTTGAAGCAAGCCCCTGACTTAACAGCAACCTCCTCCTCGCCCTTTCTCAGCTGAGTGGGTGTCAGTATCGGGTTTTTCAGTCCCATCTGCTGGCCCCAACTCTTGGACTTTGGTGAAGGACCCCAGAGTTGAGACAGGAGAAATCTAGACGCTAAATACCTGTAAGGTCACGCACACACAGACACATGCAGAGAGATCTGTCGCTCTGGGAGAAAGCAGGGACTCTGGCTTCATCTACTTTCACATGTGTCCTTCCCCTTCCTTTAATTCTCCCCTCCCTTGGTGCTCACACACTGTTCCCATGGGTGTCTAAAGAGTCAGGGGGGAATGGGGAAACAGCAGGAGAAAAACATTGAAGTTGGGAAAGCCAGTAGCTCTCCAGCAGGTCCCTGTTAAGATTTTTTCTACCATAGCAGCTCACCTTGGGACCGGTCTTCTCCATGTATCCCTCCTTCAAGAAATTTCTCGTCAGACGATTTTTAATCTGACAGAAAGGCAAGAGTAACATTCACCTAGCTGTCCTTCTTTGCTATTTGTTTCCCCTCCACCCTTCTAATTCAAGTCACCTTCCCTCAAATTCAGTCACCTTCTAAATTCATATTTCCTGAACTGCATAGCCAGAAGCCACTTCTGCTTCCAAAATGCCCAGAAACAGCAGAAAGTAGTTGTTTTCTGACCGCCACAGGCCCTTTTAAACATACATTCTCATCCCTCTATCTAGACACTGCAATTTCCACTTCTGTACCTGAGGTTATAATAGTAACTAATGAACTCCTTTATCACATAAGCAGCGGGAGACTCAGCACTGTGCTCTAGTGCTGTCTTACCTCATTATCGCTGGCAATGGGAAATGCTACCTTCAGATAATGGAACTGCACAGAGCGAATGGCATTGAACCAGTCCACTACCTCCTGAAAATGGAAAAGGACAGGATAGAAAGCTTAAACAGAGCAACAGTGAGCCACCTAAATTCACCCAGCCCTATGTTAACTACAAACACAGTCAGCTCTCCTTCCCCAGCATTCTCAGCATCTCCCTCATTTGCACACAGCCAGCACAGAATCACAGAACATGCTGAGTTGGGAGGATCACAAGGATCATCGAGGCCAGCTCTTAGCCCTGTACAAGACCATCCCCAAGAGTCACACCATGTGCCTGATAGTATCATCCAAACACTTCCTGAACTCTGTCAGGCTTGGTGCTGTGACCACTTCCCTGGGGAGCCTGTACCAGTGTCCAACCACCCTCTGGGTGAAGAACCTTTTTCTAATATCCAACCTAAACCTCCCCTGACACAACTTCAGGCTATTCCCTCCAGTTCTGTCACTAGTCACCACAGAAAAGAGATCAGTGTCTGCCCCTCCTCTTCCCTCACAAGGAAGTTGTAACTGCAATGAGGTCTCCCCTCAGTCTCCTCTTCTCCAGGCTGAACAGACCAGATTGCCCTCAGCTACTCCTCATACGGCTTCTCCCTCAAGGCCCTTCACCATCTTTGTTCCCCTCCTTTGGACACTCTAATGGCTTAATGTCTCTCCTATATTGTGTGCCCAAAACTGTACACAATATTCAAGGTGAGGCCGCCCCAGTGCAGAGCAGAGCGGGACAATCCCCTCCCTCAACCAGCTGTTGATGCTTTGCCTGATGCCCCCAGGACACGGTTGGCCCTCCTGGCTGCCAGGGCACTGCTGACTCATATTCAACTTGCTATCAACCAGGACCCCCATGGCGCTGCTTTCCACTATCTCCTTCCCCAATCTGTACGAACATCCAGGGTTGCCCCATTCCAGGTGCAGAATTTAGCACTTTCCCTTGTTGAACTTCATATGGCTGGTGATTGCCCAGTCCTCTAATTTGTCGAGGTCTCTCTGCAGGGCCTCCCTGCCTTTAAGGGAGTCAACAGTTCCTCCCAGTTTTGTGTCATCAGGAAACTTGCTTAGTAACCTTTCCAGTCCTGCATCCCAAGTCATTTATGAAGATGTTGAAGAGCACAGGGCCTAAGATGGCCCTGTGGAACCCCACTAGTGACAGGTCACCAGTCTGATGTCACCCCATTCACTATTACCCTCTGTGCTTGACCCGTGAGCCAACTGGTCACCCACCATACAATGTGATTATCCAGCTGTGTGCTGGACACTTTGTCCAGAAGGATTCAGTGAGAGACAATATCAAAAGCTTTACTGAAATTAAAAAAAATTATATCAATTGGCTTCCCTTGATCACCTAGATGGGTTATCATGTTACAGAAGGAAGTCAGATTTGCTAAGTAGGACTTTCCTATCATGAAGTCGTGCTGGCTGTGACCAATGACTGTATTGTCTTTCAGGTGTTTCTCAATACCTCCCAGAATAATCTTCTCCATAACTTTCCCAGGCACTGAAGTGAGACTGACAGGCCTGTAGCACAGCTGACCCATTCCCCACATGCACAGGCAGCACAACTCCACATGTTCTACAGCAGCTCCTCCCACACAAACCGACTCAGCCAGCGCTCCTGCCCTGTTCCCTGCAGCAAAACTCTCCCACAGATACATAAACACAGAGCCAGAACCCCCACCCTGTTACCTACAGCAACTCACACTCACATACCCCATGCTACCCGTGTTTCACACTATTTAATATCAGCAGCTTCTCAAAGCACCTCAATGGCTTTGCAGTGTTTGATGCTAAAACCAGATACCTTTCCACTTTCATGGTAGACAAATATATTACGGGTCTTGTTGTCTTTGAGATAGGTGATCTGCAGGCCATTGGGGTTCCCAATCTTCTCTGGCTGGAATGTAGCATTGATGACATCTATTTTAACATTAATTTTGGGTTCTTTGGCCTGAAAACAGAATGGCATTGATCATGCATGAGCAATCTATAAGGAAAGAGACCTGAGCTATTGACTAAGTGGGGCAAGACAGAGTCAGAGTATCTTAAAAAGTAATAACTGACCCTTCCCAACAAAATGTATCACACACTCCCTTCACTAAGTGATGCGCTCAAGACCAAACAGTGGCTCAACCCTTTCAATTTAGATTTGAGCTGTGCCTACTCTGGAAGTGCTGGTGAAACACTGAGAGTGTTTCTGACTTTACAGCTGAGCCAGTCTAAAGGCTAACTGACCTCAAAAGGAAGGAGCCCACTCTTCAAAACATAGAATCATAAAAGCGTTTGGGTTGGAAGAGACCTTTAAAGGCCATCTAGTCCAATCCCCTCTGTAATGAGCAGGGAACTCTTCAACTAAATCAGGTTGCTCAGAGTCCCAGTCCAGCCTGACTTTGAACTTTTTCAGATAGGATGTCTACCACCTCTCTGAGCAATCTGTTTCAGTGTTTCACCATCTTCATTGTAAAAGAATTCTTCCTTATATCTAGTTTAAATCTACCCTCTTTTAGTTTAAAACTATTATCCCTTGTCCTATCACAACAGGCCTGCTGAAAAGTCTGTCCCCATCTTTGTCATAAAGCCCCTTTAAATACTTGAAAGGCCACATTAAGGTCTCCCCAGAACCTTCTCTTCTATAGGCTGAACCCCAGCATTCTCAGCCTGTCTTCACTGAAGAAATGTTCCAGCTTTCTGATCATTTTTGTGGCCTTCGTCTGGACCTGCTCCAACAGGTCCATGACCTTTCTGAGCTGAGGGACCCAGAGCTGGATGCAGTGCTTCAGGTGGGGTCTCACAAAGGTGGAGTAGAGGTGGAGAATCACCTCCCTCGACCCGCCTGTCACACTTCTTTTGGCACGGCCCAGCATACGGTGGGCTTCTGGGCTACAAACACACATTGACAGCTCATGTCCACATTTTCATCCACCATTATTACCCCATCCTTCTCCGCAGGGCTGTTCTCAATCCCTTCATCCTCCAGCTGGGTATTGATACCAGGGATTGCCCAACCCAGGTGCAGGACCTTGCACTTGGCCTTGTTAAACCATCTTGGCCCATTTCTTAAGTCTGTCCAGGTCCCCTCTGGACATCTCCTGCTCCTCCCTACCGTGAGCCATCCCCTCCTTTGTGACAGCATATTAGCACTTGCCCCACTCATTTCAGGGAGACGAATGAACAGAAAAGTAGCCCTTCTCAAAACCAACCAGAGAATAGGTTTTCGCCAACTTGGCTCACAATGGGGTAAGGTCGGATCCAGGGATGGTGTAGGATTACACATCCAGGCAAATGGATAGGGGTGAAGTGAAAGATCAGTCCTTTTCTCAGCAGTAAGGGAAGCACAAAGGGAGAACATGAGGAAATGTCCCCCTGACAGTAGAAAGGGGATCTCTCTCCTCCATGACATTTCTGTTATCATCCCCCGGCTCGGCTGAGCAAGGCAACCTCATGCATAGGAAATCACAACATCCCTGTGACCCCTCTGTTCTGGGTGGAGTACTCACTGAGGTGGGAGTTGACCACCATACTCACATCCTGCTTAGTGAAATACTTCAGACACCCCTCTCTCTCAGACAAGAGGAACTTGCGGGGTAGGAACTGCCCATTGTCTCGACCTCGCTTCCAGAGGATGCCTTCCTTCACCCCTAGGAGCAGAAAAGCCACTTGTAATAGCACCCCCCATGAGTACTGTAGGCATCAGAGAGCTGCTCACAGCCAGGGGTCCCAGCCACCCCTCTGGGATAAAGCAGATGATGGACTATTGCTGAGAACAAACACTTGAGAGGTGTCACCTCTGACCTACAACTGAAGATGGTGGTGTTCCTGGGTTTGAAGGCCAGATAAACACTCATCAAAAGACATTCCCAGATTCTTCCCACCTCTTAGTCCTGCTCCCACTGCTGCATCAGCGTGAGAGCTGTCTCCTGTGAACACCAGCGTACTGGTCCATGCAGACTCTGGTGTGGGACCAGAACTCTTCCCACTTGACTTTGCAGGCCTTTGGGCTGCAGCGCCCTTTGTCACAGCACTGGCAGTGACATTTAAAAGCCAACAGCCATGGTTAGAGAGGGTGGCATGCAATAGGACAGAAATTCCTTACTGCAGAGGTCTGTCTCCATCAGGACATCAAATGCCTTTGAAAAATTCCAGCTGGTAGTACCAGGCTTGGATGCAACCTGTGCCAGTGCCAGCCTATGCTTCCCATAGTTTAATCCCCCTCAAAACAATGCCTTGGAAGTACCATTTTGCTTCTCGGGAGTACTTGTGGGATTTGCAACACATGATGCTCAAAAGTTCCCAGCAAAGGCAACAAGGAGGCAGGACATTTCGATGCTGTGCTCTGCTCTTACCATCAGAATATGGCAGCTGTTTTCCCGGCTCAGTGAATTCTTTGCGTTCATATTTGGCCCGTATCCACTGTTCTCTCAGCACCCTAAGGAGAGAGGTGACAGGTAGCTCAGAAACAAACTAGAACAACTGACAGAGAATTGCCCTTCCCCCTTCTGTATGCAGCAACTTACTGACAGTCATTGTAGGTTGGCTGGTAATAGTAAATAGGGATGTGAGCTTCATACGTGGCTTTAGTCACAGCATTCCCATGCTTGGCCAGAAACTGCAGGGTTAGAGAGAGAGTTAGTGCCTTGCCTTTGATGTAGACTCATATTGGACCTTTTTCTTTTCTGACCCACTACAGGGCTAGATGCACATCTAGCTCTAATGCAGCATTCTCTTTCCCCTCCATTGCAACATCCCAGCAATCTGGCTACAGGGAGGCGGGTCTCAAAGGTCTCATGTACTCTCAGATTGCACCTGAATCAACAGAATGCCATAAATGTCACTTCCATGGAGCTGGATGCACACACGTTCAGTGGATTTACTGCCATGCCCCACATCTCCTGGAGAGCTCAACAACAGCTCTGCAACGCCATCTGGGAGGACATTCCAAACCTCTTCGGTCCTCTTCCAAAGAGCAACAAGACACAGATTATTTTCTTTGGATCTCCAGAAAATATTTTCTGTCCCCCGGAGACTAGTGAGTTGAGGGGACTGTAAAGGGGAGAAGTCAAGTTTCCATAAATGCCATTTTTCTCAAAAAATCATATTATATCTGGAAACTCTTCTCAGAGAATGGAATTACCTAAGATTTTCCCCTTGGACCTGCTGAAACCAAAAGGAGACATTGAGACTGGATGGTGCTGGCAAGTGGAAAATAAGTAATCTGGAGCAGCAAAGACCCTGAGCCTTAGCAAGATACATTGCAAGAGCTCTGCCTTTGCCATAAAGTAACAGGACACGGGGAGACACATAAAGCGAGTGCATTCTCCCTCTCCCAGTGAGTTATGGGGAGCTATCCCTGACTGAGTATCAGGAGCATGAGTAGAGAAGGAACAGATTAAATCAGATTACATCTCCAACCCCGTGAGGCCAATGGGCTAATTTTACCAGGACATTTGGTGTTTAGCCTAGACCCAACCCACCTGACACACCAATGGGGATAAAGATCTCACCTGCACCTGAGCATCATCCCAGTGGTCCATCTTCAAGGATTTGACTTTGCTGATGCTAGGGATGTTGCGATGAATTCCTGAACAGCTGAGGCATATAAAGACACCCAAAGTAGAGGATGCCCAGTCAGGATCTGAGAGTATAAAAAAGGGTATGACCAGAAGTGGTAAATTTCCCTGGGAGATACGCCTGTGATCACAGTTTCATCTGAGCTGATTATTAACACCCAAGGTACAGATGCCAGTCAGGAAAAAACACAGCTATTAGTCCCTCATTCTCCCTGTTTCAACCACTTTGTCTGAATCTTTATTGCCTTTATTACCTTTTCTTTATACCTTGAAAAACTTTGAAGTGCTCCACAAACTCCCATTGTGTAAAGGGTCACCCAAGATGCAAATGAAACCACCTCTGGGAAAAGATTCTAGGAGATGTTTAGTGCATCATAGCAAACCCCCAACAGTATTTAGTTCAGGAAGTGGAAAACAACCTTGAATTTAAAATTTTCCTGGAAGAATTTCATAAGATATAATGGTACTAATTAACCCAGTCCTAATTTGGCCTGAGTGCTCCATTTGGGGGTATGATGGGTGTTTTTAGCAGCATTTGTAGGACCTCAAACTGGGTACCCTTTTGAGAGGGCAAGCCCTTCAGTAAACGAAATCTCCTAGGCGAGTGTGGCAGGTTGTCAGTTCAGAGCTGAGTCATGGAGGAGACAATGCCCTCCTGAATCATGCCTTCTCTCTGGAGCAGTTAGGATTTCACTGGGAGCTTTCCTGTCAGGTCCTGACTGGGCATGACCTTGATTTGTATTTGAGATCTAACATGACTACAACCCACAGTGCTGCAACTATACAGCCCCTGCTTATCTAGCACTCCCACATCCCTGTCCTTCTTCCCACCAGTGCTGTGGCAGCATCTCCTTCCTGCTCCCTCGCCAACACACCTTCAGGGAGAGGAAAGGAATATCCAGAGCAATGTCTTCCCTTCCTCTCCACCCCAGGCTCCTGTGCAGTCCAGATAGCCAGCATCAAATAGCTCCTAGAGACCAGCCCCAGCTCCTTGCTTCCAACTCTTCCTCCAGCATCCTTCGAGGACTCACCTGGCTTCCCGCAGTCTGCACACAAAGAGTTTTCTGCTCTTTTCCACACCTCCTTCAGGGCCCTCATGCTCCGCTCATTTCCTCCGGCCATCACGTCCTAATGGTATCCCTCCAGGTAGGGCAGGACAGGGCCAGGAAGGCAGCTGCCTGTGCCTTATGCACCTGCAGGCCAACCCAGTGGCTTGCCCAAAGGAGAAGGAGCCACCAGAGAGACAAGTTCTGGCAGAGAGAGGGAAAAGGGGAAGGCAAAAAAAGCCTTAAGGTTAATATAAAGAGTACGGAGGCCTGTCGGTGCACCTGAGCTGTCTGAGCACAGGCAGGGGCAAAGAGGCTGGAGGCTGAAGTGCACCCAGACTGTGAGTGAGGAGGAGGAGGAGACCTGCCCCATGGGCGTGGAGGGAAGTGCAGCAATTAACCACAGAACTGGTTTTTCCGCATTTCTGCTGGTGAAAGGACAGGCCAGGAAAAGAGCACAAGCAACAAGGGAGCTGATAAAGAAGAGCTGGCTCTGGACAAGCGGCCGCCACGCTGTGACAGAACTTGCGTCAGGACTCATCGCACTCTGTGGGCTGGGGGGAGTTGGCTTTGGCTGCCCCCGCAGCACTTCAGGAACTTTTACCAAAGTCAACTGGCCAACACAGAGGCATTATACCCATTTTTAAGGCAAGAACAGGAGGGCAATAAAGCTTCAAGAGTTCAGCCAAAGTCAATCTTGGCCATCAGCCAAGAATATGGCAGTCTTGATGCCCCCACGAATTCGTGCCAGTACCTCTCACCACCACTACAAAAACCACAGCTGTCCAGCCAGGCCCTGCACCAGGTCCTGCATCTTGGATATTCAGTGTCAGAGTCGTCCCTTGCAATTGCCTTCCCTGGATAAGAGGTGCAGCACAAGCATCACTAATACCAAGCAATGACAATACCTCAGAGCTTTATTAAAGAATGTTCAAATGAAGAACTGCAAATTTAAACTATTTGGAGGAGTGAGCTTTATTAAAGAGATGTAGATTTAAATCACTCAGGAGCGGCAGAACAAATTTCAGGGTGTGAGATCGGGTGCTACACTGGCACTTCCGCACCAGGCAGCGCCATAAAATCTGCTAAGAGGGAACTGAAGACGAGCGGAGCTGGAGGTTCCAGTGCTTGACGCAACCCCCCGTCCAGCCCAGGCTGGATGCTAAGGCCGGGAACAGAGGCCCGGGAGTTCCGCGACTCTGACTAGTCTCGCCCGCCCGAGCCGCGGAGGCGGGCGGCACAAAATGTCGGGCGGGGCAGGGGCGGCCCCTCGGGCCCCGCGGCGGCGGAAGAGGCGGGCGGCGGCGGCGGCAGCGTGGTACCGCCATGGGCCGCAAGAAGAAGAAGAAGGGCTCGGGCGGCCGTGAGGGGCGGCTGGTGCTGACTTTCGACGAGGAGAGGCGGAGGTGAGGCCGGGCGGGCCAAGGGCGAGGAGGCGGGAGCGGGGGAAGGTAGGCATACCCCGGTCTCTAAAAGCCGGGGGGG
>VXAY01000094.1:1264591-1282023 GCA_013399855.1 Oxyruncus cristatus
GGCACAGCGTGGGGCTGGGACTGGGAGGGGGCGGTGGGCCCCCAGCTGTCAGCCGCCAACTTCGGGGGTCCCTCCGCTCCGGGGGTCTCTGGAGCCGCTGCTGCCCGGGGGACTCTGGTCCCCGGACTCAAGGGCTGTGGCGGTGCCTCCTTGGCCCCCTTTCCCATCCCCAGGGCTCCCCGTGGCCGCTCGGTTCTCGGCGGGCACCACCCCACCCCAGATGAGCGAGAGCGTGGCCCGGGCTGAGGCCAGGCCAGCTCACCGCACCGATGACCGCAGTCGGATGAGAAATTCGTGTCCCCTCGGGCGTGGGGAACTCTTGCTCCCTGTGGGAAACAGATGCGGTTTGGGGCGGGGAACATCCCACCCCTGGGGCGAACCTTCCTTGGCACAGGCGGCTGCCCGGCCGCGGGAGGAAGGACGTTGAACAAAGTGGGGTAATGGAGGTGACAGGCTGCCTTGTGCCCGCCGGCGTTTCGGACGAGGGCGGTGGGAAGGGGAGAGCCTGTCGCCCGCTGGCTCTCGCTGCACGTGTAGATGCAGGAGCTGCATATGTGCCCCAGCCTGGAAGCGATTTTGCTTTCACCGAACTGAGCTGGAGTGGTTTTGCTTTGTGTTTTGGCCTGGGGCCCGTGCCTTGTGGAGCGGGTTCCCTTTTTGGAGAAGAGGAGACACTGTGCTTTCCGGGAGGCTTGAGAGCCCCTTGCACCATTTCCTGGAGATGAGAGAAAGCAGTGCTCCAGGACCCGGGGTCCTGAGGAGCCTTTGGGAGCAGGAGGCACGGTGAAGGCAGAGGCTGGTGATGGAAGGACACGTCTGACCATCCCGTTTTCCTACTCCAACACTGAGCTTTCTCAGCCTGCCACAGCGTCTTCTCCTCCAGTTCTCGTCTGGGCGCCTTAGTACCACCCAGGATCCATTCTTTCGCTCCCACCCTGTCCCTTTTCCTTCTTTGGTGTTTACATTCTTCAGATACTTAGAGGCTGTTATCACCTCCCCTGTAGCCCTTCTTCAACCAGAGCAGGCAACTGCCGCTCCTTAACCTGCTGTTGCAAGCCAGGCTTTCCAGATCTCACTTATGTCCCCAGCTGCTCGAAACCCCCCCAGTGCCTCCAACTGGCCAGCTACGCGGCTGAACATAAAACCTCTGACAGGTATGGATGCAACTGGGCAAAATTGCTGCTGCCACCTCCCAAGCCAAAGCCTCACCATCTGCAGCCCCGAGCTGCGCTGCAGGGCCATGCGTTTTGCTGGGGGTGCATCCTGCCACATCATTGCATCTCCGGCACCCGGATCTCTCCCAGCAGCTTGGCTTTCCTGGATGTTTCCTCTTCCCACTGTTGGGCCATTTCCTCTGAGGGGTTCTGTTTGAACCCCACTCTCTTCTCTGCCAGTATCCTGAGCTTTTTATGCTGGATGAGGAAACTGGGTTTGGCTGTGGGGAAGGGAAGAAAAGTGGCTGTAAGCATTTTGAGCATCAGCTGATGCCTCAACTTATTGTACTGGCCCCACTATGACAAGAATAGTCCAAAGATGATTCTGTAGAGCTCTGGCTCTGTGTCTGGGGCTGGCACGGAAAGCAGAAGCCCTGGGCAATTCATCTGCTTGGGAGAAGCCATCCCAGGGGAAATTTCTGGCCTCAGCACCGTTTTATGGGCAGTGGTTCTTGCAGGACTTTGTGGCAGTTTTCCCAGTGGCATACATCCCATCAATATTAATTATTTTGGCACCTAATGCTTTGGAATTGTAAATCCTCAATAAGATGAGACCCAGCTGATCTGTACGACAGCTCCAGCCAGGAGTCCTTTTGTTCCCTCTCTCCCTGTATTGATTTTCTGCCTCTGTGGAGCCTGCCCATCTCTTCTGTTGAGTGCACACATGTGCCAGGAGGGAGGAGGTTGCACTTTGATGTTTTGCCTCCTTTCCTTCCTTCCCACTGCTCTGAGTTCGGAGCTGGAGTTTAAGTCACCGGATTGGAAGGAATAACGGGAAAAAGGGTGGAGCTGCTGCCATGGGGAAAGAATTAATTTTCAGGGTGCTTTCTCAGGGCAGCAGTGAAGCCACCAGGATGTGTGTTTTGATGGGGATGCATGCGTCCCCCTCATCTCCTAGCTGCCAGCAGTGCCTGTCACCTCAGCAGGAGGTGAGGTTTGGGAGCCCCCTATGTCATTTTGCTCTGGTTTCCCTCCCTTTCAGGGAGCTTGGGACTGCCGGATGCTTCTGGCCAGGCCTGAAGCTGTAGCAGCCACTGACCCTCCCCTTGGCAGGTCTCCCTGCTCCTGCTCAAACCAATAGCTGGAGCGCCAGGGTGGGCCGGCACGTTCTCGGCTCTTGCCGCCCCATAACCTTGGGTGTAACCCAAGAGCAGCAGCTCAGGGAGATGAAAGCAAGGGAAGCTTCATCCTGGCTGGATGGCCAGGGAGCTGGGCTTGTTCAGGGAGTGTGGAGTGGCCACCCCTTCTCACTAGCTCAGCCTCAGCTGGTGGTTGTGACACATGGGGACTGCTGGAGGCTTCCCTGGGACTGGCAAGTCTGGTGCTGAACCTCTGGGAGGTCCAGCTCTGGCACTGTCACTTCTCCAACACTATCCCTGCCTGGTTCAGCTGCAGAAGAAGGGGCGGATTGGCAAACTCTGGCTTCTCCGGGAGAAGAGACGTTGGACTGAATTCTTTGGTGGTGCAACTTCCCTGGAGCCAGCAGCGTTGGGAGGAGGGACTGGCTCAAGCCTGTTTGGCTGAGGGCAAAGCCAGGGACAGAGGTTTCCGAGTCAGCTGACTGGTGCTCCACTTTGGAAAGGAGATAAACTGGTTGGGATGCTGCACCAGTGGCATGAGGTTGGGAGGAGGCAGGGAGTGTGAGGAAACTCTGGCATGGGATGATGGGGGTGAAATTCTCTTCATCCTCGTCTTCAGTAGCTGTGACTGGGCAGAAGGCAGCCTCTGTAGTTGGAGGGAGCAGAAGGAGCTGGATAAGAGAAGGGCCCCCAGAATCTCAGAGGGTTGAGCCTTGGAAGGGGTTCAGTCTCGGAGAAGAGAAAGGATCAAGCACTGGTTGTGACTCTGACTTCATCTCTTCCCTGGGGCACATCGTTTAAAGGCAACATGTTTTCACAGCTGTTGAATTGCCTCTTATATGTTTTCAGTGAGGGCTGTTTTGTAGAGAGCTACTCATGTCTTTAATAAATGATCACTAGTGAAGTTACCGGAGGGACGTAGCTCTGGGGCATGGACAGCCAGGATTTGGTCAAGGTGTGTCTGGTTCTTTGTGACCTTGCCTCCATCTCTGAGGCAAGCCCCATCAGTGGTGGTGGAGCACTCCTTCTACCCACTCTCCTTGTCTCTGCCTCCCCCTTTCTGAATAAATACCTCTGAGGCACCTTGTGGAAACCTTCCTGCTGCATATTTTCTTTTTTTTTTAAACCTCTTTCCTTATCTCCTTCCTCTTACAGGAATGTTTGCCTGCTGCTGAGAGCTGTGCCCAGTTCTCCTTTGCCATCCGATCGTATACCCCTATGAGTTTCCTAAAAACTACACCAGGCTATTCCCACTGTTGTTCTGTCACTGGGGACTTCCCTTCTACGCCCTGGCATGAAAAGCATTTTTGTGGGTCACTCCAAAAGAGTAACTCTCTGTTTTGTCCTTTTCTCTCCAGCCGGATCTCCTCAATTTCAAGAAGGGATGGATGTCTATCCTGGACGAGCCAGGAGAGGTAAGCCCAAGATATGGGTCTGCTTCTTCCCCTAGCCCTTGCTGCTAGAGATCCTTGGTGAGCCAACTGATTTCCTTCCTCCATGCTTGCTGATGTCTCTCCTGCTGGGAAAGGCAGCGGGAAACCTGTGGTGGAGGTGCCTTGCTCTGTGTGTGGACACGGAGTTTCATAGAGTGCCTCTCTCCCATCTGAGGAGCATGAGGGGGATTCCGGGAGGGAGGAGGGAGAGGAGAAGGCTGAGAGGTCATAGCACAGAGAGTCCCTTCCTGTTCCTACACCTTCCCTGGTAGTGTAACTACCTATCCATTTCCCTCCTATCTTTTCCCTTCCCTCCCCCTGCCTGATCCGCCTGCAGTGGAAGAAACATTGGTTCGTGCTGACCGACTCGAGCCTGAGGTATTACCGGGACTCGAACGCAGAGGAGGTAAGCATGGCCAGCCTTTCTCCAGCCCTTTCTTCCTTCCTGTCCAGGGGGCAGAGGAGCACAGCCCTGGTGTGACCAGTGTGCTCCAGGGAGGAGTGGCAGATCATGTCCTCCTGAAGGATGCTGGAGGTGGCAAGCTGCTCTTTGCCAAGGGGTGATGTGGGGTGGTGAAGTCTGGGGGGACTGTCGGTGGTGGGAGGTGAACAGAGGGAGTGGTTCTGTGGCTGGGCATTTCTGATGCTTTCCACCTACACTGCTGGCTGCCCTTGGGTTAGAAGAGGTGTGCTGCAAAACTGAGCCTGGCTTCTGGAGAGCTGAACCTGGCTCCAAGAGTGCTGTGGGGTGAAGGCAGAGGTGGCCTGCACTTTGGTTAGGGTGCTGGCAGGTGATGGAGGCTTTTTCAAAGCTGGGTGAGCACTGATGTCCTCACGCGTGGCTGTGCTTGCAGGCTGATGACCTTGACGGAGAAATTGATCTCCGTTCCTGCACGGATGTGACAGAGTTTGCGGTGCAACGCAACTATGGCTTCCAGATACACGTGAGTGTTTGGCATTGCCTGGGCACAGAGCAGCACCAAGGGATGCTGGGTGGGAATGTGTGCTCCCTCCCCATGCCGAGATGCTGAGAGGCAATTCGCGCAAACCTTTCGCCAGGATGGTGGCCCAGCGAGGCTGGTTTGGTGACGCATGGGTGGCAGTGCTCAGGGACACAAGTGCTGCCTGCCTGCAAAGGAAGGAGGAAGAGGCTTTACAGGGCTGGCTGAAGGCTGTGCTGGAGGCAGTCCAGAAGCCAAGCTAAATACCAGTAGTGTTTAATTGTCCTGTTGTACAAGGCAACTTCTCGATAGCCGCAGGGAAGGAGTGGTGAGCGCTGCAGACCTCAGTGTAGCCTGGCTCACTGTGCTCTGAGTGGCAGCCTGTACCCTGGATCCAGCTCCAGTACAGTCCTGTCCTTGGCTACTTGCTGTAGCCGCAGGAGGCAGCTGCTATGGCAGCACAAAAAATGGTGTGTGCTCAGGGCTGTGCACTTCATGATCTGGGTTTCCCTGTGGCCTGCTGCTGTACCCCAGTGCTGGCACCCAGCTCCCAGCACCTGAGCAGGTGCTGGATTGCACCGGCTCATGTTTGGCCCAGTGTGCCAAGATTTCTTTTGCCTTTGCTTGGAGGTGGTCTCATAGAGGACATGTAACAGGCTTCCCCTCAAGCAGTGTGTCTCTTCTCCCACCCCTCCACCTGTCACAAGAGCCTGAGGCAGCAGATGGCCTTTCTAACACTGTTCACCACCTATGCAAGTGGGTCCCGTGAGTCTCAGGGAGTGAGTGGGAGCTGCTGCATCTCCACTGGGCACTGACGGGCCCTCTGTCACCTCCCTGTTGCAGACAAAGGATGCCGTCTTCACACTGTCAGCGATGACCTCGGGCATCCGGCGCAACTGGATCGAGGCCCTGAGGAAGAACGTGCGCCCAGTCAGTGCTCCAGATGTCACCAAGTAAGAGCTGCCCTGTGCTGCTTCTCCTCTTCCCACTTGCTGCCCTTCTACCCTGACAGACAGGGACCAGGAAGGGCCCTCTGGAAATCTCATCAACTCTCAGATCAGCCCTACTCTTCTCCTGAAAATGGCTTGGTTACATCAGCTGGTGACAGGGATTGACAGCCTCATGGCTTCCTGTCTTGCACCTGCTTTTTGCCTCGCCACATTAGTTTAAACTGGTTTCTCCACCAGCATAGCTGCAACTGGGGAGAATCTTCCCCACCCTGTGGAGGAACCTATTTCCCTGAGGGATGGGGTGCTACAGGCCCAGCTCCATGCTCGGAGTGCGGTTTCATAAGGCTGGGCTAAATGAGGGCTGAGCCCTGGGAAGTTGGCAGTGCCTCTGCTGGCATCCTTTCCCAAATGGTGCCTGTGCTTCACCAGTTGCTGCTCTGGTTTCAGGCTCTCTGACTGCGATAAGGAGAACTCCTTCCGTAACTGTGTTCCCCAGAAAGGCTCACTCCGGATGGAGGAGCAGCAGCAGCGACCAGGCTCGGGCTCGGGCTCTGAGGGGAACTCGAAGGGCAGTCACTGGAAGGCAGATGGGCAGCGCCATGCCTTTGACTACGTGGAGCTGTCTCCCTTGCCACAGGACCCTGGGAATCAGGGGTCCCCACAGAGGACAAAAGGGAGCTTGAGGATCTCCGACCGAACTCCCAAGTATGAGGAGCTGGAGCGGGATCTGGCCATCCGTTCGGAGGAGAGGCGGAAATGGTTTGAGACCCCTGATGGCAGGGTCACAAACAGCGATGGCCCAGCAGGAGACTCTTCCCGCAAGGCCGGGGAGCAGGACCTCCCCCCTCCTCCACTTTCAGAGGAACAGCGGATTCGTCTGAATGAGGAGATAGAGAAGAAGTGGCTGGAGCTGGAACGCCTGCCTTTGAAGGACTTGCAGCGAGTGCCCTTGACAGCACTGCTGAACCAGAGCAAGGGGGGCCACGGAGACACCAACGAGGTGCTGAAAAAGGAGGTAAGAGCATCCCTCCTCTCTGAAACCGGGATTCTGGTGGCCCCTTACTATGGTCCCTGGCAGCAGGAGGCTCTGCAGAAGAACAAGGCAGAAGTGCAGGAAGATATTAATTGTTTCTGGCTCCATTTGCCACCTGTCAAGTGCATGGAAACTTTTGCAACCCGGTAATATGAGGCCAGAGGCTTGCTGTCACACACCTGGAGGGGTTCCCCGGACCATATTTTGGTTCAGGATAATTTATTTGTTGTCACTGTTTGCATGGAATCTGTTTCCTGGGAGCACATCCACAGCCTTTCTTCTCTGGTTGTTCCCAAGCTTGCATGCACTGCACCTGCCAGCCTTTGAAAGGAGCCATGCAGTGGTGGTTTCCTCCAGCATGAATCCATCTCTGGAAGCTGGGATGTCTCCTTCCTTTCTTACTAGCACTCACCAGGCTGGGGCTGGCTTTGCCAGTTTGGTCCCTTGGCAGGCTTCCAGGGAAGCAGATGTCCCCACTGGACTGTGCATGGCCCTCCCCATCCCTAAGCCCGGGGTTTGGATGCAGCATATTGGTCAGACCATGGCACTTTTCTACCCTTGGCTGACCGTCTCTCTCCTCCCTGGCGCAGATCCAGTCACTGCGGGCACAGCTGGAGTCCTGCCGGGCCAGAAACGAGAGTCTTCGGGAGGCAGCAACATCCCAGGGGGACAGCCATGTGCCCCGAGGGTACATCTCACAGGTGAGCAGGATGCAGGACACAGGACCCTGGAATCACTCCCAGTACCAAACTGGGAAATGCTGGGACTCAGCTTATTGCTGAGCAGGTATCGCTAATCATTGGGTTGCCATGGTGACCCTAACGGGCCCGTTTGTAATCAATGTTAGTTACATAAAGGCTGGTGCATGATGTGTGGCCTTAAAGGGACCAGAATTATAAACAGAGAGAAGAAGAGTTACGGGAGAGGTGCAAGATCTGTCCCCCACTTTGCACGTGTACACAGTGCTGGCCTGGCCTAGGCTAGGGGCTGAGCTCAGGAGTGGGTCAGCACTTTTCTGCAGAGCCTCTGGTGCATTACCCTGTGGTTTGCTGCTGTGGTTCTTGCTAATAGGGTCTCACAAGTGCCTCGTTAAAAGCAGTCAGTCAGTCCCTGGGGAGCTCCAATCCCTGTCAGGACTGCCTGAGCCCTGAAGGTCACTTTGTCAGCACAGGCCATTCGTCGGGGACGGCACGTGGGAGACCCTACAAAGCAAAATTTGCTCATGCTTCAGCCTCTCTCTTTGCTTTGTTTATTTATTTTTCCGTCTCATGGACTCAACCAAAGCAAGCAGGGTCACATCCCATAGGGATTTCCTGTGAGGAGGCTGCTGTTCTACCACGCAGTGGGGTTTTCAGGATGTGCCCTATGTGTTGAAAGATGCCAGGGCAAGGAGGTTGGCAGGGCAGGAAACTGGGGCTGGCTAAGTCTGTTGCAGTGGGTTGGCTGTACCTAGCCCAGATAAAGAAACCCACAAGCCCTGTAGCACACATCCCAGACACTTAGCAGTCTCTCTGTCATCTTGATTTAATATTTGCAGCTCACAGGCCTCTTTATGGTCAAAAAAAGCAAAAGCAGTGGGGAGGAAATCCTTTATCTTCCTAATAACTTTTCTCCAAAAGCCAGCATTTCACATTTGAGGCCAAGCTTGACCTTTCCTCAAAGGATTTGTTGTCTCTGCCAAGAGTTGCAACCAGTCCATGGACAAATCACCAAATTGATTCCTTACCTTTTCATCTCCTTTGTTTGATCTGTTAGCTTCCCTCATCTCGGTAGAGAACAGTAGCCAGCAAGTCCTTGTATTCACACCCTTGTGTTGCAGTGTCCTTTGTATCAGCTTTTGCCTTAGTCTTGAGTGAAAGAATGGGATGGCAAGGGGCTGTGGGAGGATGTGATGACATCCAAGGTCTCTGCTGGTGCCTTTGAGCCCCAGGCTTTTAAAAAAAAAATGGCATGTTTTGGTGATGAACAAATCCTTCCTGAGAGGCTTGGGGTGGTGCTGGAGGGGGAGCAGAGATGTAGTGTCAAGGTGGGAACCGCTTTGCTTTGCTTTATCTTGAGTTAACCACAGCACTCAGCATAGAAAGAACCATCCCCTTGGTCTCAGAGCCATCAGAAAGGAGGGTGAGTGGTGTGAGGAGGATCCCTAACCATTAGGCTGTGGGGAGGGTTCTTTGACAGCCTCCATCGGGCCACAGGGCAGTGCAGAGTGTCACTTTTCAGGAGAAGAGGCTCAGTTTTCATTGATTCCAGGAGACGCTGCTTCATTTAAAAGGCAGATACTGAGATGCAGTTCTCTCTGTTGATCTTCTCCAGCCAGGCAGTGCAGCCTGGTGGAGGGTCAGGACTGCGGCATTGGGCATTATTCCCAGCTCTTGGCCCAAGAGGGATGTTCCTGTCTTGCTGCTTTAGTTTTAAGAACCAGAGGAATGTTTCTTCCTCTGTAAAGTGCAAAGGGGTTGCAAGATGTGTGTCCCTCTCAAATGGTTGTGTTCAGGGATTAAACTGCTACTTAATTTTCAGAAGGAAAAGACCCTCCTGGGAAGTAGTCTCACTTCTCTCAAAGTGTCCCTGGAATTGGGTGAGGTTTGCAAAGGCGAACATCAGCCAAGCCAGGTGCTTGTCCTGGCCCAAGCCCTTCTGTCTTCCCTCCTGGTCTCTCAGCCCTCCTTTCCTCCACACAACAGGAGGCCTGTGAGCGTA
Source organism: Oxyruncus cristatus (assembly GCA_013399855.1). Lineage (NCBI taxonomy): Eukaryota > Metazoa > Chordata > Aves > Passeriformes > Cotingidae > Oxyruncus > Oxyruncus cristatus. Next base: position 1,273,942 of record VXAY01000094.1, read on the forward strand.
GCCTAGCTGAGATGGAGTCATCCCACAAGCAAGTGATGGAGGAGCTCCAGAGGCACCACCAGCGAGAGCTGGAGCGCCTGCGGCAGGAGAAGGAGCGGCTCCTGGCAGAGGAGGCAGCGGCGACAGCAGCAGGTAGGAGCACGCACCAAGCTGTGCCCCTGCTCAGCTGGGTCCCTCCCACCTCTCCCAAATATCTCTTGCCAGAAGCCAGTCACCCCAGTCAGCTGGAGCCACGCTGTTGATCTTACTGGTGTGAGACTGATGCTCCTTGGACCTGTGGTACTGGTGGAGATGGGGTGGTAAAGATACTGTGGAAAATAGGGTCTTGCCTCTGTGGATGGGTGGGAGGGGGCCAGCACTTTCTTGTAGGTGCACAGGGCTGGCAGAGGTGGTAGGAAGCTGCCACACTGTTAGTCTCCTTGGCAGCATGGTGATCCTGGGGTGTGGAGAAGGTGGCTAAGTTCCCTGGTGTCGTTTCCCCAGCTAAAGCTGGCACAGCCTGATCCCCCATCTCCCGTTGTCCCCCTCTGCAGCCATCGAAGCGCTGAAGAAAGCCCACCGGGAGGAAATGAATAAGGAGCTTGGCAGGACACGAAGCTTCCAGCAATGCAGCTCTCTCCCAGAAGCCCTCCAGAAGCAGCACCAGTAAGAAAACACCTGTCTTACTCCCCTTTCCCAATGATGCTGCCTGCTGCTACAGTGCCACTGTACCCGCTCTGCAGCTCTAGCCTCCAGCTGTTCTTCCTGCCACCTCCCCAGCTCCCTCCTCGGGTGTGGTGGATACCCAGTGGTGACTCCCAGGGCTACTGGGGCTGTAGGGCAGGGAATTTTGTCTCCTGCTTGGGGCTTTTTCCTATAGCACTTCCCTCTATTTTCTTTTTGGAAAGCTCCTAGATTTCTCCTGCATAGCTTGAAGCTTCTAGAAGCTCCACACTGAAGTGTGGAAACTGAAGCCCCAGTCCACAGAGAACATTGTCATGTGCAGAGGCTGGCCATGGCAGGGGGGAAGGTGATGCCAGTGGCCAGGAGCTGGCAAGGGTTTTGGGGCAGTGATGAGCTGGTGCCTTTTTGGCAGGTTGGACGTGGATTCCCTGAAGCGGGAGCTGCAGGTGCTTTCTGAGCAGTATTCCCAGAAGTGCCTGGAGATCGGGGAGCTCACTCAGAAGGCAGAGGAACGGGAACAGACACTGCAGCGCTGTCAGCAGGAGGGGAAGGACCTGCTCCGGAAAAATCAGGTAAGAGAAGGGCTTTCCCTGCCAGCAGACACTTGAAGCAGGTTCTTCCCCCACACAGCACAGCCCCTCTGTTAAATCTCCCCTATTTGTTCATATTTTTTCCCTTCTGAGATTTTATCACCAGAAGAAGATTAAGAATGAGAGACTGTAGATGGGCTTGTCGCAACTGTGGTGTTTAAATATGGCGAGTGTATTCTGCTGGTTGTAGGTGCCGCTGTCAGCTGTGGACAGGGAGTTACAAAATGGGTGTCTAAGGTGGAGTAGGGCTGGAATGGAGACGGAAGGGTCAGCACAGTAGAGAGGCCTGTGCCATGGCTACTCTGACGTCTTTTGGCTTTGGCTGCAGGAGCTGCAGACCCGCCTCTCGGATGAGATCGGGAAGCTGCGGAGCTTTATTTCATCGCGGAGCTCTGGGGACCGCTCTTCGCACAACAATGAGCGGAGTTCCTGCGAGCTGGAGGTATGGGGGTCCCCCTGGCTGCCCCACTGCCTCCATCCCTACCCGCTCTGGGGGTCCTCTCCTCTCAACAGCTTTGGCTTAGAGCAGGTGGGAGGGGGGTGCCGGATGGAGCAACGGGGATGGTGCAGGAAGCAGGAACGCAAGCTTCCCCTCTGCCGCTCTCTCAGGCTGTTTGCGCCGTTTCCTGCCCCAGCCCTTCTGGCCCTTCCTTCCTTTCCCACCATGGCGCTTGCGCCAGGGCCTTCCAACCCTTCCGAGGTGGTGGCTCTTGAGTCACCTCTGGTTTCTCTCCCATTTTCTGGCCCAGGTGCTGCTGCGGGTGAAGGAGAACGAGCTCCAGTACCTAAAGAAAGAGGTGCAGTGCCTCCGGGAGGAGCTGCAGATGATGCAAAAGGTGGTGTTTTCTGGGAGTCATTGGGAAATCAGCAGGAGAGGGGAGGGAAGGGGAGCACCAGGGCTGCATATCAGCAGGGTTCAGCTGCGTTTGATGAATGCTGAGGACAAACCCTCTTGTGCTCCTTGTCCTTGCTGACTGCAGAGCACATAGTGGCTCCAAACAGCATGGGCTGGCATAGACTTACCTCGTAGAAGGGAAGTGTCACAGAGACTTTGCTGCTGGTTTACCCAGATATAAGCACATACAAACATGGACAAGCCAGCAACCCTTCTTTTCCAAGTGGGAAACCTAGATCAAGCCTGCCTAGCACTCTGCTTCCCTTAGTTATCCTCTCTCTGGGTGGATGTATTTCCTTGGGCATTGTTTCTGGGCGTGCTGCTCCCTCCACTGGCAGCAGCTCATTCAGAGGGATTTTCAAAGACCCCTGCCAAAGGAGAACGTAAAACAGGCTTTGAGATTCAGTGATGCTGAAGAAGCTTATAACTTAATCATGTAAAGTTTTTGCCATATAAGCAGCTGGGCCCAAATCTCTCAGTGGCCTGCATCCCTGGTAGTGGTTTTTTTCCCACATGGCTGTCCAACATGCACACAAGCCATGGTAAAGCCCACATTGCCTCCTCAGTCTGATGCTGCAGATCTCCACTGCTGCAGCACCAGAGTCTCTGCCATCCTCCCTGGCCCAGGGTTTGCAAAGTGCCACCTCCATGCTCAACTTCTGAATGGTTTCTGCGTGGCCCAGATTGGGATGGGCTTCAAACCCAGGGCTAGCTTTCTCCTCACCTGCTGGGCTTGCCTTGCCACAGCCCTCCCTAATATCAGCCCAGAAACCTGCTGACCCCTCTCCCTCCCCTGGTAGGACAAGAGATTTGCCTCAGGGAAATACCAAGATGTCTATGCAGAGCTGAATCACATTAAGGTGCGCTCAGAGCGAGAGATCGAGCAGCTGAAGGAGCACCTGCGCCTGGCCATGGCGGCTCTGCAGGAGAAGGAGTCGCTGTGCAACAGCGCCGGCAAGTAACGGTGAGCACTGGGGGTGCTGTGATGTCCCCTGCGGGTGCAGCTGGCTGAGAGTGGCTGCCGCACATTGACGGGGCAGTGAAAGCTGCCAGTTTCTCCTGCTCCATTCGGTGTTGAAACTTTAGGCTTAAACGCTTCCTTCCCTGCTTCTTGCGCCCCTGGCCCTCCTGTTATCCCTGACATTCTCCCAAGGGCTTCAGCCCCGTTTTCACTGTGCTGCTCTTGATGCAGCCAGCGCCAAGTGCTGCTCAACCAGGCTGGATGTGGGAGCCAGCTAAATGCTGGCCTTCGCCCTGTGGTTTGGGTGACAGCGTGGGGGCAGTTGCGCGTTCCCTGTGTAGGCTGTATTTCTGCTCTGTTCACCTTTGAAGTGGTTTCCCTATCACAGAATGGAAATTTTAGGTCTGCATCAAAGCAGCTCCAACTAGAGCCAGCCCTTGTCCCACACTCACCTGCAGACATCCCTGCCGTGGCTGGGGAGGGAAGCAGGGTGACATGAACGAGGGCATCCTCTTATCTGTACTGCTTCTGCTCTTGCTTGGATGCCGTGGCCATCGGAATTGGGGTCACCCTGCTCCACGGGTGCTTGCTGATGGGCACTGAGATGAGTGGGTCTGTAGCAGGGCACCAGACAGCCATCTCTCCAGGGAGCAGAAAGGTTGGTATTTCTATGCTCAGTGGAGTCTCTCTAAACCATTTCTGTTTTGTCTCTCTCTAGGTCTGCTCTACATTTGTTATCTGTTCTAGTTTTGTATTTGCTCCATTCTTCACTTGTGGGGAGAGGGAGGTTGAATCCCATCCGTTATCGCCTTGGCGAGGAATCCCACACACCCCCAACCTCCTCACTCCCTTCCCAAAGCTTTTTTGATGAACCCTTTTTGCCTGCATACCTGAGCACGTTGTTTGGACTGGCTCCTTACATGCACCTTCTTCAAGATTTTATATGTGAAAATTATATTTTATAGAGGAACTTTTCCCCCACAGGAAGAAGGGGAAGAGGAGGAAGAAAACTTTCACTACATCACCAGCATTTTTCTAACCTGAAAAAGAGAATCTGTTTTTTCCCCCTCCCCCAGCCCCATTGCTCCTGGCCACACAGCCACCTTTGGCACGTATTCCCTCTCTTCCAAATGTCTCCACGGTCCCCTGGGATGTACGGCAAGGACCATGCTCCCCCTCCCCGTGCCACCCCCAGGGACCTGCGGAGAAGACATGCAAGCCATAGGAGGGAGGCGCCGGGGCAATCTGCCATGGATGCGCTTGCCTGGGACGTTTGAAAGAGGACACCTTGGCAAGAAGTCCGCATGATCGAGCTCTCTCCGTATCTGCCCTTTTGGCTCCTTCAAGAACCCGAGTTGGCAGGAGCCCAGAGCCACGGGGCTTCTCCTTTCTGGGGAAGAGGAGCTGTGAGGCTGCTACTGCACCCGCCGGAGCCAACCTCCCCAAGGTGGCAGCTGCTGCTGCTCTGCTGCACCCTTCAAGTTTTAACTTAATAAAATCTTCCCCTTTCGCTGAGAAAAATGTGTTCCTCGAGGGGAAGGTTTGCCTTGTGGCCCTAATCCATGGGGATGGAGGGAAGGGTAATTTTGAGGGTTTGGAGCATACTGACCAGTTGCTTCCCTCCTTCAGGGTTTGGTAAGGGAAAGCAGCAGGAGCACCCCCAGCCCCTGGCTAGAGAGTGAGAGGAACCCTGCAGTGCCATTATCCAGGTGTTTTCACCTTTGGCTTTGAGGAGAGAAGCAATCATTTCACCACACTGCTCCCAAAATTCCACGTAGACCCTCAGCCTCGTGGAGGAAGAGCTGAGCCTGAGCTCCATTAGCAAATCCAGTTTTGGGAGAGCACATGGCACTGCAAATTCCTGGCAGAGGAAAACAGTATATATAGGTCCTGGGAGAGATCAGAGGGATCTGAAATGCTTTCCTCCTCCTCTTTTTTGGATAAAGCATATGGCTTTTTTGTCTGGATGGAGGACCTGGGGGTGACTATTTCTTGTTCAGCCCCATCCCAGTGTAAACAGGAGCTGTTGCTCAGATAGGCTGCTGGCAATTACAGAAGAACCCCAATTGCAGGTACATGCTGTGGCTGGAGGCAACACCTGAAGAGGGGAAGATGAAGGGGTCAAGGAGGATTCTTGGACAGAGGCGACAGATGTGTCAGCTGGGAGACTGGAGTACTGTGAGACATGGGGATGGAAGCAGGGTGTAAGAATGTGGTGGCAGCCAGAATGAGGGGAGTTAGGGCAGCACCCTTTCCTCAGCATCTGATCACTTTGCCATGGTATTGGCATTTCCTGGGGCTGGGCTGTGCAGACAAATAGAGAGCCTGCCCTTCCACCAAGAAGGGCTACGGCAACTGCTTTCCCTAGGTAAGGCAAACCAATTCCTAAGTCCCAAATTGTAAAACTGGATGTCAGGCTTTGGTCAAGTGCACAAGGCCCTTGGGCAACCCAGTGGATGATGCAAGAGTCCAAGCAATGCGCTCAACTCCCCACTGCACCTGTGGACCACCAGGGCTTGCTATAGGTGGTTCTTGGCCTCCTGCCCCTGGCCTAGAAACCCTCCTGTCCCTGTGCTGCCCAAGGTCCAGGCTTTTTCCTCTGCCTCCTAGCAGGACATAGCTGTTGCCATTGAGTTTGGAATGGGACAAGCATTTGGCACGTGGGAGCCTGGGATGGGAAGGAAGGCAAGAGATGATAGAGCAGGTCAGGGCAGCTGCTTCCACGCTGCAGGGCTTGGTCTTGCTGTGGTGATTGGTAGGAACCAAAAAAGGAGAGAAAAAAAGTGGGGTTCAGAGCACAGTGTGGAAGGCTGGAGTGCGCCTGTGAGGTTTTTAGAGAAAAACAACCCCTGAAACAACAGTCTGCATGGTTGTACCTATCCTGAGGGACAAAACCCCCAAAAGTGGGACACAGGGCAAGCAAAGGGTGAACTGCAAACTGCTGTTTTGCACAATGCTCACCCACCCCTTCCCTGAAAAGTTCGGTATCTTGTGTTTGGGTTGGTTTGTTGGGGGGTGTGTTGTTTTTTTCTGCCTTTCTGACCAGGGCTGCTTAACCCCGATAAATGTGTCGCGTAAGCGGAGGCGAAGTGTGTGGGCGCGTGACATGTGGTGGGGTTGTCCCTCACTGAGGCTCTGCGGCTGCAGATCAGCCACCAGCAGGGCATGAGCATCCCGTCGTCCCAGGGTGGTGGGGGACGCCACCTCCAAAAGTGGCGCGGCGTTAATCAGGCTGCCCCTGTCTCGCCTGCTTCGGGGCGATACGGTCACCCCGTCGTCTGTGCGTCGTTATCTCCTGGGTACAGGGGAGCCGGGTGGGGGAAGAGCGGCAGGGAGAGGAGATGACCAAAATGCCCGTGGGCGATAGGCATGATGGCTGCCAGAGCCCAAAAAGCATCCCAAAGCGATGGCTGTACCCTGTTCACTTGTCCCCAGCTGGACTGTGGCTGTGAGAACCATCCCAGCCTCAAGCACAGGGGAAACCTACAGCTGTACGGCACTGTGGTTGCATGAGAGCCAGCACGCCAGCTCACACAAGGAGCTTGCCCTTAAAACCAGCTCATGAACCTTTTAAAACAGCGGTAGTAGGTACAGCAGCCAGAGACGATGCCCTTTTGCTGTTTGTTTGCATCCTTCAAGCCTGCTCTGCCACTAGCAGTGGCCAGGCTGAGCAACTTCATGCTGGGCTGACTACACTGCGTTGTATGTCGGGGGCTCAGGGCTGAAGCTCTGATGAGCGTGGCTGGAACGTCAGCCAATTTCCCAGTTTTGCTATTACAAAAAAGCACGGAAGCACCTGGATCTGACTGCCACCAAGACAAAGTCCCACTGCTGGTGATTTTGAGTCTCTTTGAAAATGGAAACTGGGTAAAATGAGATGTTGTCACTGGCATTAATCTCCAGAAGTGCCCTGGTGCGCTCGGATGCCTCTGAACAGCTCTCCTGCCCCTACAAGGCAGAGGCTGTTACCCAGCAGATCTGTAGCACAGCCAGAGTGGACAGTTTGACCATTTAAGACAAAATCTAGAGCTGGAATTGTGTAAATCCCCATGGGGTCTGGTTGAACACAGTGCAGGGAGGGAGGAGAAGGTAAGTAGGATTACAGAGAGGATTCTTCTGCCAGGTTCTGTCCTCTGGAGTTCATCGGAGAAGTGGTATTTCCCAATCTCTGCTGGCTAATGTCAGAAATGGGAGGCACAGGAGGCTTGGAGCGGTTGGGTAGCTTTTATTAAGGAGAAAAGTGGCTGCAGGGGGTAACCCACCCCATCCTGGGCATGGTAGCAGGTTCCTATGGCCAAAAACACAGGCATGAGCCCAAGCTGGCATGAGTGGCCCACGGCATGAGTGGCCCATAGGAATAACTTTTCCTTCTGGATGAGCCCTCCTGTGCTACCTGCAGTGGGATGCCCACAGTGCTGGAGCCTACTTCCCAGAGGCAACAGGATTTGCATTGCTCTGCAGCACCTGCATTCCACCTCCAGCCTTTACATTCTACCAGGGACTGGAAAATCCTCTCATTCTTGAGCAGTTCTTGTTAAGGATGCATTGGTAAAATAGTGCAAGGTTCAAGGGGTGCTTTGTAGTATCAAGTGGGGTGCTTGGGGGTTACCTTGACCACGTTACCCACCATGTACAAGGCCAGCAGCAGCCTGATGAGCTGTGATCACCTGCCTACCTTCCCTCCAGCAAGTCACTCGGGGTCACAGGATCTTCCCTGTTTTGACTGCCTAAAAATTAGGGAGCTAGTCTGGATGAAGGGGCCAGAACCACCATGTATGGGGGAAGAGGGTGTTTGTTTGTCAGCAGCGGCACCCGCCGGAGGAGGCTGAGCAGCCCAGATCAGCTGCAGGAGCTGCCCAGGTGAACGGCTGAGATTAGATCCCTAAGATGTCCAAAGTTAGGTAAAGCATCTGACCCCTCCCTCCCTGTCTCCTTTCCTCCCCCCCCCGCCTTTGCCTCCCCATCGCTGCTCT
>VXAY01000094.1:1287507-1314969 GCA_013399855.1 Oxyruncus cristatus
CGGAGCGGCGGCGGCTCAGCTCCGGCAGCGGCTGGAGAACGAGCTGGAGGACATCCGAGGCGCCGGCACCTGGAAGAGCGAGCGGGTCATCGCCTCCCGACAGGGTCCGCACCTCCGCTTGGCGGGCAGCGGAGACGGTGCGTGCGGGGCGGGCGGCGGGGAGGGGCTCTCGGCCTCTTCTTCCCGCGGTGCGATGTCCCCGCTTCTCCGTGTTCCCGCAGGGATCATCAACTTCTGTGCCAATAACTACCTGGGTCTCTCCAGCCACCCCGAGGTGATCCGTGCCGCCGTGGAGGCCCTCGAGAAGTTCGGCGCTGGGCTCAGCTCCGTCCGCTTTATCTGCGGTACCCAGGTACCGGGCATCCGGGCAGCATCCCCTGCACCGCGGTAGTCTTTCGCAGAGTGTCCACGCAGTCTCCCCTCTCGGCACTCGCATGCGTGCACAGCCCTAAGGTACACGCGGCCCGGTGAAAAAAAGAGCCTGCTAAGTCCCCACTAGCCAAAGATCTGGAAATATGCCAACTGAAACCATTACAACACCCGAGAGAGCAAAGAAACGAAACACCACTCTGCATTCAGAAAATTAACGTCTTTTTCCCTCTCTTGCGGGTCAAAATTACAGTGAACCTGATTTGAAGTGGCTCTGTCAGACCCACCCCACTTTATCTCTGCTGGAGCCCTTTCAGAGTGCTGGCTGGTTAAGTGCGAAGAAAACTCAGAGTTGCTCCCCTGTGCGTGGGGAATTCCCTGCTGAGCCTTTGGCATCCAAACCCATAATCATAGTTTAGGGCTGCATTTGCTAAACACAACTAACTTCTCCCACGCACACACACCTTCTCTGGATAAAACCTGACTGTTTCCTCCCCTTGCAAGTCAGCATTTAACCTCAGTGGACAAGCAAGAACTTGTGCTGTGCCACCGCTGACTTTCCCTCCTCTCTTCTCTTCAGAGCATACACAAGGACCTGGAGGAGAAAATTGCACGCTTCCACCAGAGGGAAGATGCCATTCTCTATGCCAGCTGCTTTGATGCCAACGCTGGTATCTTTGAGGTTTGTGGGGCTTCCCTTGTGTTGTGCATGGAGGAAGGAGGTGACAGCAATGTGCCTGCTGTGCCTTCCAGAGGCTCTGATGTGAGCTCTGTCACCAGAAAAGATGACAGTGACTGGTGGTGAAGAGTCCTGACTTGGGGTCCTTGGACTGGGGAAGCCATGCAGAGGCATTTAATCAGCCCTCACGTCTCCTGTCCCCAGCCAGTTCCAGCTTTTGGGGAGGGCTACTGTTTCCTTGGAGATCTGTAGTCCCCCTTAAAGTGTAGGTGAGGGAAATGCTGGTCCTTCAGGCTTGCTAGGGAAGGGGGGAGGTTTTGAGCTCAGAAGCCACAGGCAAGAGCCTGGCCTAAAGAAATCAGGGGATAAGGTGGCTGGGAAGGAAAATGGAAAGTTTAGCAGCGCCAGGAGAGACGTGGCAGCTGCAGTCAGTTGCAGCCTTGTCCTCTGTACCGAGAGGGGCTGGAACATCTTGGTGAGGTGCCACACTGGAGCGAAGGATGATCCTTTTTGTTTGGTGTGGCCAGGCCCTGCTGACCCCAGAGGATGCAGTGCTGTCGGATGAGCTGAACCATGCCTCCATCATCGACGGCATCCGCCTGTGCAAGGCCAACAAGTACCGCTACAAGCACATGGACATGCAGGACCTGGAGGCCAAGCTGCAGGAAGCACAGGTATGGAGGTCTGCTCCCAGCCCAGCAGGAGGGCGCTCACTTAGCTGTGCTGCCTGTGCAGTAACCAGCCCTGAAGGGTGAGCTGTGCCTTTTCCCATGCAATTGGCATTGTTTTTGCCAACAGGCACCAATAGGCATGGATAGGCAAGCTGGCAAAGCAGCTGGTTGCAATGCAAATCCCCCCCATCTCAGTTAGATATATCCACTCCCTACAGGAGTTAAGGGTATGTCCCGGTCTCCTTCACCAGCCCCTCTCCTCAGGGTGAGATCCTCACCCCGGGGATGCCTTTTTCCCTCTAATAGAAACATCGTCTGCGGCTGGTGGCGACTGATGGTGCCTTCTCCATGGATGGTGACATCGCACCCCTGAGGGAGATCTGCCAGCTGGCCCAGAAGTATGATGCCCTGGTCTTCATTGATGAATGCCATGCCACGGGCTTCCTGGGGCCCAATGGTCGGTAAGTGACTGTTTCAACCCTGTTTCTCCCCCCTACCCTGACTAACTCTGAAGCAAGGCCAAAGGTGCTGATGACCAACGTATTTTGTGTGGGGACTCTCAGAGTCACCATTTCTTGAAGGCTTTGCACCTCACCTTTGGGTTTGAAGGGAGATACTTTAGCAATGTCCCATCCCAAAGTAACAGCTGCTTCTCAGTGTGTGAGGGATGGTGTGACCATCTCGTCTGCCTCTCCTGGCGAGCAGTTGGACTTCCTGATTTCCAAATCCTTCTCCTGTCAGATACTAACTTCAAATTCTGGATTCGTGGAGCTAGCTTGCACAGATTGATTAGTTTCCTCAGGGCAGCTTTTGCCTCCATCCCCTGGAGGTCCTCCGGATGCCAAGCAGTGCACATGATGCGGGTGTTTGCCAAAGAGAGATGCTTCATGTGTTGTTTTGAGAACTAAGCAAGGAGACTTGCCTTGTTTTCTTACCAAGGCCATAGCAGGCGTTTCATCCTGCGTCAAAATGATGGTGCAAAAAGCATCTTTTAAGAGAAGGATTACCACTCCTGGTGGCACTTCATCAATAACAAGAGAGGTGGCAGAACTCAAATATATTCCAGGACCTGTAGTTGTACTGAACTTTCTCAAATTTAAGTCATCAAAAGGAAGGAATCATAGGTCTGTTTGTCTTGCAGTCATGGAAGTCATCCTGTGAGTTGAGGTAGATCTTGTCACTGTGACACAGTGGTCTCTGTGGTCCCACCAGCTGCAAAAACATCTGACTGCACTGAGGTGTGTAAATGCACAATGGCTTGAGGAAGAGGGAACAGTTACTGAATGCTTCATGAGTTGTGTTAGGCTGGATGTGAACCTGGTGGTGTTGTCAACAGCACTGCTTCAAGACAGCTCACAGCTGGATGGCCATGCCTCATCTTGCCTTTTTGGGCTAGAGAACGTGAAGCTGAAGAGCACGTTTACTACATCTGGTTGATTCCAGTAGCGAAACCTACAACAGCTGGTGCTTTGTTTGGACTCTTAAACTTCTGTGTGGGAAGTTTGAGTGCTCTCCCATCTGTAAGGGACAAAGAACCCATGCTCTTGCCTTGCAAGATCCCAGCATAGCCTTTCTGTGGGAAAGAAAGGTCAACACTTGGATTGTATTGTCACAGGGGGCTGTTCTTCCTTTTCCTTAAGGGGAGACACCAGAGACCTGGCTGGTGGCACTTTGTTTCCCTTGAGGCATCGGGCAACTTCCCTGGTGTGTGCTGTCACAGCTGATAATGTGACATTCCTTTTTCTACAGGGGTACTGATGAGCTCCTGGGAGTGATGGACAAAGTGACCATCATCAATTCCACCCTGGGAAAAGCTCTTGGAGGAGCTGCAGGTGAACGCATTTTTCTGTTCAAGATCCTGCATGCCCTTAAGAGCTCCACAGCATTTGCTTATGTTTTCTTCCTCTAGCTAATGGTACAGCAACAAATGCATATTGTCTTCTTCTGCTGGTGGCGTGAGGCTTGGTTTGTTACGCTGCTGCAGGGTTAAGGGAGATCCTGGCACGTGCTCCTTCCACTGTCATCCTCCCTATGCATTTGCCTTTGGTGTCAAGGTGGAAACTTTTGGTCAAAAGCATCAGCTGTGATTTTTAGGCCTGGTTTGCACTGCAGTTCCTGCTGTAGGTGCCAGTTTGGCTTTATTGAGAAGTTCCACTCTCAAATGGTCACCCTGGGGTGCTTTGTCCAATTCTCTCTCCTTCATCTGTAGGCGGGTACACAACTGGTCCCAAACCCCTCATCGATTTGCTCCGCCAGCGGTCCCGCCCGTACCTCTTCTCCAACAGCCTACCCCCCGCTGTGGTGGGCTGTGCATCCAAGGCCCTGGACCTGCTCATGGAGAGCAATGCCATTGCACAGTCCATGGCTGCCAAAACCCAACGGTGAGGGGGCCATGCTGGGGTGGGAGCAGGGACAGCTTCATTAAGAATGAGTTGTCTGTGTGCATTTATTCACCCCCACCTCCCTGGTGATAGCTGTAAAGGTAGCTAGCAAGTCAGAGCTCTGGGGTGCTCAGGGGAAGCTGGAGGATGTGCCTGTGTGTCAGGCAGGTATGTCACATCTGGATGCCCTGTGTGCTGGGACACATCTGCCCCTCAGGGATCTGCAGTCCCATTTTGATGAGCAGGACATGGCAGGAGGTCACTCCAAGAAGAGAGATCTCTTCCCTGCCCAGAGGATGCACAGTGGAGCAAACCTCACCCAGCCCCGGTGGCCAGGGCTCCCAGGGGAAAGAAAGGCAGCAGTCCCCAAGGACAGGGGTGATGAGGTGTTTTTTTTACTAATCCTCTTGTTCTCTTCACCAGGTTCAGAAGCAAGATGACAGCAGCCGGATTCACTATCTCGGGGAAAGACCACCCCATCTGCCCGGTCATGCTGGGGGATGCTCGGCTGGCTTCAGTCATGGCTGAGGACATGCTGAAAAGAGGTGAACTGGGGGAAGAGCTCTGTGCACAGACACATTCCCTGAGGGAGGGGACAGTTAGTGGTGCCACCATCAGCCCTCCTCCAGAGGATGTTCCTGCATGAAATCTCAAATTTCAGTCATCATAAGGAACTCTTCCACTCTCCAGCTGCAAACATCCTCCTGATCTCCCCCAGATGTTTCTTCTTTCTTTGTTGGGGAGGGGGTTTAAATTGACGCTCTTGTCCTGCCATGTTGGATTCCACTGCCCATCACTGGCCCTAACCCTCATTTCCATGCTTGGGAAAAGATGGCACTTGAAAACCCTGAAGGCAGGAAGTGGTTATTGAGAGGGGAGGGAGGATCCAAAAGCGCTTCTATCACCCAGTGCCCATCAATCTGCCTCTCTCACTCCCAGCCAGTTCTGACTCTCCCTGTGTTTCCTTCCCAGGCATTTATGTCATTGGCTTCAGCTACCCTGTGGTCCCCAAGGGAAAGGCCCGCATTCGGGTCCAGATCTCGGCCGTGCACAGTGACGAGGACATCGACCGCTGTGTGGACGCCTTCACCGAGGTGGGACGGAAACACGGAGCGCTGCGTTGAGGGGCCAGCAAACACCTTCTCCGGCACCATCCCTGCCCACAACCAAGTGCCTCTGCTGGGGGAAAAGGCTTGAGCAGCATGCTGCCTAAAGCAGGACTGATCCTCAAGGCATGGCAGCCTGTGGGAGGCTGTGGCTGTTGCAGTGTGCTGGCCATAGCACCGGCAACCAGCTCTTGTGTCATTAAAGGTGTCCTGCAGTGCAGTGGATATTTGTCTACGTCTTGTTTTCTCATTCAGGAGCTGCACTCCATCCCCATCCTCTTGTGCTGTGACCACACACTCTGCTGTGTCTTCCCCGAAGTCTCAGTCCAGATGCTGAAGCACTGCAGTTCCTATTCTCTCCTGCTGATGGAAATACAGCATTGCTGGTGTGCCTTGAGGCTGCCTGCTTCCTCTGTGCTCTCTTGTGGCTCCAGCAGCATCACTGGCAGATCTGCCTGCTGCAATTGCCCACTAAGGCAGGGGTGCTTCCCAAGCCCTTTGCAACCCATGCCACCAGCAGCTGGTTAGGTGAAGAGGACATGGGCCAGCCAAAACTCCAGTGTTCCTTTCTCTCCCTCTTGCTCTCAGGTGTTAGATGTGAGGCTTGCTTAGTCCCCAGGACCAGCTATAAGGCTTTGCCAATTGCTGTGGTGCTCCCAAAACTGCCCTGCAAAAGGCATCTTGCCCCAGAGAGGCCATCAGGCAGTGGGCAGAGGCCAGCAGCATGGCAAGAGGGTCTGTGTAGGCCAGGGGCAGAGCAGGGGCCAGAAACCTGTAATTTTCCTCCATCCAGCAGGAATCTCTGGATTTGTTCCTCCAAGCTGTGTTGGCATAGCATTTGAGCATTCAAGCAGGAACAAGTGGGTCCTGGGCATCTCACAGGATTGCTTTGTTTGCATCAGTTTTGCTCCAGAAGTCATGTGTGTCCTGCCACCTGCCCACGTGCTGCATGAGTACCTGTACCTGGAGACAGATTCCAGCTGAAATGGAGTGTGCTGTGCCTGGGTGCTGGAGCACTGGGTCACATCAGCAAAGACCTGCTCTGAAATTGCTACATGCCCTTGGGCAGTCAGGTAGTGAGCTGCACGGTAGTAGCAGCAGGGGCAACCTGAACCGGAACAACTGCAGAAGAATAGAGGAGTTAATCCAGGGTTGCAGAGGCCAGGGGAGAAATGTGTTTTTGATAGGGCTGCAACCAGACCTTGTGTTAGAACAGCTGGTAGCATAACTGCTGATTTTGTTTAATTTGTCTGCTGATAACTTATATGAAATTCCCTTTCTGTGGCACCAGGCACACTCACAGGGCTGCAAACCCTTTTCAACAGGCAGTATTTTGGCATGGGGAAAGGGCAGGGGGATGTGCTCAGGCCCCTCTTGCAACCTGGAAGAGATGAAGCTTCAGCCAGATGGGCTCTGGTACAGGGGGTTGAAACCCTAAACTGAACTACTGCTATTTTAAGCCCAATGCATGTGTGCCCCCACTTTGCTCCCCCTACCTGCACACCTCCATTACACACCTGTACCATGCTCCCGAGCACCTCTCTCCTGCTGGTCCCCAACCCTGGTGTCCCCCTCTCCCCTTGCCTTCTGCAGGCAGCCCTGCTGTTGTCTCTGCTCTGCTCAGGGCAGCTAACCCAAGCATTTTAACCCTGCTCCAGCTTTGAAGTCCTGAGTGGGAGAACAGCCATATAGATGTCTTGCTGCTCAGCAAGCAGCTTCCCTCCTGCGACGCACACAATTGTTCTTGTGTGCACACGTGGGCTCCCCCCTTTTCCTCCTCCTCGTCTCCCCAGGCCCACTGACCTCCCTCTCCTCTCCATATCTCTCGGGCCCCGCGGCAGCCAACTCCCTGTACTGTGTTCTGCCTCTGCCTGCTTCAAGGCCAAGCTCTGCTGCAGACTGTGGAGCTGTCTGGGGAGCAGACTGGGGAGCGCTGGAGCCCTGGGAAAGCAAGAGGTCAGGTGATGGCACGCTGGAAATTAATAATGCAGCGCCCATCAACTGCAGGCACCATGTTAATATTGCAATGCCAGGCAAAGCCTCCAGCTCTTTGTTTCTTAAAGCCTAGATCTGATCTACAGCTCTGTGCAGCTTTTAGCCCAGAAAGCAGAGGACTTTTTGCTGGGTGGAGTGTACAGGCAGACACCGCTTTTCAAGGATGTTCCCAGTCCGGGCTCCCTGACCCACCTCAGACTTTATCTGCTACTCTGGCAGTCCTGGGTCTGGAACTGTCACTGTCTACATCATGGGATAGGTGGGGGATTCATGTATCTTACCCAAAGTAGAGGACTGTCCTATCCCATCCCATTTCCATATGCACCCAGCCCTACAGATGCTTCCAGCCCGGGATACCTGCCCACCCCCCCACTTCTATCCTTGTTAGGTTGCCTCGTTGCAGTTCCAAAACTGCCCCTCTGCCCGCTGATACCCTACAACCTCTCTACCCACCAATGATTCCACCCTGAGCTGTGACCCACCTCCCTCTACCCCTTCCCTGCTGACATTCCCCTGCCCTTGCTCCCTGCCTGCTGCCCTACCCAGGCAGGCAGGGATGCCCCAGCTTGGACTGAGCCAGCTGGGGCTGATGCAAAGAGGGTCTGAGCCCACTGTTTGGTGCCATGATTTTCCCATCCTGCATCCTTTGCTGGAGATAAATGCTACACAAGGGCCTCCACTGGTGCTAATGCCTCCCTGCGGTGGGCGAGTGGCAAAGCAGCTGCATCCCACCCAGGGGTTTCAGCAAGAAAGAGCAATGACAGCAGCCGCCCCCACTTCCTTTCTGGAGGTTTATTTCTCCGTTTGGGGATTCTCCCCAGATTCGAGAGTGAATCCTTTTCAGGCCTTTTGGCTGCAAGAACAGGTACCAGGAGGTCCCTCCATAGCCCCCTGCAGCCCCCTCAGCGGCAGGAACACTTGCAGGCAGCCACAACCGGGTAGGGGATCTTCCTCCAGGTGCAGTTTGGTGGGCCGGGGTGCTGGGGGACCCAGCAGTGCCAGGCCAGCAGCTTGATGTGAGTGAGCTGTGTGGGGCGGCAGGTCATGCCGGGGGGCCAGGAGCAGCCGGGGGGTCCGGTGTCACAAGCGGTGTGGCGCACCCAGCGGGGCCAGAAGACGGGTCCCAGGTCGACCCAGGTGGAGGTGAGGCGGCAGGCAGCCTGTTCCACCAGCCACTGCCGCAGGCGGCGGGCCAGGGCCCCCGGTAGCTCAGGGGACAACCCCGGGCCAGGGGGCAGCAGGGTGGGCAGCTCCAGCCCCTCCACCTCTCGCCACAGCTTGCGGCGGTAGTGCCCAGCACCCTCTGCCAGGTCCCTGCTCATGGGCTCCAGGTTCTCCTTGAGGATGCTGCTGTTGCGAGCCCGGGGCTCCTCGGTCGCCATCCAGAAGGGGTCGTAGGCCGAGCCCAGGAGCCGGCGCAGCCGCCCAGGGCGCAGGTGCCGGGGCTTGGGGGAGTAGCGGTAATCCTCTGGGGACAGCGAGAGGCTGTAGGGCCGCGCTGGGGCTGAGGGGCGGCCACGCAGCAGGTGGGCAGTGGGGTCAGCGGTGCTGGACAGTGTCAGTGGCAGGTCCTGAGGTTCCTCCAGAGGCAGTGGTGGGCCTAGGATGCCCAGTGGTGGGAGCAGGCAGAGGAGGAGGAGGAGGAGGCAGCTGCGGTGTGGTCCCTCCATGCTGAGCAGCGCTGTGGCAGGGTGCAGGCTTGTGCTCCACCGCATCCCCTGGGTTATCACCACGTCCCAAGGCATGGCCTTCCCCTTTTCCCTGGTTACAGCAGCTGATAGTGAGCTGGCGGGGACACCAGCCTCCCTTCTGCCACAGGGGCACGTGGGATGAAGTGGCTGTGTGATCCCTCCTGCCAGGCCACGGGGTTCCACTGAGCCCAGATGGGTGTCGGGGCTGCTGTGGAGGGGAAGGGGCCAGAACCTCCTTCTCTGCATGCTGCTTCATCGTTGAAAGAGGCACCCAGGACCTTCCCAGCGAAGGGAAGCTGGTGGCCTTCGAGTCTTGCTGAGAAAGGATCACCAAGCTGCACTTGGTCTTAGCATACCTGGAAGTCCTCAGGGTACAGGTCCTGTCACCAGGGTGGACACGGCAGCAGGGTGGCAGGGCAGGAGAGCTGTGTGGGTCACTGTCATCTCTTGGCACGTCAGCCAGCACCCATGCTGTCCCAGGCAACTGTGATGGAGCTGAACCTCTGGAGACAGCCTCCCTTGATGGCTTGTCCTCCCTCCCCACCCTGCAGTGCCCTGGCAGATCTGGGTGAATGGAAACCAAACCCTGCATTCTCCTCCTTCCCCAGGTCAGACGTCGTGGGAGAGGCTCAATCTGCTCAGAGCCATGCTATTAACAATTATTAATAACAGCTATTAATAGCAATTAATTGCTCATGCTCCAAAGGGTTTAGGGCCCTATCCCAAGGACAGGGCAGGGACCAGGCTCACTGTGGTGGACTATACATGTTCCCTGGAGGTGTTGGATAACACATCCTGAACATCCAGCATTGAGGGGTGTCCTCCGGGGTCCATGGGACCCTTCCCCCTCCATCCTCCCTCTTCCACCAGAGAGTAGTGGGCTTTTTCTCTACCACCACCTCCTCACTGGAACAGGGAGCAGCTGAGCCTGTAGGAAAGCTGGGCAGAGAGGAGTTAACTCCAAACCCAACCTCAGAGAAAGGGGAAAAAAAATCAACGGAGGTCTATGGATCAGCAGCAAAAGCGGAGGGAGGGAAAAAGGGGGAGACAGAGAGAAAGGAAAGGAGTTCCAGAAGGAGAGAGAGTGGTCCTGGTGGCAGGGAGGGGGAGGCAGCGGAGCAGCAGGCAGGAGTGACTGGAGTGACCAAGCTGCCTGGATAAACTCTGGTAGTCTGCATCCTCCTTGCCACCATTACCTGGGCTGGACCAGCGGTCTCCCCCTCCCTGAGCAAGTGGCAAAGCTCCAGGCCCTTCCTTAAAAAGGTGAGTGCCGGCTTCCCAAGCTGAGAGGTGGCCTCGGGCTCCCTGAGCAGAGACACCCTGGTGCCCGTGCATGTCCAGAGGGAGGCTGGGCTCCTCTGCTCCAGTGAGGAGTGGGGCCAGACGGATGGTTATCAGTAGGACAGAGGGGACAGAAGAGACAGAGAGGCAGAGAAAGTCTTTTGATGTGATACACATAGGAGCTGGGAAAGAGAAGTGGCATGAGCTGAGGCATGGGGGAGCATGGGGTGAAGGAGCTTGCATGACCCAAAACTGAGTTAATTGCATGTCAACTATAGCTAGATAATGGTGTCTTTCCCTCTCAGTTATTGCTCAGATAAGGACAATTTGTTCTAGTGATAGCAAACAAGGGGAAGGCTTGTTCGCAGACAGGCTGTTGGCACTCTCTGCCTGAGCCCAGTGTTACTCAGGGTTGGAGGAAGTTTTGCAGCAAATCACAATACCTTGAGCTGTGGTAATAATGCACTCCTTCACAGTGTTCATCATGTGGTATTTCAGGCAGCTCCTCACCTAGCTGCCACCATCCAGCCCACTACCACCTCTCAGTATCATGGAAAGGTGCCCTTAATTGCCTCTCCTCTGTGGAGCATGTCTACCGCACAGGGAGCAAGGAGCAGCCAGCTCCAGAGTGGAGGTGGCCCCAGCTTTAAGGAGTTCCCTTGTGATAAGAGTATGTTGGGGTGCTGCTGCTGTGGGGTGTGATCCAGGCATCAGGTCCCCGCTGACAGAGATGGCGCAGCCCTGGGCTGAGTATGCCAGGACCACATGCAATCCATGGGAGCCCTCTTCCCCATGGCCTCGTGGACAAGCCCTGGCTGGACAAAACAGCCAGGGTTTGGACTTGCCAAAGCCAGCAATCCAAAGAGATTTAGCAGCTTTGGGATTGTAGGAGGAATACAGAGGAGGCCAGGTGGCAGGGCAGTGGGGATCCTTCAGGGGGCTGGGAGCACAGGAGATGCCATGGTGATAATGTGAATCTGGGCAGGAGAAAGGGGCTTCCACTCTGCTCAAGCCAGGCAGATGTGAGCTGACTGATCCCAACAACATTCTTGCCTGCAACATCACGAGGATCTTGGTGTCATCATTTAACCAGCTGGTTGAGATTGGCATCTCTGGGAGAAACATGCGTGTCGAAGTCTGGGATCAGGCACCTTAGGGCTTTCTCCCTTTCTCCCCATGCAGGTCCCCGTGGTCAGGTGGGGAGATGCCAGAGGGATGGAACATCTCTTCTGACAGCTTGGAGCTTCAAGCAGCAGGGATTATTGTGCCCATCATCTTCTCCCTCATCTTCCTCGTGGGTACTGTGGGGAATGGGCTGGTGCTGGCTGTGCTGCTGCGGAATGGCCAAGTCAACTACACCACCACCAACCTCTTCATCCTTAACCTGGCTGTGGCTGACCTGTGCTTCATCATCTGCTGTGTCCCTTTCCAGGCCACCATTTACACCTTGGATGGGTGGCTCTTTGGGGCCTTTGCCTGCAAGGCTGTGCATTTCCTGATCTACCTCACCATGTATGCCAGCAGCTTTACCCTGGCTGCCGTCTCCATTGACAGGTAAGTCTCCTCTTCCCTTTGAGTCTCTCGGCTCAGAGACAATGTGTTTGCCACCCCGGAGCTAAGAGGTGAGAGAAAGGCTGCCCTGTTGAGTGTCCTGTAAGAAGCAGGTTAGGTCTCCCCAGGGGCAGAGCCGGCAGAGCCAGCTCCCCATGCCCTTGCCCTCCACCAAGCCAAGCTCTCAGCTTGATTACCAGCCCTCACCTGGGAAGAAGGAGTGTCCACCATGCGTAACCAAGAGCAGCAAAAGCCCCGGAACAGCAACACACCTCAGAGGAAACAGTAGAGTCTTGCTCCTATCCTTCTCTTCCCTGGTTCAGGAGGCCCACTGCTTGCCCTTCCTGAGCTAGCACAGCAAAGTGGATGATGGAAATCCCAGCCTGACTGTTAGAATGACCCTGGTATAGTTGTGAATTCACTGTAACCCTCACTCCCAAGAGGTGTGGGAGGGGAAGGATGGGCGGCTGCATGAGTATGGGTGCAGAGATGGAAGGCCCACAGGGCAGGAGAAATACCTCATCTCACCCATCTTGTGTTTGGTCTCGCCTTCTCTTCCCCCTCCTTGCCAGGTACTTGGCCATTCGCTATCCACTGAAGTCCCGCGACCTCCGCACCTCCCAAAACGCGGGAGTGGCCATTGCAGCAATCTGGTCACTGTCGCTGCTCTTCGCAGGGCCTTACCTCAGTTACTACCAGATAATCCACTACCATGGTGTGCCCATCTGTGTCCCCATCTGGGAGGACCAGCGCCGAAAGGTTCTGGACATCCTCACGTTTGTCTTTGGATACCTCCTGCCTGTGATCGTGGTGAGCCTGGCATACATTAGGACCGTGAAGTTCCTGTGGACCTCCGTAGACCCCATAGAAAGAATCTCCGAGTCCCGGAAGGCCAAGCGTAAGGTCACCAAGATGATTGTGGCCGTGGCCATCCTGTTCTGCCTCTGCTGGCTGCCCCACCACCTGGTCATCCTCTGCTTCTGGTTTGGCCACTTCCCCTTCAACCGAGCCACTTACGCTTGCCGCCTGGCTTCCCACTGCCTGTCATACACCAACTCCTGCCTCAACCCCATTGTCTACGCCCTCATCTCCAAGCATTTCCGCAACCGTTTCAAGCAGGTCTTCACCTGCCTCTTCTTCCAGAACAAGACCAGGAAGAAGAAGAAGAAGAGAGCTGGAAGGAAATTCCATATGGTCAGTGTGAACACAGGTTTCACCAACAGCACCAGAGGCTTCTATGGAGGCAACACTGAGGTGACCCAGGACCCAGAAGACACCAGGAAGAGGGACCATGAAGGTGCCAGTCGTGCCAGAGCATGGACTCAGCAGCTACAAGGTGCCATGGTCTCTGTTAAAAAGGGGATACTGGAGGAGGAAAGTTTGGCAACAGCTTGCCATTCCCTAGACATGACCCCTCTAAGAGGAACTCGGGAGTTTCTGACTGTTCACCACAGATGAACAAAGTAAAGAAACACATTTTCCAGCCACTCTATTCCCAAACAGGCCAAATAATGTGAGGCAGAGGGGAATGGATGCAGCAGAGCCACCAAAAGATCCTGTGGCAATGGTAAACCCATTGCCCCACCCACCTTCACTTGCTGGCCCACAGTATTCAACTAGGAATGTCACAATCCAGCTGACCAGATGCAGAATGGAAGGACATGTTAATGTGATGCCAAGTGACCCGAGCGGCATTCCTGCAACACCTTTTAAGGACTCCATTTCCCAGCTTCCTAAATTGCTAATTTTGTGCAATGACTTGAAACTCTGAGAGGGAGGCAACCGAAATGAAAATATTCTAGTAGGAAATCCAGGGTGGGAAGGGTGGAGTTCACAGGGACCTGAGTCTGAATAGAGTAGTTGGCAGCCTCTCTTCCTGAGAGCCCCAAGTGGAGAAACACTGCCACCTGCCCACACGCCCTTCTTTTCCTATGTGCCAGGGGCAGCCTTCATCTGCCTCTGTCCCCTTCCCTTGCCCCTGCACCCAGACCGAAGGACCTTTGCCAATACTGACTGGTGTACAAGGCAGTCAGCTGTCTGCGCCCACAGACACAATCTGCACAGCAGTCGCTGGTTGTACTCAAATGATTTTTGCCACTGTAGGAATGACGGAAAGGCTTGTGTGCAGGCACCTCTGTGTGCCTCCCCCTTGCACCTGTGGCTTCTCTGCAGTTCAAGGAGGAAAGCACCATCTGGCCAGTCTCTTCTCTCTACCCTGCCTCACCAGAAGTACTCACTGGAGGATGATTCCTAGAGCTCTGTCCCACCTGGCTTTAGCTCTTGAAAGCAGATCTTGTAGGTCACTGGCGCAATTCCTAGAGCTGCTTGAAGTTCAGAAACATTTCCTGACAACCATCCTCAGTTCTTCTTAAACAAACCCAGTAAATCCTCTTTTCACTGCATTGTTCTACCTGATCCACCCCTCTGCTTACTTTCTGTTTGCCTTTTGCAAATTCCTGAGGGATTGCTGCCTCCTCTTTGATCTTTCTTCGCTATTTGGAGTTTCATCCCTTCCTTCTGGGGCTGAGGGTCCTCTTGCTCTCAGAGCAGTGACGTTGTTCAGCGATATTAGCCTCACATGCACTGTTTACTCACTTGGCCAGACATTTTTTCCTATGTGATGCTGACAATGGTGAGTGATTTGATGGCTGTCACCAAAGCAAAAGAAAGTAGCCAAGCTGCAAAATGAGCTGTGGAGCCAGGTCACAATCATGGTGAGGCAAAGGAGAAAGAAACAGGCCCATCACACACATCTGCACTTAACTCAATCCTTAGTGCTCCTTTCTACATGGTGGAGAAGGCTTCCAGGAGAGCCAACACCACTGAGGGGTTGGGATATTTTCAAGACTGGCCACCCTTGTGGGATAGCTGTGGGACCCACATCCACCTTGGAGAAAAACTTTCCCCTGCTCTGTCCCTGCTGCCCCAAGCAGTTGTGGAGGAACCTTTGGCTGTGGCAGCAGCTCAATGACACCCTGCAGCAGGGCCAAGAAACCTCCCAGCCTGACAGAGGCAAGTGCTGCGAGGATGGCGGAGCGGGACAAGAAATCAGAAGTTGCTGGAACTTCTCCCCTGCTTGACCTTAATAAACCTGGTAATTGCCTTCTCCTGCCTTGTTTGCTGTGTGTTGGATACAATCTCTGCTGTGCACAGGGCTCTGCAGTTTGGGTTGGAGGTGGTGTAGGCTGCATGAGTCATCTGACCACAGACTCATTAGCATGGCGGCAATCGGTTTATTTGACTTTGCACACGCTGCAGAAGTGCCCAGAAGCAGCAAAGCAGAGGGTTTTAATATGACTCCAGCACTGCTGGTGTTAAAGAGAGTCATAGGAGGAGACAGAAGCAGAGAGAGGAAAAGGGAGGGATTGGATAAATGAGAAATGTGTGGGGCTGGGTGAAAGCCATCTCCAGGGACAGAAAGTGGCGGTGAGAAGGCAGTGCGAAGTGAGGGGCTATAAGCAGAGGGCAAAAGGGTGGACAAGGAGGCATGAGGGAGGTGGGAAGCAGTGTGTTAGCAGAGCATTCATGTTTTGGCAGGAGACTTTTCCCCATACCAGCAGTGTCCTGCTGCTCCAGAGCTGGGGTGAGCATCACTTAGCTGTGTTGGGACTCCAGCCCCACAGCACCTTTCTCCAGCATTTTTCTGCATCATCAGGCTGCCAGAGAAGCCCAGGAAAACAATGCCCAAGCAAAGCCTTTGATCAGTCTAGTGCACGTGGGAGGGAGGGGGCCGGTGGGATTTGCATTGCTGCAATGCTGTGGTTTGCTGTGGTGCCTGGCAGAGCCAGGTCTGAGTGTGTGGCTGACCTCACACAGCTCCCATTTTGTCACGTGGCCATGGCATGAGTCATGAGAGGGGAGGGGGACCAAGTGGGACACTCAGCTTTCCCAGTGTGCCAAGTCCATGTGCTGCAGGTGACTGCAGCCACCCAAGGCCACCCTCTGTTGGATGAGACAGCTTTGCTCTGTGTGATGCCACCTGACTTGCAAGTGTGAGCAAGACAGATCCTATTTGCCAGCCACAGACAGAGCCTGAGCCTCAGTCCTGTGACCTGAGAGCTTTTGGTGATTCTGTAGAAGAAAACCAGGAAGAAGCCCTAGAAAGGGTCTAGAGAGGCAAGAAAGAAATCTCCATTAGCATCACAGTTTCTGACCACATGACAAGGGTTTTCCTCTCCTCCAGGATCATCAGACCCACACCTTATCCCCACTGAGATGGTTTTATATTGGCAGTGAGAGATGAGCTTGCTCATTCAGACCCACTAAACCGAGTTCAGGTCCCCTGGAGCTCCTCAGCCACCTCCTCCACAATTCTGTAGCCATGTCTGAGACCTGCCATCATCCCAGTTCAATATTCACAGTAAACTTGAAGTGACTGCAACAGCCCTCCTTTTCCTTAATTACATATGTCATCTAATTAGTGCTGTATGGATCCTGAGTATGTAACTCTTAGCATGAGGCAGATCTGCAACCATAATTTCTTAAGAGTAGGTTGAAAGAGGGAAAGCTTGGCAAAAAGTGCTTAGGGAAAACAGTGACACTGTGGGACACGCGGACTTCCACACTGAAAGATGGAAAACAATCACAGATTGTCATGGCACCAGTACATTTCAGAGTACTTTGCCCTGAACAAGGCAGATCATTCTCTTTCCACAGCAGTTCACTTTCCCACATCCCATTGCCCGCAGCCAGCACGTGCATTTGCTCCCAGCAAAGCCCTACGGGCTGACTGACCAGGTGGAGACGCAAGGACTGGGTGCTACTGCAGACTCTGTAGCCTGGAAATCTGGAAGGACCGCTTTCCTCTCTTTCTAGCTAATTACAACAGTGAGGGAACTAATGCTGGGGAGTCCCAGCTAGCAGGGAGGAGAGAGATGGGAGCCAATTGCCAGCATGATGCTGCAACAAATGCAAAGTTGCAGCCCCATCATGGTGTCCTGCTATGCAGCCCCATCGGAGGTCTCCTGAGCGCTGCATGAGCTGCAGAATCTGCCGGTGTCCTCACTTGTCCCCATGCATGGTGCTGGAGGTTGTGTCAAAAGTAAAGGTGTTTTGATCTCAGCAGTGCCCTGCAACACTGTCAGCACTGTAGACATTGTGCAGCAGGGCTGGGTGACATCAGGCAGCTTGCAGAGCTGTGATGTGTGTGAGCAGAGCCCCTTATTTCTCTTCTCTTTCTGTTCCCTACTCCCGTTTGCGTAAATCTTTCCTTATTGCTTTGTCCTGCCTGCTCTTAAATTCCCAGGTGACGTGGTATTTCTAACGCTTGCTGAAGCTGTTGTACGTCTTGCTGGAGCTCAGCTCCAAGGACACCCTATTTTCTGTGTGAAGGCCAGCTGAAGAGCTGCGCTGGGAATTAGTTTTCTTTTTCCATTCAAGTGCTTGACGTTGCTTTCTGCACTTTGAGCCTCCCTCGCCTCCTATCCCTGTTTGTGATTTTCCCACCTCCCTCTTCGTGACGGCTGCCACTCTTCTGCAGTTGATGCTTCCCAGAAACATGTCCAGGCTGCCTTACCCACCTTCCTGGGACAGCAAGTTCTACAGCCACCCTTTGCACATGATGCCATGGCTGGCGTCCAGCTTACGTGGCCTCAACCCCCCTCTGGGCAACACAAATACACACAACATTTCTACAGGTGAAGACTCACTACACAGCCTAAAGCATTGGAGGGAGAAGGGAACAGCAGCCAGGATGAGTGATGTGGCACAGCTGGGGGCTGCCCGTTCTTGCCCAGGTGCGATGGGCTGTTTCTCACCCCTGATCCTGCTCCTCCTGGTCCCAGCTTGCAAAGGAAGCAGATCATCTCAGAACTGACTCCTGCACATTGGGGTGAAACCTAAATAAAACGGGACAGAGAAGACAAGGAAGACCTGGAGGAGAAGGTGCATTTAACGTGACAAGTGGCTGCAAACCCTGGGCCCCTTTCCTAAGCTCTGCCTGGTGCTAAGCCCCGATTTTGGGGAACACGTGAGCAGGATGGGCAGGCACTGAGTCTCGGCTGGGAAGGCTCTGGAGCCAGGAGGGAATTCCTGCCTGCCCAGTAACAGCGTACATGCTCCAACCGGTTTCTCAGCTCAAAAGCAGAGGTGAAGCAAAGATGTCACATCCTTGATATAGTTAGATTTAATTAAAGCTGAAGGAGCTTGATTGCTGCTTTCCACGCAGCCTTCCCTCCAGACTGATTAGCATTCTGCAGTCTCTGCTCCCAGCTTCTTGCCTTAATTAATGAATCCTTGCTTGTATTTTCTTTCCTACTTGTCATCACCTAGGCTGACAAGCTCCTCTTTAACCCTGCAGAGGCTGGTTTGCCACATTAGCCGAGTACTGGTGATCCAAGAGCTGAAACAGAGTAGATGAAATGGGAGAGGTGTGAGCAGGTTGGGGCTTTCCAGCTGGTGTTGGCACCACCTCCTCTGTGTGGAGCAACTTAGTCCTGCCAACTGTGCACTGGTTCTGGTGTCTGGTATCTCCCTGGCATGTGTGACATGAGCCCAACACTGCTGGGAGCTGTCAGACCCAGGTGCCAAGAAGCTCATCCTGCTTACACCCCTGTGTGCAAATCTGGCAGTCCTGGGGTGGGAATTCTGGTTACTTGCTTTTGGGTTTAGCTGCTGATTGCTAATCCACAGTCAGCCTTAGCAGGTTGACAGAGGATTATGTTAATTCTTCCAGCAACCACGTGCCCTCTTCCCTCTCAGAGCTTTCAGAAAAAACCCAAAGGAATGCTGTTTGCCATACCTCTTTCATCAGCTTCCTAATCAAAACTTACTGACTTTTCCACCTACTCACCCCCAGAGCCCTCAGCTGCTCTCCCACGTGGGCCAGACAGACCACATGAAGAAGGCATCTTTCTGTAAGTACCTTTCTGTGATGAAGGAGAACAGATCTATCTTGCTCACAGAGTGAGCAGAGGAAGCAGATGAAAGGGTGGGAGGTTTGCCAGAGATGCTTCATTGGGCTTCCTTAGCAGCACAGATAATTTCAGTGCTGTATTTGGCGTGTGCTAGAAAGGCAGAGGTAGAGGAAATAAAGGAGTTCAGATGTCAGAGATTAATGATTTCAGCTGCTGAAGAGCTGAACAAATTCTTGATGTTCACACACATTACAGTGCGCGCTTCACATTTGCTTGCATGGGTGAGTTGGCTGCTTCAGAGAAAGGCCTTTTGTTTAGCAACATCCCTGCGGCTTTGCTGGGAGGCTTCGTTCAGGGCTGTTGCTTCTGCTGTGAGTCCTCAGTGAGACACAAGCAGGTTTTCAGTCTTCACTTGTTTGGATGAGCCAGATCCTCGAGCCGGCTGGTTTTGGTCGCATCTTACAGCACAGCAGCGGCTGCAGAGCCAGGGAGGTTGCTGCTGGGCTCAGTGGGTGGGGATTCAGCACATCCCTGCAGAGCCGTGCTCTGAATGAGGAGGGCAAATGAAGGGTATTTGGAGGTCAGGTAGTGGTGACAGGAAAGCAAGGCCTAGAGTCAAGACCCAGTTGATATCATAGCCCTGAGGACAGGGATGCATCATTGCTCAGGAAGGGATCTGGGACATGCGTTTGACGGTGTAGCACAAAGAAAATGAGGAGGTTGAACTGATTTTAACGGCAAAACAAATAGCAGAGGGAAATCTGTGCTGTTGTTTCTACTCTCCATTACTGCAGCAGACAAAGCTGGGAGATGTAGAAAGCTGCCACCAGCCTCGTGGGTTGTGCAGGAAAATCTATGCATGGAAATCTGTGGCCCATGGTGCAAGGATCGTGGGGAATAGCTGCTGGGAGAAGCTGAAATCTCTAGGCTAGGAGCAGCAAAAAAAACAGTGACAGTGAACAGCTCTTGGCAGTGTGAAGCCACCTTCTCCTCCCCTGGAACCTCTTCTTTCCTTCTTTCCCTCCCCAGCACCTGTCGTTCTAGGTACAGCTGCTGAGCACGACAGGGTAGTTAAGGCTTTGGCATGACTGGCTGACACAAAGAAACATAAAACTTTTCTCCATCCAGTGCCAAACACATGATATGGCTCTCAGCAGCCCAGTGCTTTAGCCCCAAGGCAGGAAAGCAGAACTAACTGCAGTGATTCACAGAATGTGATTCCTACATGATGCAGTTTTTTCCCCACTGAAAACCAGATACCCTTTTCTCTTTCTTACGTCGTGTTACTGTTAAAGCAGCAGCAAAACTTCCTATAACCCTGCTTGTTTTATTATTGATTGTGCTGCCTCTCCTCCCACAGAGGGAGCAGTGCTGCACAAGAAGCAAGATAATTGCTCCTGGCTGCCTGCAGCAGCCCCACCTTTCCCCTGTCAGGAGCTGTTATGAAAAAAACCAGCGCCAGGCGAGACAAAGGCTTGAAGAGCTGCGGACAACATCACGTGTGCTGAGGCTAAAAGCCTCACTCTGAGTCCCAGCTAGATGTATTCCCATTTTGAGGTAAGCTTCCAAGAGGTGTCTAGTTAGCAGACAACATCAGCAACTAAAGTAACTGCAGGGTTAAAGAGCATTTCAGCCACTTGCTTTTTGAGCACCTTAATGGTCTCCTCAGCAACAAGGCTGTTGAGGGCAGAAGTGCTGACAGCTGGGTGTATGTGGACACCAAGACTAGGCTGTGAAGATGGGAAGAAATAGGGTAAGTAAAGACTGGACATGAAAGTCACCTGCTCCTCACACAGGGACCACACTGGAAATTCTCTGCACTGCCCAGGTGTCCCTCCCCAGCCCCTCCTCCCTTTGCTGTCTCTTCACAGCACAGCCATTTTATCCAGCATGGGGCAAGGCACAAATTCAGCCACCACCTCCCCTTCCTGCTCCATACTTTTGCAAGAGTGCAGAAGCACTCCTGCTGAGATTCTCTCTCCTCTATTTGTTTGATTTCACAGCAACTGCCAAGATCAGAAAAGGTCAGTCAGCAACCACGTACTTCGATCTGCAAACAGAGCAGTGTTTGAATTCATGTTGCTGTTTCTGATTCTGGTACCAGTAAGAGAGTAGCAGTTACCAAGTCCAGTGCTGTGTGTGGGGCCTGGAACATATGGTAAAGAAAGAGAAACGGGCTGCTTTGAAAAAAAGAACTTGGCCGAGGAGTCTTAAAAGGCTGACAGGATTTTATTGAAGTTTAAAATACAAAAAGGTCAGATTGTCTCCCACCTCCTCAGCATCCTTTCCATCCAGCACGTCATAATGAAGTGCCACTATTCACAGTGACAGCTCCAGCCCAACCACAAGACTGCCGGTTCCAGTCGTGTCCTCCAGCACCCCATGGATGAACCCATCTAAAAGCCATGCCTATTTCTGGTATCTCAGCTTTGAACACAGAGGTCCACTTAATCTCTTCCTGGACAAGAGGCACATATCAGAGAGCATGCTGACCTAAAGGTCTCTCAAGAATAATCCAAACTGTGGCTGCTGCATGTTTAAGCTGAATCCTAACAAGGAACTCCTCCAAACCAGTGATTCCCAAGCTGTGGGGTGGGTATGGCTACCAGCACTACCACGGTGTGGTACACAGGTGGGAACTCAGATTACTATTGGGCACATTCCTGTTACCCTGCTGCTGTTGACACCCTATCAATGGGATTTCATGATCCCTGCTCCAAAAGAAAGCAATTTAAATCTTCATTACTAACCACAGCGGCAGAAGTGAAAGAGCAGCAAGATCAATTCACTGCACCGCTGAACCACTTCAGACTCCCAGCAGAAGTCATGATTTGTTTCTCACACTGCACTTAAGGCTCTGCATGACAAGCAAGAAACGCAGGATGGCTGAGCAGTGGGCTTGGTGCTGCTGAGGGAGACATAAACTCACCTGCATTCCAGCCCAATAATATGGCTGCATGTGCAACACCTCCTGTCACAACTGGACCTCTTGCCTGAGACCACCAGTAAAAGGAAACACAAAAGTCAGTTATGGTGTTTTTTTTTTTTTTTTCATGATGTAGATGTCTACCTAAAACTGTGTGAAGATTGTCACCCCCCAAACCTTATTCCATTATCAGGGCAGCTCTGACCTACTAGCTGTGTAACTGGGTATTTTTTGCAAGTGTTACACTGTAGTATCTAAGTACTAACTGGCAGGAGTGATTTAAAAAATGAGGCCAGTGAAAGCTCTTAATCTAGTGATGAAAAACTTCGTATCCCATTTGTAACCAGACAGATTCTCTGCCCTCTGACCGCAAGCTCTGGGGAAGGTGAGGATTAAGCCTCAGTTCACGTCTCTCAAGGCAGCACGTTTGCTCAGCTGCTAGCGCGCAGAATTAAGCGTGTGTATTTCTCACAGCACAAAGCCTCTGTTGTCCAAGGTATTCACTTTCTCCCTCATGCAATTGAGCACTATGGAGGTGGCAAAAAGTGCCTGATCCAAGCATTTCCATGATGCTGGCCAGCTGCTGAGTGCACTAGTCAGGGCTGGTGACTGCACATGCCATCAGCCACCATCTATATTGAGCTGAAGTACTTAGGAGAAGGCAAAATATCTCTGGAAAAGGTATCCTATTCATCACCAGCTCATTTGATGAAAAGTAGAGCAGCTCTTTTACCCCAAAATCACAGCTGTGGCATTCTGTTGTCTGTTGCCTCTGTTGTCCAAAGCCTGCTGCCTCCCCATGAGGCAGCTATGGCAGCACCAACAGGAACAGCCTGAGCACCACTGGAGAGTCAGTCTGGCAGGAAAGGCCGCTGGTAGCAATGTTTATTCAGCGATCTGGGAAGCAAGCTTCAGCTTCCTTTTTTTTCTCTCTAAGGCTTCTCCTGCTGCATCAGGAAGATGATTTGGAAGCCCATTACCTGTTCTCCATCTTCTGCATCTGCAGGCTGAGCGATGTGAAGCTGGCCAGGAGGTCTGTAACCTCGTCCACCTGACAGAAGAATACAGCTGGCTGTCAGGAAGGGGAATGCAGCTGTACAGCCACTCACCACCACAGAATGAACCCCGACACAGCATGGACCAGCCCTGAACTAGGATTGCCAGTAATGCCCATGCTGAGCTTATGCTAGGACAGGATCCCTTTGGTCCCAATAATCATGTAGAAGGGCTCTTATCCTCATGATCAAACAAGCCCTAATGTAAGGCAACGGGAGTTCTCCCCATTCCTCAGGAGGTCGATGCTTGATTTCCACCCTGTTCAACCTAGCTAGTCCTTAAAATAAAAGCATGTTGCAGCATTACCCAAAACTCAGTGGTATCAGGGCTGTCTCCTCTAAGCCTATTTCTAAGGGCCAATCCTTTGTAGCAAAGAAAACAAACAGGTCCTGCAACCTGGTGTGGTTGGGCTGATCCTGACTTTAAATGACTGTGCCCTCAGCCCATCTGATGTTCAGCTTCTCTCCTGAGCTGCTAGGCACAGCAATGCTTCCCGTATTTTGAATTCCAACCTAAAGAAGTTGAGTCGTCACGTAATTTGCTCACTTGACTCAATGTGAACAAGAACATTTCCATAACCGTGTCTTCAATGTCCCCCACTGCTCATGCAGTTGCATTCTCCTACACACAGGAGCCACAACACAAGGTGAGCCACAGTAGCTCAACGCTGCCTACCTGCTCCTTTGTGCTTGTCATCTGTAACCTGGAACAGAGGTCATCCAGCTGTTCCTTTTGCTCATGCCTCCCCAGACGGTCCAGGTATTCCCGCAACATCTGGATAATCTGAAACCAAGAGGTGTTAGAGGTAAACATCAGAGAGCTGCACTAGGCTGGGGCGTTTTCACAGGAAAAATTGAATGGCAGTTAAACTGCCAAGCACACAGCCTTGATGCTGCAGCATGTGGCAGAGTATGTGATCCTTAGAGAAGAACACATGCAAAACAACTACATAGCACTAATGGCAGCACAAGAGCCCAGTGAGTCACCAGACGCATTCATCAGGCACAGATGGACTAGCTGTGATCCTTATGTCTGGCTTAGGAACACGGAAGAGAGACAGGCCCAGCTGAAGCAGCATAAGGTCTAGCCCTGAAAGCACCAAGCTTTATGGCTAGCTAGCTTCCCTCACTGTGAGAAGCAGGGACTTCCCACGCCAGCAGGATCTGCTTGTGCACAGGGGATGAAAATCCTTGTGTCTCCTATAAGGCTCCCGACGTGAGGCCCATGCCCTGTGCATTTGTAATTCCACAACTGCTTTCCTATTCCATGGCTCCACATATTGGAGCAGGGTGGACTGTGCTAGAAATACAGAGTCCCTGCATGTGTACACCATAGCTACAGCCTCATGATGTGATCCCTCTCCTGCTACAAGGCATCTGTCTTACATGGTGGTTGAAGAAAAGGAGTGCTCCATACAGCCTGAGAATTAATATATTCAATGCATCCTTGGCCTACCAGAGCCAAGAGAGGTCCTGCAAAAATTTAGAGAAGAGGTTGGGAAAAAGGAAGGTCTCTGAAAATGGAAGGGAAAGTCAAACTCTCCCCACAGTGGTAAAGAACCTACAGACAGGTATTTAAATAAAAGGTGTGGGATGCTGCCGGGGTGGGGGGGCACCACCACCATACCAGAACATGGCACTGTTTCTTTTACCTGTTTCACTTCCAGGCGTACGGCCTCCAGGCTGTGGGACAGTCCTTCCTGCAGGATGTTCAGCTTCGATTTAGCGAGGTGCAGCGGGGTTCTGCCAGCTCGATCCAAGGCGTCAACTCTGGCCCCTGCAAGATGCACGAGCAAGGACAGAGAGTGAGATTTGTTGTCAAGATCTGGTGTCCCTGGGGAGTATCAACAGGGCAGGTGGGAAAGGGACAGGCTGTAATCGTTATAGAGGAAATGTTACCTCCGCGCAGCAGCGTGGTGATGACAGGAACGTGGTTCGTGCAGGCAGCTGGGGAGGGAAAACACAGGACACAACTCAGAGATACTAGCAAAAACAAGTTCCTGCTCAAGCGTGGAGCTTGCTGCTTCCCAAAGGGCTTCTTTGCCACAGCAAAGAGGAACAGCCCAAATGCTAAGATAACCTCACACTCAAGTCTGAGTACTCCCTCTGGAACAGAGCTTGCACTCCTTGGGGCTGGCAGAGAGAGGGAAATTGATTCTCTCAAACCTTTTTTCTGACCCTAAACTTTGTGAGGAGTGAAGCTAGCGAAATCCAAAGAGTCCCTTCTAGGTCCTTACATTTGGAGATGCATACTGTGAGGAACAGGGAAGAGGAAGGTGGAGAGGAAAGGAACAGTAAGGTGGTGTTCACCTCACCTCTCTGCATGCAAAGCTCATCCCTGTGGCACTTACCCAAATGTAGGGGGGTGTTGCCCAGCCCATCTCTCTGGTTTGGGTCAGCCCCATGGTCCAGAAGCAGTTGCACTGGAAACAAGGAAACAGCTACATCAGTCCCTTCCCTTTGCCCCACAGGTCAGGCCCACAGGTCCATGTTGCAGCCACCAGGCTACCTTACAGAAGCTTCTGTTCAGCTCATCAGCTTCCTTACTGAGACAGAGAACAGGGGTTTGTGCAGCAATGCAGAAGAACCCAGCTCAAAGTCATAGAGAGCCACTGCCCCTGGGCTCCCTGAGGGGAAGAACTGGGTGGAACCCTTCCCTCTGCATCAGTACAGCCCTAAAACTGGGACGTCCTTCTCTCCCTCCAGCAGGGGGACATGGCAAGCCCTGGGGCCAGAGTTCAGCTGGCAACTTTGACACAAAAGAGCAATCTCTGTCATGTGCTGAATCAAAATAAAGAGCATCCTTTGAAATCTCCGCCACAGAGAGGTTGGAAGGCAGAACTCCCCCTCCCACTCACCGATGTGATCGTTGCCATTGCAGGAGGCGAAGTGCAGGGCTGTCCGGCCTTTGTCGTCCGCAGCACAGGGGTCAGTTCCATCCTCCAAGAGTTGCTGCACTGACAGCACCAAGGAGGAGAAGAAAGCAGATAAGCTGAAGGGACAACTGACCAGAGAGGGGTAATGCTATCCACTCTTCTGGGGTAGATATACGTGCTGGCAGCTGCCAAGTCAACTGGATTTGAACCAGTTCCCACCAGCACTGCAGCTCAGCAGAACCAGTAGAGGCAGCACAACCTCTACCCTCTGTTTCAGCCTTTGCCACCTTCCACATGTTGCCATAAAAGACAACAGCTGTAACGGCTAAGAATCCATCTAGCCAAACTTTCAAGCTCCAAGGACAATCAGCAGCAAATGCCTAGAGGAGAGTATAAAAAGACAGAAAGGATGTAGGGCCAACTCTCAGCTTTACTCATTTGTGTCTCAGGCACTTCCCAAGCTAGAGTTAACAGGGGGTGTTTGATACTCCAGGAGAAAGACAAGGAGACTGGAGTGCCCCCAGTGAGAACCATTAATGGGGAACACTTTAGCTAGTCCTCCCCTGAAGTCAGGAGGAATGACATAACCTCTCCCACCCAATGCCACCAACAGGAAACAGCAAAGATGTTTACTTGTTGATGAAGAATAAATTAATCATCAGACATTTCCTCAAGTTGCAGAGTACAGAAAACACATCAGGATTGTAAATAGGGGAACCTGTCTTTCACATCCAAGATAGATTGAAACCAAGACTTCCGTAAAGCCACGTTCTTTTATGCTCCCTCTTGACTTACAGACTGAAGCCCAGCCCTTCCGTACTCATAGAACTCACAGATGAACTTTACCCATCAGTTCGTGAAACAAGGTGCATTGTGGAGCTGAAGGCTGAGGCACAGCAGAAACTCCCTGATCTGATGGGCTGGGAGTTTCTACAAGTCGAACCGGTTTCCACTTCTGTTCACTGACTGGCCTGATGAAAGGCCAGCACAGCTGAGGGGACAGCACAGTTTAAGGAGGGACAATGATAAGGGGCAGATATTGTTGCTGGACACTTCATATCAAACCCCACCTAATCCACAGTCTAGAAAGGTAAAGAGAGTAACAGATAGGCCATGAGCCTTCTCTGAGGTCACTGTGAGAGGCAGAGTCCATCTCTGGTCCTGGTTCTAATCTACTGGGTCACACTGCCTCATCTTACAGGGCACGGCTTAGATAATCACAGCTTTTCCACCTTAACCAAAACACTTCTCTCTTGCTGCTTAGAACTGGGCAAAAACTACATACCAAAGCAGCTGGAAAAGTGCAGTTCTGATTTAGCTTGAGGCAGTTGGGAAATTAACACTATGAGCCAGCTGCAGTGAAAAAATGAACACTATAACAACCTCACTCTGATTAGAAAATGAAACTGGGCTCCAAAAGAGCATTTTCTAGATCTGAAGCATCTAAAGCACCATGTATACAAACTATCAGCACCCACTTAGTCCTCTCCTAAAATAAGAGTCCTTGACATACTGCCCTTCCAGAAAGAGATTCCAAGTAGAACTGACAGAAGCCTTACCTGTGTCTAAGTCATTGCTATTGGCAGCTTCACGCAGCCTTTTCAGAGCTGTGGAGAAAAAAAAGCAATTACTAAGAAGCACAGAGAAAAAAGGCGCGTTTCCCTACTGAAACATCCCAGTAGGTTGGCCCAGGTGTGGGGCCAAATCGTGCTGCTGCTCCTGGCTCAGCCCAGAGAAGGGGAAGCCGGAGATCAAGCCACCAGGTAAGAATAGCTCTCCTCGTGTCTTCCGGAAGCCCTCCCACTCCTGACCGGCCCCCTCCTCTGGCAGAACCAGAGATACTTTCCCAAGCCGTCCCCGAACAGATCCGACCCCCTTCCCGTGAGGAGCCGGCAGAAGGCAGAGCCAGTCCCGGGGTGGGACAGCGGCTCCTCGCCGCCCCCCGCTCACCATGGGCCTCCTTGCCCGTAGGCCCCAGCCGGCGGTGCAAGCGGGCGGCCCCGCGCAGGCGGCGGGCCGGGATCTTG
>VXAY01000094.1:1315010-1369688 GCA_013399855.1 Oxyruncus cristatus
GGCCGTGCGGGCCCCGGGGGGGCGCCCCCGCCGCTGGCCCCAGCGGCAGCCCGGGCTCCAGCAGCGGCAGCCCGACCAGCGCCTGTGGCTCCGGCTCAGATTCCGGCTCCGGCCCTGGGCCCGACTCAGGGGCCAGGCCGGGCGCCGCGCCGGCCCCGCCACAGCCCTCCATCCCCTCACGGGCCGGGCCGGGGAGAGAGGCGGGGCGTCGCCATAACAACAGGGCGGGCCGTATCCGCTCGACCAATGGGAGGCGCATCGCCCCGTGCGTGCAGCCAATGGAAAGGGCGCGGACAGGGAGGAAGACGAGGAGAGAGGCGGTGACAAGGAAAGCCTGACGGGCAGGTGCGTTCTCCAATCAGAGGGAGGGACGGACCACAGGCAGCCCATGGCGGCTCAGCGAGCTGAAGACGGACAGTTCCTTTAACCAATGGAAGTGATCAACCAGCCGCTCAGAGCCCCGCCCCAGGCCCGCGTTTCCGCCCGGAGCCCTTTCCGCGCCGCTCCGCCGCCGCCATGGCCTACCCGGGGGAGGACTACGACAACGAGGTGCGGGCGGGGGGCGCGGGGAGCGTGGGGGGCGCGGTCGGGCTGTTCGCGGGCACTCACTGCCTCCCTCTCCCCACAGGCTGCCTACGACCCCTACGCGTACTCCAACGACTATGATATGCACACGGGTGAGTACTGGCCTGGGCCGCGCCGCCGGGGGGTCCCCAGCGCCCGGCTGGGTCTGTGGAGCCGGGCCTGGCCTTGCGGCGGCTGCTTCACTGCTCCGCCTTTCCCGCAGGAGACCCGAAGCAAGACCTGGCCTACGAGCGCCAGTACGAGCAGCAGACCTACCAGGTGATCCCCGAAGTGATCAAAAACTTCATTCAGTATTTTCACAAGACGGTGTCAGATCTCATTGACCAGAAAGTGTACGAGCTCCAGGCCAGCCGAGTTTCCAGTGATGTTATTGACCAGAAGGTGTACGAGATCCAGGACATTTATGAGAACAGGTACAACACCATCCTTCCTGCAAGTGGGAATCACTGTTTAAACTGTGATGAAAGAGCACTCTGCCCTTAAAAGGAAAGGCTTGCCAAGTCTTGCTGCTACCTTTGTTGTTCCAAACTTGGGCTTTCTCTAAAATAAATTTGGTTTGGTTAGTGATGGAAAAAAGAATGAGATATTTCCAGTCTGTTAGGCTCACGTAAGTATAGGTGAGTTGTGACCCCTTTGAAGAAGAATATCGGCCCTGGCCTAACAGGTGTGGAGGCTACAAAAAGGGACCTCAGTCACGCTAGCCCGGCAGTTTGCAGAAAGCTGCAAGGTGTAACTTTTGTGTCTGTTCCCTACAGATACTCTTCCACTCCTGCTTGTAGCTGTTTCACCTTGCCGTAAAGAAAATGTGGAAGTAACGTGCACAGCTGTTCTGTGCCCGAGGGATAAATTGAAGGCTAACTGCTTAGTTTGCAGCTCTTGTTCTTTACCTCAACGCTGGAGTTACGGGTGGGGGGTGGTGCTCAGCCTTCATCAAGTCCAAGGCCTCTCTGTTGTCATTTCTAACTCTATCACTGTCATACTGAAAAGCGTTTTTTCATACCACGTGTGTCTGTCTTTCAGCTGGACAAAACTGACAGAAAGGTTTTTTAAGAACACCCCATGGCCAGAGGCTGAGGCCATTGCCCCTCAGGTTGGCAATGGTAAGTATTTTTCTTTGGTTGTCAGAGGGAGAAGGAACTAAATCCTGCTGATCCATGAGCAAGCAGGTGCACAGCGTTGCTGCTGCCTGAGTCAGTTGTCTTTGTTCACTCTGGCAGCTCCTTCAGCAGGTGCCTGGCAAGGAGTTAAACTGTGAAGTGTCCTTTTGTGCTTCCTTTTATGATTGTGGCAGGAGGCTAATAGGCCTTGTGGCTTGCTCATGTCCCCTTCTGTCATCTTTTCCAGATGCTGTTTTCCTCATCCTATACAAGGAGCTGTACTACAGGCACATCTACGCCAAAGTCAGCGTGAGTGTTGGCCCTTTGTCTTCCTGTGGGTTGGATGCTGGTTTCTTTGTGCCAGCAAACTTGCCAAATCTTGCTGCCACCACAGTTTCAGTGGTCCCACAGTTTTGCAAGACAGGATTTATGGGTTTGTGAGCTGTAAGTCACATTGCTTCTAGGGAAGCTTAGAATTCTTGCCTTTTGTTAGTTTAGTAAGGATTCACTGATTGCTGGAAAGGAAGAAAGGCTTGACTGTCTGTCTGAGGCTAGTTAGCTGTCTCTTCAGGCTTGGTCATAATGAGTGTGTGGGGTTCCCTGGTAGCTCAAATGAATCGGAAGACGGATGAGAGTTTTCAAGAGGCTGTTTGTTACTGACATTCAGTGTATTGGTTAGTGAGTTAGGGAAGAAGGAGGTTTTGGGAGGTAATTGAATTTTTCTTTTAATTGCAATTTTTGTGTGTTTCTTTGTGGTTCTTTGTTGCTCAGACGAGCAGGTGGGTGAGAGGGGGTGTCACAAGAGGAAGGTGCATTATTTGTGACTAAAAAACCCCTCATGGGGTCAGAGTGCGTTGCAAAGAGGCAAGTAGGGATACCATAAAGGATACAGGAGAAGGAAGTGGAAGGAATAATGCTCTGTGAAACAAAACAAAACCCTCACTTTTTTTTTCTTAGGCTGCTTTAAAGTCCATGAGAAAATCACAATACTTGGGAAAAAAGCGGAACAGACAGATGACTTACTGGGTATATAAGTAATAACTGCAGTTTTACTGTGGACCAGAGGGTGGAGAAATGAGCACTTTAAAAAGGCTGTTGTGTTAACCCAGGCCAGGCTTTGGCAGGAGAAACTGGTTTCTCAAATTGTGCTTTTAGTGGTTCTCAGACTCAGTGTCTCCAGGCTGAACAAGGGAGATGATTCTAGGAAGAGAGTGATTCCTTACCAGTAGGTCAAAGTATTTAGAAATGCTGTCCAGAAACAGAATTATTGATTTAATAAGGCCTCTCATAAAGGGAGAAGGAAGGAACACTGATGAAGGTATAGGAAGTTTTTAAGTCTGGACAGCAGAGAGTGGAAGAGGGAAGGTTAATGCACAGTATTCACAGGAATTTTGACTGGTCGGTTGTCCTGGGAGAAGCTGCCTGTACAGGAAAAGTCAGCCCTGTTCTATGGGACAAGAGTGATACAATTTCAGGCTTTCTGGGTGATGCTGGTGGGTGTCCTAGTTGAGTACTGGCTTTAACATGTTTGAAAGAGACCCTCTAGTGCTGTGACTATTCACTGTCCTTTGTATGCTGTTACCCATGAACTTCCCTCTTTGGTGCCCAAAACAAAGCAGACTGTGCTGACTTCTCATTGCAGGGGGGGCCCACACTGGAGCAGAGATTTGAATCCTACTACAACTACTGCAATCTCTTCAATTACATCCTCAGTGAGTTGCTGCTATCCATGTCTGGTTTGTTGATTTTGGAGAGGGAGAGTGGATGGAGAGGGTGGAGCTGGAGAAAGGGTCAGAAGAACTGCAACATGTTTGTCTATAGATCACATAGGGAGAAGCAGTCTACGAGCTTTCTATATGTTTGAGTTTGCTGAATGAAGAGCAATTTACATCCATGAATTTAAAACCATAAAAGGCAGAAATAGTTCCCAGTGCTCTCATCTGTTCTGCAGATGCTGATGGCCCTGCTCCCCTGGAACTGCCCAACCAGTGGCTCTGGGATATCATTGATGAATTCATATACCAGGTTTGCGCCTATACGTCTAGGCCATTTTGGGGTGGCTTTGCCTTTATTAGTCATATGAATTTTCCATCTCTTCTCTTGCTGTGATTTTCATGGTGAGGATACTGTTGCACTTAAAAAAAAACAACTGGTGAGCTCTTTAGGGAGTCCTGAACTTTTGCGGATATTTTTGTTTCGAAACAAAAGTTTTGTGTTTCTTAGGCAGTGGGGCCTTTATGCTTGCACTGAGAGATTAGTGACCTGATTTGAAATAAGGTCTGGTCTAAAATCTTGACATTAGGAAATATTTTTATACCTACTGTTCTGAGTGCAGCAGTACAGATCTCAAATGCTGTTGGTTTTTCTCTGTAGATTCTTTTATCTGTAACTTTTTACTATAGAGCTGCCTACTGAAATGCTGTCTTGTCAAGCTTGAGCATGAAAAAAATGATGTGTACATATGTAGAAAAAAGATGTGTGTGTGCAGACTCATCTTCTGATGTCGTCGTTCTCTTTGCTACCTGTTCATACCTCAGATTTGTGTTTAGTTGCCTGTCCTAATTGTCTTAAGAGATTTTTCTCTGCTTCAATCTGTTTTCTGGCCTTTTCCCTCTGTACTATATAAGTTTTTGCCTACGTGCTTTAAAGGTGATATCATTTACCATTTTGATTTCCAGGTGATCTCAGATGAAACTCTTTTTTGTTTTATGCAGCTTTTAGTTTATTGTATTGCATTTGTGTGAGCAACTTGTAAGCTTAGTGCACTCAGCTGAGCATCTGCAAACAAGCTGCTCATCATTGAATCTCTGCTTTTTCCTGTAGTTCCAGTCTTTCAGCCAGTACCGCTGTAAGACAGCCAAGAAGTCTGAAGAGGAAATTGACTTCCTTCGTTCCAACCCCAAGATCTGGAATGTCCACAGTGTCCTTAATGTGCTGCACTCTCTGGTGGACAAATCCAACATCAACCGACAGCTAGAGGTCTATACAAGTGGAGGTGAGCTAACTGGATGGTGCTGAGCAGCACTGGTGTCTGTGCTGCCTTGCTTTGATTTGACCAAACTCAGTTAACTTTGTTGGGAGCTGGATCAAACCTCTTATCAAGGGTTGGATTGGCTGGGACCAGGTTCTGTTGGCCTTAGGTGAGAAGTGTTGGTGATACATTTCAGGCCTTGCTCCTTTTGCCTGTAAACACAAAGATGCTGAAAGGCAAGCCTGCTTCCTTGGAGGGTGTCATCATGGTTCCTTATTTTTCTAGGTGACCCTGAAAGTGTGGCTGGTGAATATGGTCGCCACTCCCTCTACAAGATGCTGGGCTATTTCAGCCTGGTTGGGCTACTGCGTTTGCACTCTCTGCTGGGGGATTACTACCAAGCCATCAAGGTGCTGGAGAACATCGAGCTCAACAAGAAGGTAGTACAACATGTTCTAACCCCTCTCTTGGAGTCTCCCAAATGCCTCTATTCAAACACGCTGGTGAAAGATTGCCATAATGAGTCTTCCAGCTGAGGGTACTGTTTATATCTGCTGTAGTTGTCGGTAGTTTGTAGTTGGGCATAGCTGGAGCTTTGGCATTAAATCAAACCATATGATAATGCCTCAGGCTGCTGCAGCACAATTGCCTAGTTTTTTAGGATGTTTGCTGTGTTGGGAAGGCAGTGTTGTTACAGGGAATGCTTTGAAACCATCAGCGGTAGCACAGTGGTAACTAGCTGAACACACTGTTCCTTTCTTGCTCAGTGGCTCATTCTTGTATTTTTGAGTTTTGTTCTCACCAAGCCTGTTCCCACCTTGTGTGGTTTTGTCTTAGAATTAGGTGCTGCTTTTGGCTAACTGAAGTCCAGCAGCAACATGGGCCCAGTGCTTGGCATAGATCTATGTACGTGCTGTCTGGCACAGGATGTGGAATGAATTAGGGGGAAAGGGAACTGAGCAGACCAATATTAGGCACACTGCATGAGTTCTCTGCTTGCAGGAAGCTGAAACTGGAAAACATAGGAAATGGGATGATCTAATTAACAATGAGGAAGTGGCTGCGGGGATGGGTGGGAGGTGAGGTATCCTGGATTAAC
Organism: Oxyruncus cristatus; assembly: GCA_013399855.1. NCBI lineage: Eukaryota > Metazoa > Chordata > Aves > Passeriformes > Cotingidae > Oxyruncus > Oxyruncus cristatus. The sequence continues at coordinate 1,320,763 of VXAY01000094.1, forward strand.
CCTCTCTTTTCTATATTTCTGAAGGGAGTGAAAGCAGAGGTGTCTGGGTTCTGGGTAACAAGTTGTTTGGATTGTTGTCTCCCCTCTAACATTGCACGTTGATCCTTCTCAGAGCATGTACTCCCGGGTGCCCGAGTGCCAGGTGACCACCTATTACTACGTGGGCTTCGCATACCTTATGATGCGTCGTTACCAGGATGCCATCCGTGTCTTTGCCAACATCCTCCTCTACATCCAGAGGACCAAGAGCATGTTTCAGAGGACGACTTACAAGTATGAGATGGTAAGAGATACAATAGAATAGAATTAGAATAGAATAGAATTAGAATAGACTAGAATAGAATAGCCAAAAAAGCTTGTCTTTCCTGCCCTTCCTCCAGCACCTGATAGCCTATGTTGAATAGTCCCGCCTTATTTTGCTGGCGATGTTGACTGGGGATCCTTTGAACTCCTTTGCCATGTGTGGCAGTATTTCCTCTTAGCTGTGTTAGTAGTTACTTTGGTTATTCCCCACGCTGTTGCCCCAGCTCCATTTGCACTCTCCCTTTAGGCAAGGTTGTTACTGAGTATCAGCTGCTAATGATTTTCTTGTTGACGCTTCTTCAGGCTGAGTCATGTTCTTAGTCCAGTCCTGCAATTCAGGTTGCTACCATTGTTGGATATAATTTCCATTATCTGATAATCGTTCACAGATATGGCTGTAACAAAAGTTCCTTTCTCCTTCCACCTAAGCTGTCTCTGGTGCCTGTTTTACCACCTGCTGCTTCTGTCTTCTTTTCATCCTCGTGATTTATTTCTAACTCCTTGTGTAAGCCAAATCCTGCCAGTCTTAATTCTGTGACACTTCAAAAATTTGGTATGTCAGGCTGACAGGTTCTCCTCTCTGTCTCAGATCAACAAGCAGAACGAGCAGATGCACGCTCTGCTGGCCATCGCCCTCACCATGTACCCTATGCGCATCGACGAGAGCATCCACCTGCAGCTGCGGGAGAAGTACGGCGACAAGATGCTGCGCATGCAGAAGGGCGACGCGCAGGTCTACGAGGAGCTCTTCAGCTACGCCTGCCCCAAGTTCCTTTCTCCTGTGGTGCCCAATTACGACAACGTGCACCCCAACTACCACAAGGAGCCCTTCCTGCAGCAGCTCAAGGTCTTTGCTGATGAGGTTCAGCAGCAGGCCCAGCTCTCCACCATCCGTAGCTTCCTCAAGCTCTACACCACTATGCCAGTGGCGAAGCTGGCTGGCTTCTTAGACCTCACAGAACAGGAGTTCCGTATCCAGCTGCTCGTCTTCAAGCACAAGATGAAGAATCTGGTATGGACCAGTGGCATATCTGCCCTTGACGGAGAGTTCCAGTCCGCCTCTGAGGTTGACTTCTATATTGACAAGGTTGGTATCTGCCCTTGCTGGCTAGGAAATTCTTTCACCCAGGAAATTCTGGAAGCGGCAGCACTTGGTTTTGCTCCATCCTGTGTGAAACATCCCTTTTTCCTTTGCCATGTGAGGGGCTTGTCTGCCCACAGCGAAGTTGTAGCCCTGCTTAATAGGAGTGTCAATGGGTAAAGGCTGATGGGGTGTCACAGGCAGCTTTGGCAGTCATCATACCTAGAAAACAAAGGCCCTAAATATCTTTCCTGGGACAGAAGGCCAGGTGGAATTGTCAACTTCGTAGGTGTCCCCCACATCTCTCCTTTGCTTGATGAGGCAGGGATGTTTCTCGGTCACGTTACGGGTCAACTTTTCATTTAGCTCTGGCTAGGAGGAATCTAAACATGAGGTATATGGACATGTCACCGTCCTGCCCCTGGAGCTCCAGCAGCAGAGGGCATAGCAAAGAGTCTTGGAGAACTTCATTTTCAGAGAAGATAGCAGTAACCATTAGGTTTTTTGCTAGGAAGGAGACTAGGTTGCCCCTTGTTCTTAGTTCTTAGAGCAGACCTCTTCCTGCAAGGTCTCATGCTGTGTCTCAGCCTAGCGCTCCTGTTATATAGTGTGACTCTTAGCTGCTGAAAGAGGGAGGCATGAATTGGGCTTGGAACTGTCCAGCTGCTGCAAAGAGAGACAAAAACAGGCAGAGTCTGCAAGAATGTGAGATGTGAATGCAGTGTGATTTGGTGTCCCATGACAGGCAAAGGTATAGGGAAGGCAGCCCACAGAATCCTGAATGGTTACTGTGGGACTAGCACAAGTTAGATATGTGTGATGCTGAACCAGGGCTGGAGTGAAGCCCCTTAGGTTGCTCCTCATGTTTAGCAGTTCTTGCTGTCTTCTTGCTAGCACAGTCCTTTTCCTGACCTCGTGCTGTTCTCTTCCCAGGACATGATCCATATTGCAGACACAAAGGTTGCTCGACGCTATGGAGACTTCTTCATCCGCCAGATTCACAAGTTTGAGGAGGTGAGGCCTGGGCAGCGGAACTGTGTAGCTCTGTAAGAAACGTGGGGCAAGCATTGGGCTGTGCAGGCCCTGGAGGAGCCATGCTTGTGTGAGACAGCTGTGTGATGCCTTGCTGGGGTGAACCCTTGCTCTGCAAGCCACTGGGCAAAGGCAGGTGTTCTAAGCAGCAGCTACTGGCCTTTGAAGAATGTTATGTTTTTCTGTGAGAAGTGCTCATTTGAGCCACAGTGGAAAACGAGGAGGGTTTTGCTGTCCAAGGACACTGGCTCCATTGTCCCTTGACTATTGTGGTGTTCCTATCAGTAATACAACCAAAATCATATCTCTAACCTCATAACTATGGCTCTAGAAAGTAGCCTCAAAGATTCCTGGAGCACAGGTGACTTCAGCATTGTGCTTGGCCAGGAGGTGACATTCTGTCACTGCTCCACTTTTCCAACAGAGGCCTTTGTGCACTGGAAGGTTAGACAGCAAAATCCTGAGATTTGGAGACTTGAGCAATACAGGGTTGCAATACCAGTGATAGAAGTTTGCATCCTCTCTTCTCCCCACATCTTCCTCTGCTGTCTTGGAGAGGAGAAGAGGGTTTTACTTGTTCCCCTTCTACTTCACACACTGCACTTGCTCTCTTTGTCAAGGAGTTGGAGAGAAGGAGTAGAAGCATTGGATAAGTGGAACAGTAGTGTATGTCAATCACTATGTATTTTTCTGACCTTTGCTTTCTCTAATTCCAGCTGAACCGAACCCTAAAGAAGATGGGCCAGAGACCCTAAAACTCCTGTGAATGCAGTGCAGGCCTGGGCAGAGATGTGGGTGGAGAGATTATTCTCTTTGTGTTGAGCAGGGGAGCTCAGGGTTCTGGCATTTCTGGAATCTCCTGTGACTCTGAAGGTTTTTTGTGTTTAAGTATGCAGACTTGTTTGGCTCAAACTATCTCACCAAGGACAAGACATCTAATAAATTGCTGGAATCTTTCTGGTGAGCATTTGGTATCTGATGTGCTGATTTGTTTTTCCTCTGTGGAAGAATATAACTGCATCTGGAGACACAGGCAGCTGCTGTTGTTTTGTGCTCTCCTTGGTCCATGCTGTTGCAGGAAACAGAAAGGAACAGATCTCCTTCAAGGCCCTGTACAGTCACTGTGCACAGCAAATGGGGAAGGCTGCAGAACTGGTTAATGGGGAAAAAATGAGCTGTTCCACAGTGTCTTCACAGGACATGGAGAGAGCTATTACACCACACATTGAAATAAACCTGAGTTGTAGCTGCTTTCCTAGAAGTTTGCATTTTTGCCTTTCTACCCGTCTTTTTAGTTTTATTTGCAAAGATGTAGAAACACTCCAAAAAGGATTGATGTGTTTTTAAAGGAAGGGGAAGGATTTTTGTAAACATTCAACCAGTATTAACTGGTCATCTGATGAGATGTCCTTGCTGGAGGTTGTGTTTCATTTCAGCACGAGTGATGCCCAAGACCTGGCCCTTTAGTCAGTGGAATTCAGTTTCTCTGGAAAACTCCCTGAGGGCCTTTAATTTATTAAAACGCTTTAAATGCAAATTTTCCCAGTTCTGCAACCACAAATTTGCAGTGCCTTGAAAGAGGAAAATGTAGAAAACTAGCCCCATAAAGGGAAATCAAGGACTTGTAAATACTGGGGAAGAGAATGCAAAGAATGAATCACATCCCTCCACACCCTCTCTCCCCTCTCCTCCTGCTGTCTTTAAATAGTTTGGTGTTTGAGTGGTGGAAACAGGTGCAAGAGGAAAACCTGCATGTGTAATAGGAAAGCTACACAAAGCATGTTTCAGATACACCACCTGCCTCTCTGTACCTCTCCCTCTTGTTCCTTTCCACTGAGAGAGGGGTCCTAGCAGTCCAGTCTGGCTCTGTGTGTGATTGTATTTAGAAGTAGGGAATAATTAACCTTTGTTGGATTATATGCTGTTTGAATGGGAGTCAAGTTTCCAGTGGCCTAGATACTGCTCAAAAGTAAACTGTTTCCCACCGCAAAGTCAAGTATCCTGGACGGGCAGGGTGCAGGCAGCCCAGAGTGAGATTAAACGGGCAATTGCTGTTGGCCTTCTAGCTGCTGCCATTATTGTTAGGATGCTAAGAACTTACTACCTTCAGTTCTGGAGGGTTTGAGGCAGCCATACCATTAAGAAGTTAAAAGACTGAGATGCCACTGCATTGCAGCATCCTGTGGGAGCTGAGTTCATACCAAGGAGAATCTGCTCCCTTTTGTTTTTAGGGTTGTCACTTTAGCTTCTGTATATTTACCAACAGCAGCACAGTAAGCATAGCTGTCAACAGCAACTGCCCTACTTTCTTATTATCCAAAGCCTAAATCTTTCCCAGAACATGTGCTCAGGTGAATGTGATATGCTGCAGGAGAATCTGGGACAGGTATCTCCATGATCAATTATAGTTCATAGCATAACAAAGGAATCCAGTGTGTTACTGGGATTTGGTCTGTTTGTGATCAGCAAGTTGGAATTACAGACTTCTAATGCATATATTTTTCATCTGAGACACTCCAGTGGTTACAGTTTGATCTCAGGTAGCATAAATATGCTGCTGCTTTGTTCTGTCTGCCACAGCAGCTTCCACTGATCTCCCTGGCTCCACGCCTTCTCTGAGGGACTGCCGAAGGTTAACTGAGTGGGACTGGCACTTGGTGGAACGGAGCCAGGAGGAGCTTGCAGCTCTCACAGGGCAGCAAGATGGGCTCAGTGAGCTGCGGTGCCTGGCACTGCTTGAAGCTATGGGAGTGCAGGGCGTTCAGCAGCATCAACAGAGCCCCGCTGCTGCTGGGAAGGCGCTCAGCAGGGAGATGGGGGGGTGGTTGGAGCTCAAGCCTTGCCTGCTGCAGCAGGGTTTGCTTAGTGGAAGTGGTTCTGGACAAAATGGTTTTATCAGAGGGAACCACAGTATGGGGTCATGTACCCTGTGTCTCTGTCTCTGACCTACAGTTGTGAAGGGGGTGAGTGTGATCATGGAACCTGGAAGAGACAGGCAAAAAAACATCCCTGATCCTGCTGTCCGTTAGGATACACCCGGAAGAGCTGTCAGGCAGGCCCGGGGGATGCAGAGCAGCCAGCTTGGTGGTTACAAAACTGAGACAATGCTTCATTTCCTTTTTTGCTACAGAGTAGTTTTTCTTGTGATTTACACGACAGTTTATCTCGGGCACTGAAGTGGCAGCTTGCGCAAGACATTCAGAGAATTTATTTTTCACTTGTTACAGTTCTGGGGCCATGGACTGATACAATGAAACAGTGTAATAGAGGAAAGAGGGGGTGCTAAGCAGGAGATCCGCAGGAGAAAGAACTGGAGGGGAGGGATTACAGACTTGTAATTGACAGCAATAAACTCAACATCAGTGCGACGGTTTGCTCTTCCAGAGAGGTAGCTATCGCCCCCCTTTGCCAAACTGGAAGTGAAAAAAATGTTTCGCAAAATAAAGTTGCATTTAATAGTGTGCTTGCCCCCCTCTTGTCAAACCATCACACTGGGCGTGCATGCCAGCTCTCGTGAGAACCCATCCCCTCGATGTCGTGGGTTCCTGAGATTGTATCGCACTCTTCCTCCGCTTCTTCCAGGGCTTCCTGTGAAGCGCTGCCTGTGACTCCAAGTGTCCTTATCTTCAAAGCTCTCCCTGGCCCTGAGCCTATCCTGGGAGCCACCTACGTCCCACACGTACTCCACTGGCACGGCTTATGTCCCTGAGACTGCTGAGAGAGGGAGCAGCCTATGTCTAAGCCTGAGGAGGATCCAGAAATGAGCTTGCCTGGTGCGTTTTCCAGTTCCTGCCTGCAGTCCTCCCCCTGCTTCTGGGACTGAGTGTGTAAAAAAGGCTGCAACGTTTGTCCGGGGCTTTCCCCTGTGATTCAGCCTTCCCCGAGCGGGTGCTGTGCCCAGCATCCTGCGCTGCTCGCGGGGAGCCCGGGAACCCGCCGGCTGCCGCGTGTCCGGCCCCCGCCAAGCCCCGCCCCGTGAAGCCCGGCCCTCTTAGGCCCCGCCCCGCCCCGGGCAGGCGGCGGCGGCGGCGGCGTCGGTGTCGGTGGGAGCGGCCGCGCCGATGTCGGGTCCGCGGGGCGCCCTGCAAGCCTGGTGCCGCCGGCAGTGCGAGGGCTACCGCGGCGTGGACATCCGCGACCTCAGCGCCTCCTTCCGCGACGGGCTGGCCTTCTGCGCCATCCTGCACCGCCACCGACCCGACCTCCTGTGAGTGCAGGCCGCGCCGTGCCCGCCGCTCCCGACGGGGCGCCGCGGGGGCTCGCGGGTTTTGGGGGGCAGGGGCGCCGGGAGCCCCGTCTCTGGAGGGGCTGGGCCGCCCGTGCCGCCTTGCAGCGGTCCCGGGGGCTGCCGGGGGGCTCGCAGGGGGCTGGGGAGGACGGAGGCCCCGTGGGAAGAGGCTCCAGGCTGGCTGGCAGGGAGGGACGGAGTCTCCCTTGGCACGGACGTGAGGGGACCAGGGGCGGAGAGCACAGGCATGGCTCCGTCGCCTTCTGAAATAATTGGGTACTGGGGGTGAAGGATACCATGCTCCCAGGAACTGCTGAAGGCCAGGCTGGATGGAGCTCTGAGCAGACCTGCCTAGTGGTAGGTGTCCCTGCCCGCGGCAGGGAGGTTGGAACTAGGTGGTCTTTCACGTCCCTTCCAACTCAAACCATTCTGTCATTCTGTGTTTCAGCAAACAGCTTTCTGACCTGGTCCTGCAGACCCGTCAAGGTCAGGGTTAGCAGAAGTTGTGTGATTTAAGGCCAAGGAGAGCATGGAGGCGGGCTAGATCCGTACACTCCGCTGAGAGCTGTGCCTGCCAGGGAGGAGGCATGGTGTTGGCAGCTGGGAGTGGGGGTGTTTCGCCTCAGCGAGAGGTGGGCATTCACACTTTATGAGGACCAGAGGCCTGCCTGGCACAGGGACATTCCCAGCTGCCAAAGGCAGCCGCTCTAAAACGTTTAGAGCCCTGAACCAGGTTGCTGCTTGCATTTGTTTCCAGCTTGTTTTCTGTAGATGCTGCAATGAAAGCAGGAGGTAGCAAGTGCCAGTAGGGGTATGGAGCCTCACTAGGCTCCCCCAGCTTGGGTGTCTCTGAGGGGGAATGTGAGTTTCAGGAGGCAGACAGTGAGTTTGGGATTGCTTGGGGGCACAGTGTCAGGCTGGAGAAACTGGCTGAGCCACTGCAAGGAATCTGCCCCGACCTGCCGCTGTAACCCTGTGTGCCCCGGCAGTGCTGGGAATCCGGCTCCCATCTGTTCTAATCCTTGGTAGCCCTTGCAATGCAGGTAGGCATCGCCCCACCTTGCCGTGCCTCCGACGTGTAGGCACTCCTTTACCAACAGAGGTGATGTGTCCCCTGCCACGTTCTGCTCTGGGACTGGCAGTTCCTCCTCTGAGGTTGCCCAAATTGACCAAATTTTCTTTTCTGAGCTGGCCATGTCATGGCCTTTTGCCATGACAGCAACCTCTGTCAGGTAGGGAGTTGACTGTGCGTCCATGTGGAGCTGGGGTACCTGCGAGAGGGCAAAGCAGGCCCTGTGTCCTTACACACAGAAGCTGAACAGGTAGGCCAGAAAACAAACTCCTGCCTGCTGTATTTCATGTGGCTGCCACAAACCCCTCAGCATGATGTTCTGGAACCACTGAGAGCTGAGACACACGGTGCCTTTGCATCCCTCTGGGTCTTGAGGGAGCCGTGTGGTCTTGTGTCCTGACAGCTCCCAGGTGGTATGGCTCGCTCTGACCAGCTAGAATAGAGACTCTGAAAACATTCCCAGTTGCAAAGCTGATGGAGGGGAAGATGCAGATTAACGACAGGAACACTTGCAATTATTAATTTTTTTTGTAAGTGGCGCAGTAACTGGGAACTGAAAAGCAGAGGTTCGGCAAAAGCTTATGATAAATACCGCTAAAACCACCTGATGGTTTCCCATTAACCATATTTACCATCCCATTAAGCAGCAGCCGCTGCTCTTTAGTTGTCAGTGGGCTTAAATCTGCTCCTGGCAGATGTCCTAACTACAAGCTTCACAGGTCCTCTGCACGAGCTGAATTGTAGAGGCAGAGCCTAGGGCCTTACAAGGACATGGCATGTTGTAGAAGGATTTTCAGACTGCCGCCAGGAGAGCAACATCATTTCATCTGATTCCAGCTTCTTCAGCCTGTCCCGATTTGGAAGTGGGAAGATTGGATCAGAGGCAGTAAATCTCCTGGTGGCAGAGGAAAAGTGGTTGCGCTTCTTTTCTTCTAAAGTGCTTTTCAGTCAGCCTGGTAATGGGACTTGGCAGGGATCTGCAAGTGTGTTTCTGGCCCCGTGTGGTCTTCCTTTGTGTGGGGCTCTCCTGGCCCGCACGAGGCAGCTGCGCTGCTCCCCAAAGGCTGGAGTTCCTCTGTACGCAGCTGCTTCCCTGCTTCCTGCTGGCTTCCCCTGGGTTGCATAGGGGAGGAATAGGCTCATCCATTTAAGAGCTGAGCTGAAGCTCTTTTCTCTACCTGTGTGACACCATTCCTCTACCACTCTGATCCCCCCGGCCTTTTGCTGCTGTGGTGGCCGTCGGCCTGTCCTGGTTGTCTGACCCTGCCCAGATGCATTCACATTGTGCTGCTGTGCTGGTAGGGGACAGGCTGAGGAAGAGACTGTCATGAAAGACCATAGGGGTAGGTGAGACTGAGGGCAGTTTTCTGCATGATCCTTGACTTGAACACAGTTGCCTCAGGATAAGGCAAATGGCATCAGAGAGATGCTGCCCTGGAGAGCTTTGGAGCAGGTCCCACATTGCTCTTGGAAACAATACAGTTTTGGGTTTTTTTAAAGAAGTAGACTGGAAATGCTCAGTGCCTGCTGAATCCAGCTAAAGGTGTCTTTAAGTGACCACCAAGACTGAGGTGCACACCTGTGGGATCTGCGTGTTGAACCATGAAGATGAAAATCCCTGACACTGGCTCCACTGTTGTACGCACCTCGCTGGACTTCACAGCTTCACTGTCCCAGTCAGGGAAATGGGAAACCTGGATTTAGCCTCTGACCACACTGCTGGCTGTGTGATCTCAAGATGAGACATTTAATCTCTCCTTTTCCCTTGTCAGTTAAGCTGGAAACATCCGGACCAACTTGACAGTGGACTCTGGGGATTAATGAGTTTGTTTGCTCAATGCTCTAGAAATCTGAAGCATGAAATTAGTGTTTACAAGGGCATTTGCTGCAGCTTAGTGAAGCAAAGAGCATCTTTCAGCATCCCAAGCTGTACAGCCTCCCTGGAGCTCAGGGGAGGATCTTGGCATTCAGGGGTAAGAAGAATAAAAGAGCATGGCACATGCCTTTTGAGTGCTGGGAGAGCTGGAGACTTTAGGAAAACAGGAGATGAGAGCTGTTTTAGAAATGCTGTTTTGTGTCCCTAGAGCCGAGGGTTCGGTTACAGGCAGGATCACAAATCTTGTTTGTTCCTTCCCATGTACTGCCTGCACTTCCCTGACAAGACCTGGAAAGCTGAGTGGCTTATTATGCGGCACTGCCGTTACAGTGCTCATGATTTATATTTGAGGAATCCAGGAATTTGCTCTGGTTTTAGCTGTACGGCACACCCTTCCCCCTTCCCCGGGTCTGCTGTGCTGCCTGGCAGCTGCCCTAAACCCCAGAGTGCTTAGTGGCTCTGCATGTATCTAATTAGGTAAGTGCCTGGGATGTTATTTGCATGGAAATATTACTCCAGGATATGGTATGACGCTGGGGTTTGCTGAGTCAAGACAGTTGTTCATCTGGGATAGCCAGAGTCTTGCCTGATCTTACATCCGATCCCTGGGACCAGTGTGTTGTCAGGAGAGGAGCCTGAGCAGGGCTGGATGAAAGATTGCTGAGATAAGGGCAGGGAAATAATGTGACGTGCAGCCACATGTCACAAAACTGCGAGGTGGCAAGTTCTGGGCTCTCTGCAGAGGAGGCAGTTTATAGAGAGGACAGGGATGTGTCTAGGGTGGCTTACCCCCATGCCTGAGGGACCATGCTCCTTGCATGTTGGTACAGGGAATGCGCCTGGAGCCACAGGGATGCCACGTGACCGAGTGGCATGTGGGAGTGCTCATGTGGGGAGTGATGCAGGTCAGCATGGTCCTGCTTGGCTTGTTCGGAGAGGGAGCTGGAAAACGCAGCGGAAAGGAACTGAATAAACTGATCCCTGAGGCCTTGTGTTGATGGACTTCGATATCTTGGGTAAAGCTGAGAGTCTGCAATGAAAAAAATTTTCTAATGCCTTCCTGCTTGGTAGCCCCTCTTTACCTCTTGAGCTTCACATCCTCTCTGCTGGCACCCACTTTCCCTGGTGGATTTACCTTGGTTTACTAAAACAGCTCTGGTGCTCTGGAGCAGAGTGTAATGGACATGTAGTTTTTCTGACAGAAAATACTCTCCCAGCCCAGTCCACCAAGGAGTCTTTGTGCTTCCAGCTACACCACTCCCATATCCTGAAAGTGAGGGCATTCAAAATGAAGGTCATGAATGTTTAGAGGGCAGTTGATATATAACTGTGTTGTCGTTGCTTCTCCTGTGTTCCAAGCTGGCATTTTCTTTAAAAGAAAAAGAAACACAGCAAGGTTAAAGGCGTTCTCTAGGCAAAAACAAAACAAAAACTTAGGGAAAAAACAACTCCCAGTGGAGACTACTTATAAGTACAAAAAAGGCAGTAGTTTTCACATCAAAGGGAAGGCTGCAGCTGAAGCCTTTGCTCACCAGTGTGTAGAGGAGGAAAAGTTGTGGCATTCGCAGCAGGCTGAGCTCTGTACCTGTATTCACATCAGCTTTCAGAAGGGTGACAGAGCTGAACATCCAGCCCATCTTCTGCATGTCTGCTCCCGCAGCAGTGAGCGGCTGCAGCTTCGTTTATCTGCAAGGAAACAGCACCAGCAGCCTCTTGGTTTTGAACGGAGGAAGTGTAATATTGTGGTGGTGCAAGCAGCTGGGAAAATCTTCCTGAGCTCATCACAGACTTCCTCTCCATCTTTGGGAAAGCTGCATGAGGGGCTTTGAGAAGGGGCTGGTTGCCCTGCTGTGTGTCTCCAGAGTGAGTTGTGTTGGTGTTACAGGAAAAGGCAATAAAATCCAGAGGGGGATAGAGGAAGGGAGGTTCCTGTAGCACCTCTCCATGGGTGAATGGCTGAGGTTTTGCCCTCTTGTGCTATTCCTGCACACCACCTTTGGGGTGGGGCTCACACTCCCCACCTCTAATCTGAATTGTCTTTCTGGGTCTGTCTCCCAAGCTTTGGCACCTCTCTGTGGGCCACTGGGGTGGCTTCACTTGACCACCAACCTCTCTGCACTGTGGCCTCCCCTGTGAATCCAGCTTGCAGCACACCAAGCTGCTGCATGAGGGGTTTTTTTTGGTAACAAAGCTGATATCCTTGGCAGGAAGGGGCTGTAAGCAGTTCAGCATGATGCTGTTTTCACACATTATACCCACATACACATGCAAAAAAGTTCTTCCTGTATTGCTCTCCCTCTATTGAAAACCTGCAGACCACTGTAATTCTCTGTCCTCTGCTCCTCTCATGAAGGCAGTTGATCAGTCCCCCCCAAAGGGGTCCAAGGGTACGCAACATGTCTGGGTTGGGAACTGCTTGGGTTCCCCCGTGTGTCCTGAGCACCTTGCATTCAGCTGTAAAGACTGCAGCTGAGGATGTGTGCACTGCAAAGGCTGGGGGGATAGCAAGAACAGGAGCGCAGTTTAAGACCTTTTGTGTCACCCCAGATTCTGGAGTGACCTCAAATCCCTTGAGGTGGTGCAGGGAGGTTTGTCTAAGGACCCTTGTTTGGAGGAGCAGATATAACACAGGTGGCTCTTTCTCTTGAGGTAAGGGATCTGCATCCCCATCCTCCTCCTGCTGTTGTGCCTTGTTTGGGGCAGGTTTGGGGTGATGTCGTGCACCCTTCAGTGCAGCAGTGTTTGGTGCTAATTTAAACCTGGCCCTGGTATTTCTACAGCCTTTAGTCTCAAGGGCAGAAGAAGTGGGTAACGAGAGACAAGAATGACATTTTAATTTCCTGGTCACCACCCATTTGGGACTTGCTTTCTTTTTTTAATTGCAATTTCCCTTTGATTTCTTTGTCCCTTTGCAACCTAAAATCTGCTTTGCCAAGGTTTTGTTTATCTTGAGTCTTACGTGTTGAGTTGTTGTAAGGTTGGCTGTCCTGGGAACCCACATGTGATGGCATAGGGGCACTTTTCCTCTGCACCTCACGTGTCTTTTTTTGTGCTTTCTCATTTCAGAGACTTTGATTCTCTCTCCAAGGATGATGTCTATGAGAATAACCGCTTGGTAAGTAAGTCCCCGTTCTGCAACAGAAGGAAGAAGGGACATGAGAAGGATTTGGTGGAGGTCATGCAGTGTGGGAGGAGTTTGTGACGTTGGTAAGGGTGTAAGAAAAATCTGTGTTCGTAAATAACAGGCAGGAGCTTCTCTGGAAACAAGGGAATCTGAAACATCAGCATCCAGCCTGTACTGGTTATCCTAACAGTTGCCAAGACAACATCTCAGGTGAAGATTTAAATGGTGCAACATCATCTTGACCTCAATTGTTCCAGACTTGCAGGCAATGGAAGCTAGTTTTATTCCAGGTATAAGCAGAGAGAAAGGTCATGCTGGAAACCTGGACTGCTTGGGACTGCTGGAGCCAGTAGCAGAAGCAGGCAGTGGGGAATGGGAAGGTGTCCAACACCAGGAGCTGTTGGTAGGATAGAGCAGCAACAGCCCTTTTTTTTTTAATGAGAGAAAGACCTAATTGCTGCAGGCTCCATCTGTGGAGAGACCTGACCCATTACCTTCCCAAGCTACATACAAATAACAAGAGGATGAGGCCAGACTCTTTTCAGAGGCACCCAGTAACAGGAGAAGGGGCAACAGGCACAAACTGGAAGTTCCATCAGGAAGATCCATCTGAATACAAGCAAAACAAATTCTTTACTATGAGGGTGACAGAGATGGACCAGGATGCCCAGAGAGGAAGTGGAGTCTTTTGCTCTGGAGATATTCAAAACCTGCCTGGACACAACTCTTGGACACAAGCCTGCTCTAGGTAAACCTGCTTTAGCAAGTGACCGGACTAGATGATCTCCAGGGTCTCTTCCAACCCCAACCATTCTGTGATTTGGATTTACAGGATTAGGACTCTCCAGTTGTGTCCTGGCATGTCCTTTCCTAGACCAGTTTGCCTCTTTCAGCTGTTAGCAGCTATCTTTTTCCATTCAAGACCTATACCATGGGTATCTTGTCCCATTAGGTGGGGTCTCTCCTTGCTCCTGGCTGCTTGCAGCCATGTACTCAGCAAGGCTCAGTCCAGAGAACCATCTTAAAGCCAGGCTGAGCAGAGCAGGGTGTCAACAGGGGGCAGTTTTACACCCCTAGTAACTGCAAACATCCACTTTCTTGTATTTCTCCATCCCTTTTCTTTCTTCTAGATCCCACAGCCTGCACAGCATCTCATGCCCCAAAGATGAGGCACCTTCAGCCTTTACCCACACTGTGCACTTGGTACCTCACCATTCAGTGCCCAAACAACTCTTATCTCCTCCCGGCTTACCTTCTCTTCAGTGCCCACCGTAGTGTTGCACCCCTGCTCTCTTGATGATGAATGTGTGTATGCTGCCCTTGGCACAGCATATAGACAGTAATCCACATACACTGCTAAGTGGGAAACTCTCAAATGGCTTTTTGCCTCCTTCATTCCTTTCTTTCAGGTAGCTGTGTATGAAATTGGAGGAGCTGTGTGCTTCTTATCACAATATCCTTGTTTCTGCTTGCTGAGACACTGAAAAGTACTGAAGTGGCTTGTGCATGGCAAGCTGCTGGATATTGAGTCAGGATGGCTATGCTAGTGGGAGGGGAAGATGTGGCCCCCCAGAGCATGAAAGGATGGGCAGTGTCAGTGTTTCTGTGGGATGAGTATGTGGGGTGGCTGGGGACACTGCTCAGTAGAGCTGGTGTTTGGCCGTGTTGCTGGAAGTGTCTGCCAGCCCTCAACCCTTTGCGGTGCCAGCCAAGGCTCTGCTGGGCTCTTGTGTGAGGGCATGGGTGGTGCGCCCTTCTCATGGCTTGAAAAAAATTGGGGTTTTTATTCAATGAAAACTTGAAAGGAACCTTACCTCTAGTCAGATGGCATGTCTGGAGCCTCTGTCCATCAGGAATGCCATAGGCTTGCTACTTAACCTTCTGCAGAGCCCTTGCAACTTGATTTCTTTATTACTTTCCATAAAGCATCGGTTTTCTCTCCTTAATGCCTCTCTGCTGTTCTTCCAGGCCTTTGAATTGGCAGAGCGGGAGCTGGGCATCCCAGCCCTTCTAGATCCCAATGATATGGTCTCCATGAAAGTCCCTGACTGCCTCAGCATCATGACTTATGTGTCTCAGTATTACAACCATTTCAACAACCCCAGCCAAGGTGAGTGTCCTCCCACCCTTCTGGCTTCCAGTTTGCCCCCATTTGAGTACAGAAAACCCAGTGTTACCTTGTTCTTCCTCCTTCCTATGGCAACGGGCAGCTGTGTGTGTTTGTGAGGAAGGGGAGAGGAGCAGGTAGTACCTGCCTCTCCTGCATCTTGCTGGTGCCCCTGAGGAAGGCCTGGAGGAGGGAGTGCATTAGGGTGAGGTTTCACAAGAGATGGGGAGTGATGTAATAGCTCAGGCTGTGGAAAGAGCAACGCCTTTCTCCTCCCTCTGCCTACATTCCTGCTGCTTGGGTTGGGCCACCACCCCTGGTACTCACCAGACCCCTTTGTGATCTGCTCTAACCCACTAAAATGGGAGAAAGCTGGGTAGCAGCCTTCCTAATGCAGCTAATTTTTATCACATTGGTGCATGTAAAGTGACTATAGGACAGAGGGAGCGGAGCCAGGGTGGAGTGTTTCAGATCCCTACAACTGCAACTTGAGCTCACAGATGAGGGCTCCAGGTCTTCTCTTTCTGCTCTCGAGCCACAGCATCAGATAAATCTCTTCCCCTTGCATATAATTCTCCAGTGGTGCTGGTCTCCCAGCCAGGGAATCCCGCTTTGGACTGGTAATGTGAGTTCCAGCCCTGACAGCAAGAGATGCTTCACAGACCTGCTGACAGCCTGGAAGCCCTGGGGCCCAGTGGGTCACAGGAATACATCAGCAGCTACCCCAGGTGCTGTGGGTTTTAACCATTGCTTAGGGAGTCAATTACAAGGAAGCCAAGTAGCATTTGATGAGTAAATAGAATCACAGTGGGAGGCTGGTATCCCTGGGCCACAGAAGGGGATCCACAACAGGGCCAGGCTCTCTGGCAGCCTTACGGCTGACACTTTATTAGATTGTGTTTGTCTCTTCCACTTAAAATAAGCACTGAAGTGTTGGGAGCGGCAAGTCCCGTCCTGTGTCACAAGGCTGGATGATTTTGGTTTTTTTCCCCTCCCCTTCCCCCACTTGGGTGGTGTGAGTCACCACTGTTCCCAGTGCCTGATCCGCCTTCCCTTCTGCCTCCAGCCAGCGTCCCTCCGTCTATGAAGCGCCCAGCTGCTGCCTCCTCACCTCCTGTGCTGTCCCACAAGAAGCCTGTGGCTGTGGTCGAGAGTCCTTCAGCACCACAGGTACCTGATTTCTTGATTCAAAGCCAGCCTGAGACAGTGGTGCTCCCTGCACTGTGGGTGAGGAGACGTGAGAGAGCCTGTCAGAGCGCAGTGGATCTTTGCAGGGGACTGCCTGTGTGTTTTGGGGGGTGAGGGGTGTTTGGGATTTTGGTTCCTTGGGGAACCCAGTGGAGAGAGTGATTTCTCTCTAGGAGCCTGTGGACTGTAATTAGTCCTTGGCAGGCAAGAGGCTGGGCAAGTTGGTGTTGAACTGGTTCCTTGAGCCACCCAATGCAGTCTCCTTCCTATTTGAGGATAACCCTGTAAATGAGGAAAGACCAGGAATATGGGACTAGAATAGCAGAAAAGATGCCTTTTATTTCAGGTTTTAGCAGATGTCTGGGATGGGACATTTCTCAGTGTCTTGCAGGGCTCTGCTGCCTGGGGCATAGATTAGTCCCTTCCACAGCCCTTCAGCCATAGATGGGGGCAAGGCACCTTTTGAAGTGGCCCCTTCTAATTTGGGAAGAGGCAGCCTGCCTGTGCCTGGATTCGGGGGCAGCTGTTCTGTGCATTGTCAGCCCCTGAGGTCAGCCCCTGAACTGCACCACAAGCCCTCAGCAGTGGGTCTTGCACAGGGAGCAGCTGCTCTGGAGGATCTGTGGTCTGGGGAGCAGCTCGTGGCCCCCAGCCTGAGCCTCCTGTGCGTTGTGTCACAGGATGATGCCCCCTCGGAGCCACCGGAGCTGTCCCAGCGCACCACGCCCAGCAGTACCTGCGCAGCCTGCCAGCAGCACGTCCACCTGGTCCAGCGATACCTGGCTGAGGGCAAGCTCTACCACCGCCACTGCTTCAGGTATGTCGTGGCCAGGCCTGGTGGGGAGGCCACTCTCCTCGGCAAACTGCAGGTCTGTGGCCAGCTGCGCCCAGTCTTTGTATGTCTGTATCCTTGGGCAACGTAGAGCATCAACAGCAGTGCTTGAAATGATACTGAAGATGCTCCATTTCCTGCCAGCCCCCTGTCCCAGAGGTCTGATTAGCCCCTTGTGTCCAGCCCTGTACTCCATTCCTCCTGTCCTCCTTGCCTCCCTTGCTGACTTGTGGTTTCCCTCTGGGATCCCAGCCTCTTGAGCTTCTCCCTTGTCACATGAACAAGGATTCTCTGCCTCTTTACCACCTGCCTACTCAGGACCACCCCCCCCTTCACTTTTCAATGAGGTCTAAGTTATGACATCATCCTACAGACCTCCTTCCACCTACACTCCAAATCCTTAACTGGATATACAGGCTTCCATGCTACCTGGGTGGTGCCGAGCTGTCAGGGAGCAACATGTGGAGAGCTGCAGCTGTTAACAAACTGAGGAACGAGGGTTTAGACGTCAGCAGCTCTGTGGTTACTCCCTGCCTGCAGGTCCTTACCTGTAGCACCTGTGAAATCATTTCACTTCGCTTTCCCTGCTCGGATGATGAAGGGATGAGATCTCTCCTATGGGCCACAGGACAAGAGCTGGCATCTCAGGACAAATATTGAGCCACTGGGAAGATACAGGAGGCCTCTTTCACCTGTCTAAGCCAGTTGGGGATGTACCACAGAAACAGCATTGCAGGAGAGGAGCTAAACTGGGGGCCATCAAGCTTCCCATCTGCAGCTGGGGCAAAAGCAGGAGTTTTGGGGTGCAGGTGCAGTATTCCCACTGTCCTCATGAGCTAGGAGTAGGAGAGGTGCCATATCTACCAAAGCATAGCTGATGGCCCTTCAGACTGAGCAGTGAGATCCCTGTAATTTTATCCCAAATGTTTTGCCTCCTCATGCTTTTCTTATCGTTTTTTCAGTTTTGGGTTTTTTTCCTGTGCTGATTCATGGATACTATTTGGTCATGAAGTCCTTTGGCAGCATTTCCTGGGGGCTGATGGAGATAAATCCAAAGCAAATCGCTTTCTCCCCTTGTCCAAACTTGCCACTCTTCATTTCATCATACCCCTTTTCTCTAGAGCCTCTGTGTCCTCACACTTCTGCTCTCCATTTCAAAGGAAATCCCAGTCAACTGGATGCCCAGAGCAGAATTCCTCACCAAAACTATCTGCTTGCAGTGTAGGGCAGCCAGCTGCTGCAAGCACAAGGTATTCAGACAAGAAGGAACAAGCCTGGTTTTCATGGGAGTGCTTGATCAGCCCCTTGCCCTTGGCTGTCTTTCATGTATGCTATCCACCTTCCTTCCCAGGTGGAAAAGGGCTGACTTGGTTGCCAGTGCTGTGCATTACTCTTGTGCCTGAAGGGCTTCATTAGGAAGCATTCAGAGGCTCAGTGGGGAAAGAGTGGATGATCCAAGGAGATGTGGCAGACAGGGAAGCTATTAGCCCAATTTCAACAGGCAAAGCAGAGTGTATGAATGGCCCACTGCTTAATTCCCTTGTCCTTACAGCCAAACGCTGTGGCCCTGTCGGGTGCCATGGTCAGCATTAGTGAGGGTGAACATGAGACCAGGCCAGCCTTGTATGCTGTTTCTCCTGACTGCTCTTGAAGCCTCCAGTGCAGGAATTTCCCAAGTTGAAAGTGGTGTCATTTTATTTAATAATTGGAGTTTGTGGGGTTTTGTTTTACAAACAAATGTGTCTGATGGTTCTTTAACCCACCTGGACCCTTGACCCCTGCGAAGGAGCCCATAAGCCTCCCCATGCCAGTTCTGAACCAGCTGCTCCCTAATTCCAGTTGATACTCCCTGTTTCACGTCTGTGAATGGTTGATCCCTCTCCCCCTTCCAAGTCTGGAAACCATGCCGTATGCCAATACCAACTGTTGCCCTTCTACATCTGTTAAATCCTTTCTGAGTTGAAGGAGGAACCCAAATGCACACAATATTTGAGTTGTGAACTCCCCATGGGCTCATAATTTCTCTGTTCCTCTTCTTTCCCAAATGACTCCCTCAAGACCACACTAGGATTTAGTAGCAGGGGTGGGAACTAACTCCATGTTGCTGCAAGGATCTCCCAGGTGCCTTGCCTTCCATGAGGGGCAGGATGGTATCCCCCATCTCATGGAGCTCTCTCCTCTTGTTGGCAGGTGTAAGGAGTGCTCCAGCACGCTGCTCCCGGGGTCATACAAGCCCGGGTCAGAGGCGGGGACTTTTGTCTGCACACAGCATCGTGGTAAATTGGCCATGAGTGGGAAGGCAGAGAGGAGGCCCAGCCCAGATCAACAGTCACCAGAGCTAAGAACTGAGCCTGGGGCTGACAACATGAGAGAGGATGCCCTCCCTGCAGGAGCAGAGGTGGGGAAGGACAATGGCAACTCCCTGGAGAGCACAGCAGAGACCCATACGCCTGCGGAGGGCCTGGCTGGCCCAGAAGAGAAGAACAGCATACCTGGCAAAGCAGAGACAGCGATGGCCCCTGTTTATGCAGGCAGTGGGACACCACTCTCCCAAACTCCTTCCAGACCTCCCCTCCCCAGCAAGCCTGCAGTGCTCACCCAGGACAAAGCCAGCTCACTGGATGGACAGCTGAGAGACTCACGTCCCACCCCTGCCCCAAGGAAGGCCACCGATGCCTCGGCCCTCTCCCCTCCAACCTCTCACCCCGTCCCCCGGCCCAGGTCCACTCTCCAGGGTGAGAGCAGCGAGGGTGGGCCTGGCATAGTGAATGGTAAGAGGACACAGTGGCAGGGGTTACCCTCCACATCCCCAGCTGCCGAGGTGGTCGGCTGCAGATTGGATGAGTTTCATTCCTTCTCTGCAGCCCAACACTCTCCTACCTCTGAATAAATCTTGGGCTCAGACAATGAGCCCTTGACTGCCAGCCATCCCTAAAACAGGAAAAGCAGTGCTAGCTTTCATGCCTGCCTATTCCCTTATATTTCTCCAGAGCACTACAGAGTTGGCTGCCAGTGCAGAGGGAAGGTGGCAGTGCTAGAGCAGTTTGCATGTGTGGGGATGAAAGAGGCATGTCAAATCTCCAGGTGCACCTCTGAGGGTGAGGTGGGGAGAAAAAGGCAAAGGGAATGTTTGGGGTTAGCTGGCTGCACCAGCTGCAGGAGAAATGCCTTGAGATCTTCAGAGAGTGGGAATAGCCACCCACCTGTAGGAAGATGTGTGAGAGGTGCCTTGTGTTGATTTAACCTCTTTCCTCATGTCCTTTTGGTGTTGTGACAGTCTGACCCTGTGTCTTTCTAGGTCGAGTACCTGAACCCAGTCCTCCTGTCCCAAAACCTCGAGGAAGACCTTGCTCCTCTGATCGGTACGTCCTTCTGTTTGCAGATCATCTGAAAAATTCATGGCAACCTGGGGCTATGGGAACAGCACAGCTGTGGGTTTCTCTACCACCTCCATCAGCCCCTGCTCTTAGGAGGATGTAGGCTTTGACCATGTCCCTTTCCTAATAGGTGCCAGCCCAGCATGGTCAGGCTAACAGTGTTTGTCCATACCTCCCAGGCCCTTTGTCTCTCAGGGTTTGTGAAGTGTTTGAGGGCTTTGGAAAGACATTTTTGTGGCACATGCAGATGGCCAAGTGCCTTCTGAAATGGCTCTGCTTGCGTGTGCTGAGAAGGGGACGCTTGTCTGCCTTGTGGCGGGTTTGTCCTGGGAAAGGTCCAGGGTCATTGTGAGTGGCTTGGCTGCAACCTTTACACCTTCTGGGCTCTTACCCAGGAGTCCACTGGTGTTGGTTCGTTCTTGCCTGCCCTTGGGACAGAGTTGCACAAACACCCGGCATTTGCAATGGTCAGAGAGCGGGTGTGTGCAGCAAGTGGTGGCCACTTTGCTGACCAGCACTGATTCACTGAGCCGTGCCCCCAGAGAACCAGCGGTGTTTTCAGCCACAGGAGCTAGCAAAAAGAGTGCATCCCCGGGACTCCTGGATGAATAGCCCGTTGGAGGGGAATGTGCCAGAGAGGGCAGATATCTGACCTCAACTCCTCCTCTGTCCACAGCTTGAGGAGCAGAGCTGGGTGTAGGAGTGGTGTTGGGGGGGGAGACCAGCCATGCCCATAAAGCTCAGCCTTTACCACTGCTTAGCAGATGGAAGCAGTAATGTTCAGAAACCAAAACACTGGATCCAGCAGGCAAGTCAGGCAGGCTGTGCTTCCCTCAGGCCCATAGGTTTGCCCATGGAGAGCAAGACACTGTGTCTGGGGAAGACTCCTTGGATGATAAATCTGCTTCTGCATGGGAGATATCCTGTTCCATCTGTCCTTTTCCCCAAGAGCTAAGTCCCTCTCCAGTGCCTCGCCATCCCTGCTTGTCTCTGCTCCCTGCCACCTCGACTTCTCTTTCTCTTCTACCAGTGGTGGAACTGCTGCAAGAGCCAAAGACCCACCATGGATGGCCTTAGTGCAGGCAGAGCCCAAGAAGAAGCCAGCTCCCCCTCCTCCCCCAGGCAACAGCCACGAGACTCCAAGTAGGACTTCAGAGGAGGAAGATGGGGAGGAGGTGGGGAAAGTCAGGAGTGAGGAGAGCAGGTCTGATGCCACAGAGCCCAAACCTTACAACCCCTTTGAGGAGGAGGATGAGGAGGAAGAGGAGAGTGCTAATGCCCAAAAGAGCACGCCTGAGCAGGAGCAGAGCGAGGCTACTGCCAAACCTCTCCACCCCTGGTACGGCATCACTCCCACCAGCAGCCCAAAGGCAAAGAAGCGGCCAGCTCCACGAGCTCCCAATGCTTCCCCGCTAGGTGAGCTTCCTCTTGCTCCCTTATCCCTCCTCTGCAACCTTTGTGGATCCCCTTGGAGGCTCCCCCTTCCCTGGGGGCCTCAGCATCACTGGCAGGCCAGGCCTTTATGCAGTGATGGTTGTGCTAAAACTTGCAGTAAGCCATGTCCTCTCTACCCACTGGAGCACAGCATTTGCAGGCAAGACCTTTGTGCTGACCCCTGTCTCCAGTGTATACCAGCCTTCCCTTCTCTCCTGGCTCTCCCTTCACTCCTCCCTGAGCTCTCCCTTTGCTTTGCAGCCCACCACCCCATCTCCAGGCTGTCACACTCTGAGCCGTCGTCCTCCACCCCATCTCCAGCCCTCAGCCTCGAGAGCATCAATTCGGAGAGTTCAGCTAAGGTGCTGGGAGACACCGATGAGGCCTCAGTGCCCAAAAGCTCCTCCGAGCCCACTGTCCACACGCCAACAGCTGCCAAGACCTCTAGTGCTGACACGCCACTGGCCAGCGTCTCTTCCAGCGAAAGCCCTGCTGCCCCAGCCAGCCTCTCCACCAACTCCTCCTTCTCCTCCTCCAGTGAGCTGGCCAGCTTCAGTGGGGAGATGCAGCCCAGCACCCCTCATGCCAGCAGGAGCGTCTCCACTGGCAGCTTAAAGACCAGCCCCAGCCGGCTGCCCCCCAAGCCTCCAGCTGGAGCCAGCCCTACACCCATCCTCTTGGCTTCAGAGGGGGGAGCTGGAAGCCCTAAGACGCCCTCCTCACCCAAACCACAGCTGAAGGTGAGATGGTGACTTTCCTCCCATCCAGATCAGGGGGCTTTTCTTCCCTATCCATGACTCAGTCACAGGGGGATTGTGATTCCAGGCTTGCCCCTTTGGTAGGTTTGATGTGTGACCCCCTGAAAGCCAGGTTCAGGTATATGTTTGTTAAATGGTGGCTCTGCTTGTACTCAGCCTGCCCCATGTGCTAGGAAAGAGGCAAGATGTCATCTGGTCAGAGCAAATAGGAAGGGAACTGTGAAGGAAAATAATTCAGCATGCTTGTTGGAGAGAAGTTGGGAAAGGGATGCCAAACAGGAGCACAGCTGGCTTTTTGCCCCATGACTTGGCTGCTGGTGGAGATGAGTGCTGTGTTCCTCCTTTAGGAGGATGTGGGGCAGGATAAACCCTAGGGCTGCCCTGTCTGCTCATTCACAGCTGTTGGGATGCTGTATCCATTCTGTTTCCTGGTTGCCCATGTATCTCCTTTCGTCCCCCCTCTCCAGTCTTCCTGCAAAGAGAACCCCTTCAACCGGAAGCCATCACCTGCCGCCTCCCCCTCGGCAAAGAAACCTCCCAAGGGCTCCAAGCCAGTGCGTCCTCCTGCACCGGGTCATGGCTTCCCACTGATCAAGCGCAAGGTAAGAGGGCCCTTAGGAGCAGAGAGGGAAAAGCCAGCTCTGTGCTACCCCTGGGGCTGTAGCAGTATACGTGCACCCTGCTGATGCATCTGTGGGCAGGGATGCAGCGGGTGTCTGTGGCTGGGGAGGATGGTGTGTAGATTAGACCCTGTTCATGGCAGCAATGCGGTCTCCCTTTGCTCCAGAGTGGGGTGGGGATTTCAGATCCACACTTAGATGGAATATTCTGTTGTTCCTCTGGCCCTGTTAGTGTTGACCAGCCTTTGAGTTACCTCTGGAAACTAGAGGTTGCTGGTTTATGGTTTGGCAGGTGCAGACAGATCAGTACATCCCTGAAGAAGACATCTATGGGGAGATGGATGCCATCGAACATCAGCTGGACCAGCTGGAGCACCGTGGGGTGGCTTTGGAGGAAAAGCTTCGCAGTGCTGAGAATGGTATGTGGGGAGGGCTGTCTGTGGGTGTGGGGCAGGATGGACCTTAGGGCTGCCCTCTCTCCAGCCAAGCAGATTGCAGCAGTGACTTCCTCCCTGCTGACGCTGGGATTGGAAGAGCAAAAGAGGATGTACTCGTCACAGCCATACCCTGGACATGGCAGCATGCAGCTTGGCAGCTGGAAGTCCCTAGAATTAAAACATGTTGGAGAAATGCTAAGATCTGTCTCTAGGACTCAGGAACAGGCTCAGGTTGGGTTGGCTGTAGCCCAGCACCCCTCTCCTGGCTCGGCAGAGCCCAGCCTGCTGCAGGGTGATGGGATCCCTTCATCACCAGGGCTGGAATGGCTCTGAATTGTCCCTTTGCTTGGCAGACAACCCTGAGGACAGCCTCCTTGTGGACTGGTTCAAACTCATCCATGAGAAGCACATGCTAGTGCGCCATGAGTCGGAGCTCATCTACATGTAAGTGTATGCAAGTGTGTGGAGAGGCACCCATGCTCTTCTGGGAGAGCCCTTTCTCAGCCCTCCTGAAACAGTGTTACCAAGGGAGAACCTGACAGGGCCTCCTTGCCTAGAGAAGGGAGGGAGAAAGGGCAAGCAGACAAATCTGTCCAAATATACTCAACTGATCCACAGCAAGTCACCAGAGCCCCTGCAGTATCTCCTGCAGGAAGGCCTTGAGAGCCAGGGCTGGTATTTGGCTCCCTGGATATACAGGACAAGATCAGCATCTGGGTGGTTCTTTCCATGCTCATCCAGTATTTTGGGATGATGTTCCTCCTTTCTGGAGCCTCGCAGTGGTTCCCGACACTTCCCCCTTCCCTTGCAGCTTCAAGCAGCAGAACCTGGAGCAGCGGCAGTCAGATGTGGAGTATGAACTGCGGTGCCTCCTCAACAAGCCAGGTAAAGCACCACTCTGGGTGGGGTTACCCCTTTTTTCCAAGTCAGAAGGGACCCTACAAGGATCATTTTTCCCCTGGGCATCATCTCCCCTCTGTCCAGGTGGGTCTCAGGTGAAGAGAGGCAGATCTGTAGGGATGGCAGCACAATCAGCTGGGTCTAGAGCCACTGTCCCATCTCATCGTGTGCCCCAGCCTTGTGCAGGGACAAGCTCCTGTTGTCCCGATGGGATGCCTTGTGCAGGGCTCTGTTCCCAAAGCACTGCCAACTCAACTGGCCCCGCAACGTGGCAGGGTAGAGGGGATCGTGCTGGGGATCTCTGCCCCGAAGCTCTGAATTTCGGCACTCCTTCAGCCCTGTAATTGCCTGTCCTTCCTACGGGTTTGGGTGTGTAGAGAAGGACTGGACTGACGAGGACCGAGGGAGGGAGAAGGTGCTGATGCAGGAGCTGGTGACCATCATTGAGCAGAGGAATGCCATTGTGAATTGCCTGGACGAGGACCGGCAGAGGTGAGTGAGGAGTGGGATGGGCTGGGGGAGAAGGGAAAAGCATAGCCCATCTGACTCAGCACCACATGAGCAACTTGTGGGGGTGTCCCAGGATGTCCATGTTGCTGATGTCTTTCCCAGGCTTCCCAATATTTGTCTCTTTGAATGCTTTGTGTGGGAAAGACAGGACAGTAAGTGCAGCATGTGGGATTTAACCTGCTGGTAGCAAATGCTCGCAAGACAGTGATGGATCTGCCCCTCTGTGGCTTCTAAGTAGGAGGCTCTCTAGCCTTAAACAATACAGCAGCTGTTTTCAGGGCTGAATTGCTGACCTTTCCCATTCTTTCTTTCAGAGAAGAGGAGGAGGATAAAATGTTGGAAGCCATGATTAAAAGGAAAGGTAAGAAACAATTGGGAAGATTTTTGGAGTGATGTTTTCACTGCTGACCCCAGCAAGGGGCCGCACAAGCCATTTGTGAAATTGTGTGCAGGAGAGATTGAATCTGTTCTCTGCAAACTCGGTAGAATTTCCTGTAGGGCCGCTAAAGTTCGGGGCACAGGTGCAGTAGCCATGTGCAAACCCTCAAACTCCCCACTGCTATCAGAGAAAGAAGTGTGCATACAGTGGAGGGCTTTGATTCGTGGCTCTCACTCTTGGCCCTGTTGTCATGCATGTGTCTGTACCACCACTGACATCCCACAGTAACAACCTCCCTTTGCAATCCCAGAATTTCACAGGGAGACGGAGACTGAGAGCAAGAAGAAAGGCAAATTCAAGCCCATGAAGGTGCTTAAGCTGCTGGGCAACAAGCATGACTCCAAGAGCAAGTCACCCAAGGAGAAAAGCTAGAGCAGGGGAACACCAGCAGTGGGAGGGAAGTGCTTGCCAGACAGCCCTGGCCTCCCCTGCAGCTGGCTTGCTCTCTCCCCTTGCTCCCTCCCCAGGGAGAAGCCAGCCCTGAGCCCAGAGTGGGGGAGTCTGACCAAAGTGCACCCCTTCCCAAGGTTGCAGAGGGGCATGGCCATCCCCTCCATGAAGCCTTGCTAACGAGGTGGGGAGAAGATGGATTTGCTTCTCAGATACGTTACCCCGTTGCGCGTTCTTATCATTAACTGAGAAGCAAGCC
Organism: Oxyruncus cristatus; assembly: GCA_013399855.1. Taxonomy (NCBI): domain Eukaryota; kingdom Metazoa; phylum Chordata; class Aves; order Passeriformes; family Cotingidae; genus Oxyruncus; species Oxyruncus cristatus. The sequence goes on from VXAY01000094.1 coordinate 1,346,730, forward strand.
AAGGAGTTTCGCGTTTGTGGGAAAACTTGCACTAACTGCGCCCCGTCCTTTCTCCCGCTCTTAACTGTGACAGTTCCACGTGCCTCTGACTTTCTGCCAGGAGGGACTGGGCCTTCCTGTCCCTCCCTGCCTGCCCGCTCCTGTGCCCTTTCTGTCCCATTTTTAACTTTGGGAGAAAACTCTGACATTAGAATCAGGATTCTTTGGGTTTTACTGGCCTAAACTAAAAGGTTAAGAAAACACTCCCGTGTCACAAGGCTCTAGAGCCATAGCCAAAAAAATAACTGATGCCCTATTTATTTTGAGCTGTCCCCTCCCTCGAGCGCCAGGGCTGGGTGGGCTCTGCCACGAGGCTGAGAGGACCCAAGGGGACAGTGTACAGCTGCTGGGACGTAGCGTACACGCCCTACTCAGGACCCCCACTGCTGCTAAACACCACTGCTGCCTTCCTGGGGAGGGAGGAACGTCCCTTTTCCGGGCAAGGACAGAAAAGCTCAAGACTGACTCAGTGCTGGCAAGGGGCACTAGGCTGGGGCACTAGGCTGTGTCCCCGCTCACCAGTGCCACCCTTGAGTGGCTGGGGAGAGAGGCGTGGTCACAACTGACCTTTACTCAGCTTCATCTGTGTATACTTTAAAAGTGTGCAGGTGATGGCTGGTTATTTTTTACACCTCCTTTACTAGATGAATTCAAACCCACCCTAAAACTTTAAACCCCTTATTTTATTTGTTGTGCGTGTGAGTGTGTGTACATTGGAGGAGGGAATGGGGGGCGGTGTTCTTCCAACCATCCCTTCTTCCATTTTCTTTCCTGCCTTCTCTTCCAAGGCAAGGAGAATTATTTATTGAATTGTTGGATCAGCCAGAAGTAGAGTTTCATGGGTGTTTGGTTGGTCAGCTGTTCATCATGCCTTCTCATTAGCAAATTAGACATAACCAGCCATGAGTCATCTGCTGCAGTCCCTTCTAAAAACCCAACAGGCTTTAGCCAAAATGCTCTCAGAGCAGTGCCTTGCAAGGTGGCTGGCATAGCATTCTGGAAAGGGATCCTCGTTTCCCAAAACCAGAGGGACCCGAGCCCCTCCTCATTCCCAGTGTGGCCACTGTGGCTGGGAGTTGGCCAGCTCAGCCCTGTGCTGGTGATGCCATCTCACCCTTCCCTACCCCAGCAGGCTGGTGAGGAGCAGTGGTAGGGGAGGGGAGATCCCAAAGCACAATTTTTCTCCAAGGAGAAACAAACTTGCTTTAGAACCTGCTGTCATGTCACTGTTGCCAAAGGCCATCGGGAGCACTGCAGCCCAACACCCCTTGGCCCCACGCCCGGTCAGAAGATTGATTTGTAAATTATACTGTACTAACTCCATGACTTCCATTCACCTGAAGACAAATAAAAGAAACATTGGATTTAAGAAATGATCCTGGCTTAGGTTTCTGATTCCTTTGTGTAGTCATGTTGGACAGGGCATGCTGCCTGGCTTTGGTGAGTGGCTGACAAGAGTATTGCTTAGAAGGAGAGACTGGGATCTTAAGGAAATTGGAAACTGGACTTTATGCTGGGATTTGCTCAGGAAAAGCAGGGCATCATGCTTCAGCCTGCTGGAGTACAAAGGTGTGGGTATGTCTGAGGTGAGCAAAAAGCCATTCCCAGTCTCTGTGGGAAGTTGATGGCTATTCTGCATACCATGCTTTCAGGAACCAAAAAACCACAGCAAACCCGCAGCCAAGAGCAGCAGGCGCTGGTCTGAAATACCCTCTCCCTGCTTGGCACAGCTGTGTTCCTGAGTGACTGCCCAGCTCAGCTGCTGCCAGAGGTTTGCTGAAGCACAGTCACACTGACCTGCAGCAATGTTAGGGGGGCTTGTGCTTGCACAGGGCCACGCAGCTGCATCCTCCTCCCTGCCTTCTGCTGGCAGAGCCATTCCCTGAGATGTTCCCCGAGTCGGGAGGGACAGGAGCAAATGGGCTGCAGGTGTGGGTGGCAGCGTGCGCGTTGGCATCATGCTGTCACGAGAAACCTCCGCTTCTGGATAGCTGGGAAGGAGTGACATTTCTATGGGTTGATTGCTGTACTGAGGCATTGCATAGGCAAAGGAGGCTCTGCTTTGTCATGTTTTGATTGCCATGTGTTTCCATGTCTTTAGTATTGTTGAGCAAGAGGGGATCCGGTGTGTGGGTAGGATTTTACAACTTCTGTCACCATTTATGTACAAATTGGTCCTGCCCACTGGGCAACAGATGGTGCTGCCCCTCTTTGGGAACAGACCAGTCTTTAAGACTCTGATGCCAAGAGTCTGGGAGGAAGAGGTGGGCACAAATTGCACTTGTGTTTTGTCCTTGGCCTAGTCGCGGAGATCAGATTTGTTCCCACCAGGGAAGTCTTTTGTCATCATCTTTCTAATTTCTTCACTTCTCTTCTTGTCAATGATCTCCATCTCATGCATTTTCTGCAAAGTACAAAGGGAAAGGGCTGAGCAGGGAGAAGGCCAGCAGCTTTTTTTTTCCTTTTTTGCCAATCTCAAGAACAAAAGTTCAATTTCCCTGATTGAGTTACATGCAGAGATGAAAAGAAAGGCTGAAAAACCTCTACCCACCATTCCCCAAATTCACACTTGAGCTGTGCCACGAAGGGAAACAGCTCTCTGCCCCTGCTTAGATAGCAGAGGTCTCTGCTTTATGGTCTCTGACACAAGGCATTCCCTCCACTTACTGTACAGACAAGGCCCTTGCGTACCTGTGAGATTTCAGCAAGGACAATCCCTTTATACTCCTTGTCCTGTCCTAGAGCTTCCATCTGCGCCAGGAATTCCCTCCTGTCCTGAATTTCATTCACCACTAATGGATAATAGAAAGAACTGTGGAAACAGGATGCAGCCAAATGGGAAGAAAACACATTTCTATCTTGTTCTCTCCAATTTCCTAGCTCTGCTTGAACAGCAGTCCCACCAGAGGCAGGGTGATGTTCTTAACACTCATTTTGCACGTCTTCACAATACCCCAGTAGTCCATTCCACAACGGGAAATGTCCCCTCTGCTCCCCAACTTCTTACTGCTCCCCAACTTCCAGGAACGGTAGATTTCTTTGTACAGACAATTCTCTGTTGCTTGTGGGCAATTTAACCAGTCTGTGAATGGAGAGAGAACCTGCTGTTGAGGTTTATTAGTTGACACACATCACCCAGTTATGTCAACCGTCTCTGCTCCCAGGACCAGGCACGGAACATTACCTGATGCTTTGCAGCACAGACCTGCAGCCAGCTCGTCCAAATCCTGCCACAGATGTGCCAAGGACAACACTGAGCTTGTGACAAGTTTTGGAGGATACCAAGCATGTGTGATGCCAGCTGCACTGGCTCCCTGCAGCAGGGAACAAAGCACCCCTTCCATACACATTATTCTGGTGTTGCCCATCTTTGTGCTGTCCTGGCTAGCAAAGGGCTGGCTGGGGTGTACACACATATTGAAGCACAGAGAGGTATTAGGTAGGGTCCTGCTATCCTAGAATACTCTGCAGGCCAAAGTTTTTCACTGCTTAAAATTTTGCTCAACGTTTTAGCTTTGCTAGTGTAACTGCTGTGATCCTAGAGTGATACAGCCCAAACCATGGTCAGGCTGGAAAGTGACCTAATCTATGCTGAGTTATGCTTGGTGGGGAAACGACCCACAGTACCTGGGCTTGCTGCCCAGGTCACCCTGCACATCCCTAGGGTATTCCCCTGCTGGCAGAGTTCGTTTTGTGCAGGCAGCCCAGGGAGCTTTCATCTGCCAGCAATCCGAGGCAGTATAAGCTCTGCAAGGATGGCTGGATCACAGCACCACAGTAGCAAGTCCTTCCTCTTGGAAACTGGGCTTTGTGCCTCCTTCTGCAATGGGCTTCAGATTACTGGCAACACAGCCTGCCACCCCAGCCCTCGGAGGGAGCTGGCTTCCCAGGCTTCCTGCCTGCTCCCTCCAGGGAATCTAAGGACATACATTCTTCAAACCGGTCAGGCTCAGGTATCTCCTCTTCCTTTGTCCGAACCAGCACCCGCTCCACCTCGTCCTCCACCTCATCCTTCCCTGTCGCTAAGATGTTTTGAAGTCTTTGCTTCTCCTTTTCCAGATCTCCTGTGAATGCCAAGGGAAAAGAATTTATTATCAACCTGTCTCCTCAGGGAGGAGCCTGGCTACGCCACTTCCCTGCTAATGGTGACAGAGGAAGTGTTACATTAACATCAGTCCATCCCAGGACTGAACTGTGCAAGCACCACACAGGTGGACAGAGCCAATCAGACCGACATCAGAGGTTTGATTCACATTCATGTGCTAGAAAGTCGCATAGTGCTTCCTTCTTACTGAAGGACTGTGCAGGTCCCTGTTGCCTGTCCCCATCCTGAGCTGGGGGGCAGAAGCCAGCAAGCACTTAAAGTAGATGTTCCCTCAGAGATCAATTTCTAAAGTGTCTCTGAAGACCGAAAGCATGAAGACATGGAGCAATTCAGGTACATCCTGCCACTACTGAGAGTGCAGGCAGGGGATGGACAGAAGAGGAAGAGAGGGTCCAGGGGTCACCGTGTATTTATTAGCAAAGTTTGCCAACTTACGTGTGGGCTGTGGCTTGAACTTCTCTCGGGTGTAGGCATCTCCTGCCTGGCACACCTTGGCAGGTCTGAGATGTGGTCTAGCTGGAAGCCTGCTTGGCTGACAGACTGGTGGGGAGGAAGCGGGCACTGGCTGTTTGCTGGATGTGGGGGGCCACTGGAGGGGCAGGGCATTTCCTCCTGGGGAACAAACCAAAAATAACAGTGAATGAGACAGAAGGGACCATAGGGATCCTGGCCTATTGCCAGCAGAGGATCTGCCTGTTAATCTACTGTAGCAACACAAGCAAAGACTCCAGATGCCACAGATGCCTCACCCTGGTCATTGGTTCATGTTGACATGAGACAGACTGTGGTTCAAGTCACCTTGTTGTGCCTTGTTTCCTGGATGACCCTTAGGGACACCTCACCCCTCACATCCAAGCCTGTCAGCAGCCACCGTGCTGCTGTTTTAAAGCACTTGCTCATCCAAGCAGGCTGTGGACGACCAACAGCACAGCAGCGGTCGGGAGAGCCCGGGCGCCTCACTCACGTTTCACACAGTCCATCAGGTATCGCCTCTGGGAATGCGTCAGCTTCAGCTCCTCCATCATCGCTGAAAAACACGACGTGTGGGTGAAGAGGCAGCGGGGCCGGGCTAGGGAACCCGCCCCGGGGCCACCCCCCGTCACGACCCGAACCCAGTGGGGAACATGCGGGTTTAGGATACTCCAGCGGGGGCGGCGACACCAGCGACGGGCCCGCCCGGTTCCCGGACCGCGGTGGGACGCTCTCCTTCGGGCGAGGGCAGAGGGCACGGGGGGGCCGGGGGCGCCCCGCTCCGCCATTACCTCTCAGCAGCTCCCGGGTGCCCGGGCTGTACGAGGCCGGCCTGCCCGCCCCCGAGCCCCCGCCGCGGCCCGGGGTCCCCAGCGCCTCCATCGCGACGGGCGGCGAGCGGCGCGACCGGCGTGGCGGACGGGACGGGACGGGACGGGACACGGCGGCGGTCGCCATAGCAACGGCACCGGATGAGTTCCGGCAGCGTCACGGCAGCGCCCGGAATTGGCTCCTGGAAGTGCCTCCCAGTTCCGCCGGGCGAGCAACATGTCTGACAACGAGGACAAGTGAGAGCGGGGCGGCCGGGGGCGCGGGGGGCGGCCGAGGGCGCGGGGGGCGGGCGGCAGCGGCGTGTCGCGCCTCGGGACGGGTCGGGGGAGGCGGCGGCCCCACGCATGAGGTTCGTGTCTCCCCCGCAGCTTTGATGGGGACGACTTCGACGATGTGGAGGAGGATGAGGGCCTGGAGGACCTGGAGAACGCGGAGGAGGTGGGTGCCCCGCGGCTCTGCCGGTGCCGGGGAGGCCTCAGGGGCCCTTCAGGGACCTCAGGGCCTCGGCGGCGGGCGTAGCTGAGCTGCGGTGCCGATCTGCTTTCTGCCAGGAGGGACAGGAGAACGTGGAAATCCTGCCCTCGGGAGAGCGGCAGCAGGCGAACCAGAAGCGGATTACAACACCCTACATGACCAAGTACGAGCGAGCCAGGGTCCTGGGCACTCGTGCCCTCCAGATAGCGTGAGTACTGCCCGCCGTGTCCCCACCGCCGCCTCAGCTGCGCCTCCCTTTGCACTGAAACGTGCTTTCTTCTTCCCTTAAAAACTCCGGGATCCTTTGCATGACTGCTGAGCTTGCATGTCGTCCTCTTGGTCAACACTGATGCCCAGGACTGTGGAGCTCTTCAGGCTGCACCTGAAGTCTCTGTGTCTCTCTTTGGCTGAGACTGTGCTACTTGTGCCTAGAGAGGGGGAGCATTTAGTAGCCCCCGTGAATTTTCCTAGGTCACAGGCAAAAATTAATACGGAATAGGACATGCCGATTCTGGTTTCTGTCTTTCCAAAGAGTGTGTGGAGTGGAAAGCTCATAACTGGTTTGTAAAGCCAGTTGGAGAGCGGGATGCTCTGAAATGTCCTCAGTTGATGTCACCGGGCTGTAGGAATTGGGAGAGGAGAAACCAACCCGAAATCCTTTTGAAGTGCAGCTGTGTTGTGGCAATCTGTAAGTTTTTTAAAGTACTTGCAATAATAAGGCCTCATTTATAACAGGTAATAACATTTAGAACCTATTTTAAGTGCTGTCAATCCTTGCTGCTCTCAACCTAATCAGTTTTCCTATTTAGACTTGTTATAATAATAAATATCAAAAAAGTTTTATGCTTTTGGAAAAATTGTATTTTGAATTAGATTGTTAGGCAGTGACAAGGTTTTGAGTTTCATCTTGGTTATACCCACCCTCGAAATGAGGCCTCTGTTCTGCATCGTTTAGAAGCTTGCAGGTAGTGGTCAGAGCTTTCCTTATCACTTTTCCAAGCTGTTCTCTGCACAGCCTCTGCTCTGCGAACCTGTTTTGTGCACCTTATTTCAATTGGCAGAAGGCCAGAAAGATGGGGGAAGATGAGATGGGCCCATGCCAGGCCTTTAATCCACAACACTCTGCTCCCTGGTTCTACTTCACTTGCATCTTGGTGCCGAACCCAGGCGAGCAGCCCCCATGGCCTCACCCACATATAATATGAGCTTTCTCTGCTGCCACTGCCCAGTAGATGGGTGTCATGACAATCCATTGTGAAATGCTTAGTTTTTTGCTTCCTAGAGGTAAAGTATGTTGTAAATTGACCCCCTCTCTTCCCCTGATCAAAGCCTGGAAGCTGTGAGCAAGTCAGAACATAAGAGATGTGCTGGAGTTGCAGGAGGCCTGTTCAATATACAGCAGTTCCACCCTTTCCATTGGATTAATTGTAGAACTGCTCTTTTCCTCATGTTTAAGCACAGCAGAGGGCAACAAGAGGAGTGTGGGTTTGACCAGTCTGAGCAGGAGCTGGTCAGCAGAGGCTGAGGGATGGGACAAGACGAACATTCAAGTAAAAGTTCTTTCTGTAGCCAGCTGGGAGAATTTTCTTCTTGAAGTGTGTAACAGAGCAAATCAGTTCTACCAGTGCCACCCTCCTACTTTATTGGCCCTTGTACAGGTGACATAGGCAGGCAGATGTTTAGCTGTCCCTTATCTTTCTCTGTGTGTGTTTACTTAAGTGGTTGTTGATGTTCTTCCCAGGATGTGTGCTCCTGTGATGGTTGAGCTGGAAGGAGAGACAGACCCCTTGCTGATTGCCATGAAAGAACTCAAGTAAGTCACAGATTTGGTGCTGAGTGTATTGATTCCCATAAAGCCAGCAATCCTCTCCTCTTCCCAGCTTTTAGCAGTTTATTCCAAGACAACTTTGTCTTCCTTCAATAACAGTGAGGTCTATAGTTGCCTTCCCCTTTTTTCACCTTGGAGCCTCTCCACAGCTGCTCTTTTCCATCCTAGTTGCTTGTGTAAATACTGATGATTAGGAGTGCTCTGGACCTCTTCTGCGTTACGGTCCCAGGTGTTCTTTATTTCTGTGATGGGAACTCAAGGTCCTCATCTTTCTGGATTCAGTTTGATTCCCCAAATAGAATTGTTTCACAGCAGCCATCTGAACATACCTGTGTTAAAATGAAGTCGTGGCAAAAATTAAAATAAGGGCCAGTCTGGTGAAAGTGTTTGTTTCCTGCACCCTTGCACACTTGGCTTATTGGGCTTGACCCCTGCTTAGAGAAAGGTAACTAAATCCTTTCTGACTGTAACAGAGGCAGCTTTTGGATGACCACTTGCAGGCCCACTTTTCCACAGCAGAGCTCCCTGCTGTCCCACAGTTTGCCTGCACAGTCAGTGATCTGGATCACATGCAGGTATCCTTCAAGCAACTGGACTCCATTACTGAGTAGGTCCCTGTCCTTGAACTACATTGTCCCTCTGCTTCCCCAGTTTCTCAGTGCATTGAAGTTGCTCTTGCAGATTTTATATCTATTACAGCTCCCTTTGTCATGGCCAGAAGCTCCTTAGGTCATATTCCTGTCAGATCTCCAAGCTCAGACTCATTTGCTTCTGGTCACTGTCTGAGCGCGAGCTCTGGAAAATAAGTCAGGGTGTGACAAAGTGTGGTGGCATCCTGTTCTGTGCCAAAATTCAGATATAAGTCTTGGAATCAGGGAGCTACTTTGCTACTGGAAAAAACAATGTCCCTGAGTGTAAAGAAGTTGCATTGCTTTTGAAGTCTGATACAGTTGAAACCTGATGCCCTGGTTAGATTCCAGACTAATTACATTTTGCTGACTTAAATCTACTTCCCCTAAGTTAAATTTTGTTCAGCATTTTCTTGTTTCCTAATTGGAAGCACTGTTAGCAGGTGCTGTGCTCCACCCCAACTGTAACAGGGTTTGGTACCTGAATAGTCCCAGTTTCATGCCTCCTTCTTAAAATGTAGCTGATGCTCTCAGGATGCAAAATTCTCTGTAAATATCAGATATTAATAAATATATGTCCTGGAAGTCCGCAGAATTCTGCCACTTTTTTTTAGTGTCATGTGGGGAAAAATCTTCCATCAAACAAAAAGTGGATTTGTTCAAGTCCCTTGATTTATTTTTCTCCCCCTGTATCAGTGTTAGATGCTTGATGTTGTCTCATCGTGGATTCAGATCACAGGGCTCAATTCCTGACCTGTAGGTCTTTGATGTTTGTAGTCTAAGGGTGCTCAGTGCGTTGCACCTGCAAAAGAAAAGGTTATTGGGTCTTCCTTGTATCATATCAAATCACTGGTGCTACACACCTCTCAGTTAAATATGATGAGCTTGTTGAAGCCACCAAGCACCTCAGTTCCCATTGCCTGCTAAAGTGATACAGTGAAGGCTCTGATATTTCTGTTCATCTCTCTGTCTTCCCTTTAGAGCACGCAAGATCCCCATAATCATCCGTCGTTACCTGCCAGACGGGAGCTATGAAGACTGGGGTGTGGATGAATTAATTATCACAGACTGATCAGACTCCGGCCACAGTTTTTGTTTTTTCTTTTCTAGAGATGTTTCTAATTTTGTTTAGTGTTTGTGTAAATAAATTATAAATCTCCCCATTTTAAGCTAAATATGTTTGGGTTTTTTTCCCCCTCCCACTTCCTCTTTCGTCTCAGTCCTACATGCCCAAGAGATGACTTTCTTACCTCTGTTAGAGACAGCTTGGCTATTATTCTTTCTCTCTGTGTCATGGGCTATAGTAGTAAGATTAGGGACCCAAGTGCAATGCTTTTTTTGCAGCTTTTTTTCCCCCTTATCCTTTACCTAGGCTAAAGTCTGCAGTAACTACTTCCTCCTCCTCCAGCACTGCTCCTCCCTGGTTATAGGACTGATACACAGTTAAACTCCTGCTGTACAGAAATGATCTTGCAGGTACTCTGACTTCAGAAAGACTCCAGCCTTCTACCCCTGTTCCTTCTTAAAACGGGAGTGCTGACACACCTCCATGGCTTCTCCCTAGACAGTTGGGCCTTTGTGCCCTGAGCAGGTTGCTGTGGAAACTCCCAATTTCCTCTTTGGCCAGTGCTGGCTGTGGGGCTTCTCAGGAGTATCGTAGAGCAGCTCTCATCAAATCACCTATTGTTTCGCTGCTCCCACTGCTTATCAGAAGTGGGGATCCCCTTTCAGTGGCACTGCCCCAGCCGGAAGCGCAGTCGCCACTCGCAGCCCCACCAGCTTGGCAGTTGTAGGTTGTTGTTTTGCTCGCTCCTTGTGCAGCCGTCCTCTGACACGCGGTGGGACTGATCGTCCGGAGGGGTGGGTGCTCTCCAGCCAACTCACTTGTACATACCCTGGTTGTTCTTACGGTGGCACAACAGTAGTCAAATCCTGGAGTCCCTTTAATCTGTAGTGTGATGAAAGATCAGTCATTTGGCCCCTTCAGATACCTGGACCCTCACCTCTGATGTGCAGGGAGGTAACATGCTCAAGTCAAGATTTGGGTGGATGCCTTACAATCTGCAAGGGCTTCCAGCCAGCAGCTACCTACTTTTCTTTTGTTCTGTGTTCATCAAGATTCTTGCTCTACATGAGGGAGATCTGAGCTCTTGGGCAGAACACACCGAGTCTTTCTTAATTATCTTACTAAAAAGTGCTCTCAGAATTTTCAGTATTTTTAAAGAGAAGGAGGGAGAAGGCGCGCCTAACCTATGGTTTCTGCCTTATTTTAATTTTTTTTCTTTACACTGGTCCAGAAAGAGTATTTCCAACTAATTTGTGTAGAAGCTTGTGCTTATATATATAAAGTGTTCCTTCTCCATTCTGTATATGTGGTCAGTGCCTGCACGTGAGCATCCATGTCCCAAAGGGAGTTTATACCCACCTGCCTGGGAACTCAGCTCATATAACCAACCATGAATGTCATTCTCTTACTGCTCCCTGTAAAAGCACCAGTCTGAGCATCTTCTGTTGATGTGCACAGGAGGGGCTGGTTTTCAAGGCAATAATGCAAGAATTGAATGGGTCCCTGGGCAAAATGACAGGTCAAAGGGGATGTGGAGGTGCTTGCAGGTGCGGGAAGGGGGTTGACTGTGAGGAACACAAATGCTTCCTGGTCCAGGCCATCCTTACCAAGAAAAGGTTAATTTGTAGCACTGTGGCCTTCAGCCCTCTCCCCCCACCCTCCATGGAATCCTTTAATCACGTTGGTGCGGTGAAATTTCAGCCCTGAAATGGTGCCTTTGTGCAATCATTTTGGCGTCTGCCATGGAGCGCGGGGTCGTTTTCTTGTCCTTTTTTTTGATTTTTTTTTTTAAATGGCTTCTTTGTTCCTTACCCACCTCCCCTCCCCAGCCTTGCATCTGTATCAGATACGATTAAAGGGATAGGGAAGGATGCCGGGCCAGCTCCTGCTAGGCTGCAAGAGGAGTGATTAACCCCTGTGTTACCAGTGGCATTCTCAGTCCTGTCTTAATTGTGAGGACCCTCCTACATGAGAGGAAGCCTTTCCTTCCACTGGAGAATGGTTAAGGCAGAGCCTACTTGTTTTCTTAATTTGCTTCATGAGGAGCTGGAGAAGGGTGCTTAGGTGTGGTTAAGAAGTTTCTTATTCCACTCTTCTGTTCATCATGCCATGTCACTTCTCTCTCGCACCCCTGTGATCAGCTCTCATACCCCTAATTCCACCATGGCTTCCCTTCTTCCCCACACACACTCCTGAACTGATCAGCAGTGCAGTAGTTCCCTTCTGGGCTCTTCCTAAAGCCTGTAATTTGGGGTGGAGATTTCTCCTCTCTATGAATGGTCAGTCCTATTTTGCATGGAACTCTTCAGCTGGCATCACTATTATTAGATCCATTAAGCCATTCTGCTATGGATGCTCTTGGCCCTATACAGAACTTCATCCAAATAGTTCTGTGCCTTTTGAAAAGGTCTGAATGTGTTCTACAGTTCCTAGAAGTCCGACTCACTCTACTCACCCATAAACTGTTTAGTGAACACAAACTCACTGTATTTGCTTACGTGCATCAACATTGAAACCCTTTGGAATCAACCTGTAATTGTCGTGGAGTCTCTGTTAATTGGCCTCCTACCTTCCTGATGTTGGCCTCAAGAGATAAGCACAGTGATAACTGCTACACATTTTCTTTCCAAGAAGTTCAGATACCTCTCAGGACTGACTATACCCAGAATGTCTTCAACAAGTAAAAAGGTGTATGTATGTAATCTGGAATATACTCTCTGTGTGTGAGTGTTTGTATTTAGATTTTTGCTTGTGGAAGGCAAAGAGGCTGGCAGGTTGAGTTTCTACAAAGAAACTAATGGTTGCTTCCAAAATACAGAAGTTTGTGTGTGTGGGGAAGTTTTTTTTGAAGGTGCGTCTCCTGCTACCTGGTGATGAGGAACCAAGATGAGAAATCCCATATTTCTATCCTAGAGAGCATTAACAGCCACACTAAGAAATTTTTGAGTGAAGCACATGCAAAATAGTGCTCTTAATTGTATGTGCTGAATCTCAGCTGAAGAACTCGGTGTTAGAGCACTTCTTACAGAATCAATGGTTGGAGCTGTGGTGTGAGCAGAAGATGAGCTTCACCTCCATGAAAGAGTCTGGTCAGCCAGTCAGAGTTCTTCCTGTGTCCTTTTCCTGAGAGGCAGAGGAAGGCTGTGCACAGGATCCTTGTGGTGGTGGTGTGACCCATCATACATTTACTGGGGGAAAAAGCAGAGACTGGCAGAGGAGAGGTCGAAAAAACCCAGACATGTGAAAATGAAACTTTTAAGTTTATTATTCCATATGTTTAATGCAGAGTTAATGGTGCTAGGACAGCATAGAGACTGAGGAAAGGGAGGTGAGGGAGGAAGGTGCTACTTGCATAAATAAGGGGACAGGGCTGGAAGAGGTTACATGCGTACAAGGAGCAAACATTCTACATGATCTTTTCAGACACCACAAGGATAAGTCATCCGTAGCTAAGGGAGGCAGGAGGGGCATCTGACAGTCATATCAGCAGAGGGATACAGCAGCGCCCATCACAGTCCACGTTTGGTTAAAGTCTCTTTCTAGACTGGAATATGCACTGGAAGGTCCCACAAATGTCTCTGTGATCAATTGGCAGGAGTCATCTTTTCCTGCAGCAATTTTTGTGCCAGTTCACTCCCTGGCATGACAAACCACCCCAGTCCTGGAGGTGACAAAGGAGAAGCAAGCAGACTGTCCTCAGGTGTTGGGCTGAAAAAGGAAATTAGTCTGACTTGGAGAGCTGGTTGCTTCGAGTTTGAAACCCAAAGGGGAAAATAGATTCCTTTGCACCTAAATAGGCTTCTTTTCTTTACACCCGTCCAAGATTGGGTCTGTATCTACCTTGCTTAAAGCCACAGGAGTATCTTTCCATCCTCAGTGTAAATGGGAGAGAGGTGTTGACTGACTGGGAAACAGGATGAACAAACGAGTGGGGACGCAGACCCCATTTGCCTGGGTTTGGACTGGAGGTTCAAAGAGTACTGGAATCAACTCAGGGTGTTGACAAGTGCATAGTAGCTTTCTTGGTGCCTCTTCATTTCAGGAAGGCACAGTCAGACATGGAAGAGCAAGGACCAAGTTTGCTTAGAGGTTGTTTGGGATTCTGAAGAGATTAGGAAAGACTGAGAAGCGAGAAATGCCTGACATAAATGAATGATACAGAGTAATTTTAAGAAAAGAGGATTCACCCACAGCACCCTAGTGATTCAGTGCTCCTTCCCCACCTCTCCTCCACCTCCATACATGAACACATGTGCACACAGGCTGTGATATGAATGCTGTTCCCAAGTCCCACGCACTGTTCTGGCAAGCCTTTAAATCCCCATGCTGGAAATAGTGTGAGATTAAACAGAGACAGGATGGAGAGAGGAGGTGGGGAGAAAAGCTAGGGTGCAGCTGTGGAAATCAGCAGGAAGCAGGTGTAGGTTGTTCTTCCAAGGGGTTCAAGATTCATGCATGTGTGAATCTTAGGCAGGACTGCTGCACGATGCTGATTGCAAGGAAGCTGTCCATGCCATCCTGCCTACTGCTCCTCCTACACATCCACCAAGGCTGAGCAACTACCCTTCACCTGCAGCAGGTGACAAGGTGTTGGCCATTGTAGCCTGCTGGAAACACTTGCTAACTCCCTGGAGCAGTTTGGGGAGGGGAAGGAAAGGACGGTCTCTCTCATTGTACCGTCCAGGGTGCACACAAAACCCACCACAGACCAGTCACTCCATGTCTAGAATCTTCCTCATCTAGAAGGCCAATAAGTTGTGGCAAGCCAGTCGTGTGGCCTGCATGAAATTGGTGAAGGGTGAAAGGATGACAAACCTTCCTCTAGGCGGGTGTGCCAGTGATAGCTGGGGTCAAGAAAGGCACTTCTGTATACTCAGTGGGTTCTGGTGACTGGATGGCACTGACCTTGGAGTTCAGAGGCTCTTCTGCCTGTGCTGATTCTTCGGAGCCTTTCCATCGATGCTTCGGTCACCGTTCCCCATTCCCTACGGTCTGGAGAGAGTCGTGTACACGGGCTGTTCCCAATGTGTGGGGCTATGGGACTGTGGCACAGAGGGTGCAGGGTCAGAGATGGCAGTGTAGAGGGGACGTTGGGAAGGTCCCATATAGGAGAAGGCAGAGTAAAGGCCAGAGGCTTGGGTGGAATGGCTGTAGTAGGGTCCCGAGGGCTGGTGGTCCGGGTAGTCAAACTGTGGCCTGGAGATGGAGGGGAAAGCCGAACCGTAGTGGGGCAGACTCAGGGATGTGTAAGCTATCTGGGAGGTGGAGGGCTGGTCAGTGTAATGACCTCCAGGGGTGGACCCCTCCGTTTTCACCTGGGCCTTGGAATCCACCACGGATGAAGTGGCAGTGGACAAGGAGACTCCATGCTGCTTGGAGATCCAGGCAGAGTGTCCGCTGGCTGCAGCCAGGGCGCTCCCAAGGCCGTAGCCAGCAGCCGCCGCTGCCGCATAGCCTCCGACGTGGCCTGGGTGGCCGGCGTGTCCGTTGGGCGGCAGGTATTGATCGAATTCATTGACATCAAAGGTCTCCATGTTGGACATCACTTCATGGCTGATCTCCCCAATGTCCACATTGCCAAAGTCAATGTGTGGCTTTCCCCCTTCCCCCAGGGAACGCCCTTCCCGTTTGGAATCGGCTTTGCCTGCCTGCAACTCAGTCTTAGGGGTGGTAGGCGGTGTGGGGGGCCCGTGGCTCTGACCTGCAACGTGAAGAACATTTTGAGGAGGAAAGAGAGAGAAGAGATGAGTTACTGCTTTACACCTGGCTCTATACATAGCTCTGTTCTTACCAGTAAGCCAGCAGCTGTCTGCTTGGAGACTTCAGTGGAGGGAGAAAGAAATAGCCTAAACCAAACCTCTTTATGTCATCTTGTGGAAAAAAGGGAGGGTGCAACCAGACCAGAGGAATGCAAGTGCCTACAAACTCAGGCACATCACAGTCCTGCTGACACCAGCAGAATTTGTTGGGTCATGAGCAAGGTGTGAGCCCCCTTGCCAAGGCTTTCACCATGATGACTTGTCTTTTTTGAGCCTCTGGGTTGACTGTAGCTAAGAGATCAGTAGATTCACAGAGACCTGAGACTCACCTGAGGAGTGTTCTGGATGACCGTCAGACATGGGTGACCCTTCACCGGGATGCCTGTGATCCAGGTGGGCGTTCTTGTAGTGGGCCTGGATGGCAGCAGCCCCGCCAGCGTCCCCCTCC
The DNA here is from genome assembly GCA_013399855.1 of Oxyruncus cristatus. Taxonomy (NCBI): domain Eukaryota; kingdom Metazoa; phylum Chordata; class Aves; order Passeriformes; family Cotingidae; genus Oxyruncus; species Oxyruncus cristatus. The sequence continues at coordinate 1,362,380 of VXAY01000094.1, forward strand.
ACCTGGCCTTCACCCTCTCCCTGTGTGGCCTTGCCATTTTTCCGCCGGCGGGGCTGATACTTGTAATCAGGATGGTCCTTCTTGTGCTGCATCCTCAGCCGCTCCGCCTCTTCGATAAAGGGCCGCTTGTCACTTTCGTTCAACAGCCTGCAGAGACCGAGGTGGCAAAGAGGAGAAGAGGGGAAGGAGTGGGGCAGATACGTCAGAAAAAAAGCACCTATACACAGCATTATTGGACACAGCGTGTAAATCCAAATGCCAGGGTATTGCCCCATTGAGGGTACTTCCCAGAACAACAGGAAAAGCTTGGAGTGTTTCAGTGGAGACGGTAATGTTTTCCCCCTACTCGTTATTATTCATTAAGCCCTGACGCTGATTGGTGCCAGTTTTGGGTCCCCCTTCCCCACCTGTGGGATGCTTCTCACCTCGATAAGTTCAACACCCTCTCTTATATTGCCAAAGGGCAAAGCACAGCCTTTCATGGCTGTGTAAAATAAGGTTGTCCGAGCTGCTTTCAAAAACCTTGTGCAAATTGAGGGCAGTTGGGATCATCCTTTGGAGAAAGGAAGGGTGGCACACCATCACTGCCTGTAGTGTTGCCTTCCCCATGACTCTTGCTCTTCCCCAGGCTCTGTTTGTTCCAGGTTAACCTCCCACTCTTCCATAGGCTCTGCTCCAAGTTTGAGACTTTACTGAGCAGAAATGGCAGCAATTGGTGTTGGCTCCACAGTATCCATGTTGTTGTATGGAGCTTTCTAGGCCTTTAATCATCTTGCAGTATCCTAGAAGGGACTTAAGAAATTTTGGAAGGGGCAGAAACAGTATATTCTGCTATTCCTCTAGCTCCTGCTCACCTCAGACGTGGGTAATGCAAAAGGCTGAAGCACAAAGGGCCAGCCTTTCTTGAACTGGCCAAGCAGTTGTAAAACATTTAGCTGCTATGTTGCTAGCCTTGTAGAAATAGATGAGCTTTGGTGTCTGGATGAAAGGCACTGCAGAAATGTAAGCTCCTTCTCTGTATTCCTGACAGATCATGGAATACTCTAGTCAAGATAGGCTCTCCAAGGAAATGGTAAAATGCGCAGGAAGGATGGCTCAGAGCACTTGAAGACAAGATCAAACTCATAGCTCAAGGCCTCAGTAGCGTTTCAGCCAGAAGCACTTCAATTTCATTTTATGGTTTTCCTCCTCAAATATTCTTGTGACTCAAGGTCATTCTACTTCAACCAAAAACCAGTGCTCTGAGAAGGTCCCAGTCTTCCCATGACTGGGAATTCTCAACAGCTGTTAAGGAATGGCAGGGCTCACAAATAGCGGAAAAAAAAATTCATTTATGTTATGTCCACTCCTTTTTCTCACCAGCAAAAGAACTACATGGGATGGGACTGTGCCAGTACCTTGGTACCCCTGTAGCCCTTAGCACTAAAACGTGACCAATTCTGTTAAGCTGTAGGCTCTGAGGAAGGTACAAAGGCCTGAATGGCCCAAAAAACTGAAGATGAAGAGGAGGCATGGCTCAAGGAAAACACGGGAAAATCTGATGGGGGATCAAAGGTGTCACCAGCAAGTAACGGTTTGGTTCCTAAGCACCCCCTTTCCTCCTGCTCTTTCTACATCCCCTCATCTGGCAGCCAGAAGGCGTGTGGCATGGGCTGGAGCCCGTCATGGTGCTGACCTGGGTTCACTCCAGGCGGCCTAAGCAGGTCACGGCCACACACCACATTCCTCCACTGCCTTAATCCCGGAGATTAAAGCAATTGAGCCACCATGAATCCAACACCAGCTTTCCTGTCTCCCTCCTGCCACCCTATACCACACTCACACGTCCTGGAGGGCTCTAATCCCTCAGCCTGTGCCGCTCCAGACGGCCCTCCAAGGGCCAACCCTTGTAGGCATCGTGGACTGGGAGCGGCCTTGCCTTGGCAAAACCTTCATCCTTACAGAACATGGGATATGGAGAATAGAGGCAAAACCTGCAAAGCTCAACCTCTGAAATCCATCTTGTATATGGTGTGAACCAGAGCTGCTGGAGGCTATGCAGGAGTCAGATCCCTGCCCTGTGAACTGTGTTCAAGTGCATCATCTCCTCTCCCCTTGACAGCAGCCCACGGACACTGCCACCAGCAGGACAGAGGCAAGTCCACTCCCTGCATCTTTGCCTTCTGGTCTCTAAGGCTGCCTCCTCCCTCCTCCCTCCTGTCGGGATCAGAACTCAAATCGGCTTTAGCAAAGTGAAACTGGTGTGAGCAGGCAAAGGCCAGGAGATTTGGGGGGATTTGGATTTCACTTGCTTCCTGCCCTCCCCCTCCTGCCCCCATGCTCCCCAGGCCATAATGCAAAGGAATCTCGCATGGGCAGAGAAGTTATGGATCACAGAGCAAAGCCCTTCATGGGGCTTATCCGAGCCCGACACTAAATGCTCACCCCCGAGCTGAGGGGAGAGGGGCAAGCATCCAGCGCCGCACTCTGGGAAGAGAAAGAAGGGCTAAAATCTTTCTGCTCGCCTATTGCAGCCTCTCCCTCTACCGCCTGGCATTGCACCGCTCTGCGTGCCAGGTGCCTTGGCTCAGCCAGAGGCCTGACCCTGTGCTGGGACTCAGCTGCCAATGAGTCAGTGCGGTGATGGGGTTGGGCACTGGGGCTGATGCAAGGCAAGGGCTGGCTGGAAGCAGAAAGCAGCCGGGCAGGATCTCTCCTACGTGTCCACGGCCCTAGATTTTGTGCGCATGAACCAGCTCCCTGGGTGCTGCTACCCTCATGCAAAGATACCCTCAGTGGGGCCCCTTGCTCCTCCTACCAAGCCTTTCTCCCCTTCTTCCCTTGCCTCTCTTGTTTTCCGCCCCGGAGGTGGTGCTGGCTGGCATTTTGGCTAAGAGTCATGCTGACATTTTCAGCAGCCAGCCTCCATTTGAGATCTGCTCCCTGTCACACACTGGGGAAGGAAAGCATCCTAGGAGAGATTTCCTGACCATCAAGCACAGAAACATTCCCTTCAGTTTTAGTACATCCTGTTTGTTGCCTGCACCCATGACACGCCCTAAGTGAGTACAGACTTGGGAAGGTGAATGGGGCCATAAACCCCCTAGCACCCATTTGGGGTCAGGCAGGTTGTGTGGTCACTAGAGCATATCCTTTCCAACGAGGACTGGGGCCTACAGGGGACATGGTGGTGGCACTGACCTGGAGCAAACTCTGGGCTTAAAAAAAAGAGCCCAGGCCATTGCATCCCGTTTTGCAGAGGGGCACGTGGGATGGCACTGGAGTTGCCACTCCATCTGCTAGCTGCCTCTCAAGATTTCCCAGCCCCTCCCAGTGATGATTGCCGGGGACATGCTTGGTTTAGCGGTGGTCTACTGGCAGTCTCTGTGCTCACCTGCATTTGCCTCTCTGCCTTACGTGCCCTTTATGGGTAAGGTCAGAGCAGCCCGTGTGAAAACGGAAGTAACCCACACTTTCCATAGTTACAAGCCATGGCAGTAGGGTTTGGGTGGCCACACTGTAGGGGTGAGCCAGGGCCCTTTGCAGGGACCCTCATCAAAAATTTGAGACTAAGCCATCCAGAAAAAATCTTGGCTGCTTGCAGTTGTACTGATGAATAGGAACTATACGTGTGGGACAGTGTAGATAAGGGCAGTGGGAACATCAGTGGAGGAAGACCCAACCACACCATGGCTGGAGGGCAAGGCTCCAGGCTACTATCCTTATAACCTTTGGGCTACCTCCCCTGGAGTTTTGTGGCTGGTATTTTCCTTGAGCCTCACAGGAAGACACACACATGAGGTCTTAACAAGGCCAGACACTGACTGTACCCACAACCCCGCTTACTCTGCTCCACGGTCTCTGTGGGAGCTGGCACAGCTTAGAGAACCTCAGCCTGCACTTGGGACACTCAGAGAGGAGATATTCAGCAAAGCACCCAGGTGGCAAACTCAGCAGCACACAAGAGCTTCAGGCCTGACCCCACAAACTTCTCCTGGCTGTACAGTGCCCTAAGAAACACAGGGACCTTGACCACTGTCCAGTGGCAGTGTCCTGCTGTTCTGAGTCCCATGCGGCCAGCAGCGGGAGCCATGCTCTTAAAGCAGGGAGGCAGTTGGGTGCATGGATGTTTGGGCGCTGTGTCCCCCTGCACTCTGAATGCAATACCTGTGGAGTACCACTGCTCTGCTATATTTTCAAGGAAAATGCAGTGTCTGGAAGAAGACCATTTTTCTGAAATCTGGCAATATTTTGCAGTAGAGGAATGATACCTTGAAATCAACATTTTTGGAACTAAAAAACTGGATTCTACACACACGCACACACATACACACACACACACACACACATACTCTCCTTCCAGCATAGCTTCACAATCCAGAGGCTGGCAGCAAAGCCCCAGGTGGGAATAAATGCTGTGAGAAAGGGAAAGGAAGGCAGAAGGATCAAAGCAGGAAATTGCATCAGATTAGACAACTGCAATCAACACTCTGCCTTTGACTTCCAAAGAAATCCGTTTTCTGGGATTACACTAGACAGTGAGGAGTCACGGTAAACAGGCTGACATAGCAGAGGGACAACCTAATGCCCAAGGGGTTGGTCCCTTGCAAGCAAGGAGGTTTGAAGCCAGAAATTAATAGATCTTACTATCAGCTATACCGAGTGTGTTTTGCTTCTGCTTGGAAGAATGTCTCTTGGCCCACCCAAGACTGAGGGCTTCCTCTATGAAATGCCGCCAGGGCGGGAGAGAGAATGAGCCTTGGTTTGCGTTGGTTGGTGCGAGGCAGTGGACTGTGCTGGGCACTTGTGTCAGAAAGTGTTTGTAACAGTTTGATGGGGTTATTGTCAGAGACCGTCAGATGGGATAGAAGTGGCACGGCCAGTCGGACACGTTTGGCTTGGGCACGACGGCTCTTTGCACGTTCATGGGCCGGCTGCAACCAGGGCAGCCCATCGGTCTGCTGAAGGAAGGAGGGGAGGGTACGTAAAGGACCCAGGATCTGCATGAAGACAACATGAAAATGGGCACACAAACTGGCGGGGCCAGAAGGACAAGTGTGTGTGTGTGCTGGCAAGATGGGAGGGCATTTCTCTGAGTGCAAAGGGAGATGCTGCTCGTTTGAGTCAGCATATTCCAAGAGAGCCTGCTAAGTCTGGGACTGTTGGTAGGTCTCTACTTTTCTGCTAAGCTTCATAACCCGCTTTCTAGCCAGGTCTCTCCTTGCCCATCTCGCTGAACCTTCATGGCCTGCAAAAACTGAGACCACCCTGGGAAGGATGGAGGTGGGGCTCTGACTGTCTGTCTCTCTTCCCCTGACCTTCATCCTCAGCTGTAACTTGGTATCCCTCTTGCTTTGTGACACTATTCAGGAAAGAAACCCTGCTAGCACTGGGACCTGAATTCAAACAGATTTGAGGCAGACACCAGCAACTCAAGGCTTAAGTCTTAAGCTCAGCCCATTTCCTGGTAGTGCACAACTTGGCCCGGCAGGGAGGGTAAGCCAAGAAAATGGGATCTCCAGGCAGTTGGTCAGGGGAGGACCAGAATTGTCCTAGTTGGGAACGACGGGGAAACTTAGTGGGAAACACACAAAAAGGGCTGCCACCTGGGATAGAGGAGAGCTCTGCTGAGGAATCCTTCACATTCAACCACCACTCTTGCTCCAGTCAATGACTGTGCCTCATGTGAGGGGGCTCCCAGTAGAGAAGGAAAGTTTCCTGTAGAGAAGGAAAGTTCCCCATAGAGAAGGAAAGTTCCCCGTAGAGAAGGAAAGTGCCCTCAGGGGAACGCATTCCATACCACTAAGTCTCCATCCTTCCACATGACCGCAAAGTCCTCCACAGGACACCTCCAGACCTCAGCCCTCACACTCCCCACTCTGCCACTCGCTCTTACCTCCAAAGCTTCCCCAAGGTCTTACTGAGCTCGGCGTTGTGGAGGTGTGGGTACTGGTCAGCCAGCTTCCTCCGGGCAGCCTGTGCCCAGACCATAAAGGCGTTCATGGGCCGCTTGACGTGGGGTTTGCTCTTGTTACTTCCATTGACCCGGACAGGCATGGGCACCAGGGTCCAGTCATAGCCGCTCAGCACCTGGCTGACTGCCTCGCGGATGCACACCGGGAACTTGTCATCATCCGCCTCGGAGTCTTGCTGCTCCTTCTTGACCTTCCCCATCTCCCCGTTCCCAGAGCCAGTGAGATGCGGGGAGTTGTCCGATGCCATGGAGGGTCCTGGCGAGAGGCAGTGGTGGTCTTCAGAGCCCACTGGGCTCATCTCCACCTCTGAAAGGTCTTGGTCATCAGCCATTGTTGCTCTTGAGCCTTCTCTCTTCCTTCTCGCTATCCTTCTTCTCACTGGGGAGGGGAGGAAGGAAGACAAAAACAAAGGAAAGAAAGGAAAGAGCGGGGAAAAGAGAAAAGAAGAAGCAACCACCAAAGCTGAAAGGGACTCCAAGGTCTCTGAAGAGCTGACCACGAGACAGGGGCTGCTCAATAAAAGCGCAAGCAAAGCAATTGCCATGCACACCACAAAACCCGTGATCGATGGGGGTGGGGATGGGTCGGGGCCCCTGATTAATTGGGATATTGCTCCCTATCTCTGCAATTGTGTGGAACTGACATGTGCGGAAGGGCCTGCAGTAAAAGGGATAAGGAAAGTTGGGGACCTGAGAGGAGAGAGACATGGACCACCCTGCCTGAGCACAGCACCCCACGGGGGAGTGGGATGTGGGGGACAGCCACAAAACTTGTGTGGGGAAATGCCCCTTTCTTTCAAAGATCTACAGTGAAATTCCCCGGGGAGAGTCACGAGAGGGGAAGTGCCAGCACCGTATTGATAAGCCAGAAGTGACCTGTATCCCAGCTACCAGGGAATCTGAGCGGGCGGCACCACCACTATGGGAACCAACCCAGGCCCTGGATCCACACCCAGAGACCCTGAACCCAACTGTAGGAAAGTGCCTCTGCGGAAACACATCATCCCTCACCCTCCTCTTGCAGCTGATAAACCAAAGGCTTAAAATACATCCACCCTGCATCCACACACACACTCTTGTCCATGTGTATGTACGCGTATACATACTCACATCATGCATATTTCTATATATATACAGACACAAACACAACCAAGTTTGAGGCAAGCCAAAGCTTTGGGTTGCCTGCGCCACACACTCTGCCTCTCTCCTTCTGTCTGCAGTCACTTCTAAAAGTCCCTGCTGCCGTGCAGCAATTTCCCCCTTGGAGAAAGAAACACTCTAAATAAAGGCCTTGCTATACTCCCCATTCAGGAATTAAAAAAAAAAAAAAAAAGAAAAAAAGAAAAAAAAAAAAAA
>VXAY01000094.1:1369745-1413022 GCA_013399855.1 Oxyruncus cristatus
AAAAAAAAAGAGCCAGTGCAGAGCAAGGGCTGCTATCCCTCTAGTTTCAGAAGGCAACACAGATTGTTGGGGAAAATGAAAAAAGTAAGAGAAAGTAGGGGGGAAAAAGCGCGATGAAAGGTGTGCGCGTGTGCGAGCGAGTTCAGGTAGGAAAACTTACATTGCTGGATGGTGTGCCGGGCAAATCCTGTGAGGGCTGTGATTTGTATCCCAATAGCCCCCCTGTTCTCCCTCCCAGCCCCAGCGGCGTCGGGGCGCGCAGCACAGGGAGGCTCTCAAGCGAGTGCCATTCCTGGAGGGAGGCTTGGTTTTTACTAATACCCCGGCTGGATGTCTCTAGCTGGCTTTGCTGCTTAGCACCGGGGGAGGGAAGGGCGGAAGGTGGAGCCAAGAACTCCTCAGAGCCAGAATACGGTCGGTCAGGGACGGCGGGGAGGGGATGCAAGCAGCCCCCCACCCCACCTCAGTGACCAGCGTGCTCCCTGCTTTCCGTGGTGCCAGCCTCTTCACTTGAACTGCTGGCACGGGGCTCCTCTCAGTGGCATGGCCACCCCAGAGATGGTGCTGGAAGATTCACCCCTGGGAAGCTGGGGTTGTGGGATGATGGAAGGGATCTGGGTGCTTTGGGGAGATGGGTGTGCATCCCCAGGACAGGAGTCCCACTCTTTTCCCCTGATTGCATGGTTACTCCTGAGGGATCTAGTGTTCCCCATGTGCTAAATGAGTCCCCAGTCCTCATTACAGAGTCTCACGAGGACCTTGATGCGCTGCAACAAGTTGGCCCAGGACCCTCTGGTCAAGGCACTGCTAAAAGGGCATCATTCAGACCTGCATCTGTGGGGTGGGGAAGGGGATGCAGGAGATCAGGTGTGTCCTGAGGACATCAAGCCCAGGGAAAATACCATGCTGCTGGACAGTGGATACCAATTTGAACCTTCTTAACACTTTTGCAATCTAAGGGTAGGCTTGTCACAATATGTTCATCTCTGTGGTGTCTTGCCAAGACAAGCAGGCTCTGCTTCCTCCAACATGCTGAGCTGCTTCTGAAGGCAAATGTGGGGTCTTTCACAAAGAAAGGAAGATCTCCTGATGAGAAGGACTCTCTCACACTCACTCACCCTCATTCTTGCTGCTAGTGCACTGGGACATGAAGAGGATCTTGGCACTCAATGGGTTAGAATGTTCTCCATCGCATCTTCCATTTTCTAGCTCACTTTCCTTCACAGGTGCCTCTGGTAGTTGATTTCTTCACTTTTCTTTGTTACCAGGGCTAGTATAGACCAACACCAACTGTTTAACCATGAGAAGTCACCCATGAAAATTCTGTTGATCTTCGCAGGCCCTCCTGAGTTATCAATGAGATGAACCTAGCTCTGGCCCCAGCTCCTCTCTGGAGACCCAACCTGAAGACACTTCAGTGCTAAATCATAAAATATAACAACATTAATGGATGTGATCTGGGGAACCAGCTTTAAGGGATTTCAAGAACATTTTCAGCTCCTACAGCAGATACTCACTCTAGAAACTTTGTGATAACAAGAAAACCCAATGGAGTGCCTAGCAAAACAGCACTGAGACCTGGCTTCTTCGGCCAAATCAGCAGCTGGTTAACCTCAAGTCTTGCAGTATGGGATGAGTCCTCTTACCAAGAGACACGCCAGTTGTAGTTGTCACAAGAAGAGGTCTCGCAGCACAGACAGAGCAATTTGGCAGCAAAACCAGCAAAAACTAGTGGGGCAAGGTCAGTTCGCACACAGTTGTCCACGGCCCACTGGATGCAGAGTCAGTGATACTACAGAGCTCGTGGCATCTTCCCCCATCCAAAAAGGATCATCCTCAACCTGCAGGGGCCCTGCATAGGAGGTGTAGGAGAAGTGGAGTGGGACTTGATCTCCTACCCCTCAGGAAGGTAGCCACTGCTGAGAAACACTGCCCTGCTTGTTCCCCTGGCTGCAGCCAACCTCCAACGTGGGCTGGGGAGAACAATGACAGAAAATGACCAGAAAACGTCCAGAAAACCCTGTTTATTTGCCCTCCCTTCATATGGCTGGTTCCTGTGAATCCCATGGAAAAGGGGCAATGGGGCAGAGATTTCTTGCTTTCCTCCAGAGTGGGGATACAGGGCGCGGGGCATCAAACAGTGGGGAGCGAGAGGACAAGGGTTCTCTACTGTTTTGATGGAGAGGATCCCCAGTCAGGAGACAAAAAAGTCCTACAGTGGCTGAATGAAACTTTACAGCTTGCTCAGGTCACACCCCAAATGCAAGAGGCAAGCTCTGCAGAGAGAACAAGATGGTGCTGACCCACCACTCCCAACTGGGAAAGAAAGGAATCAGAGCCAGAAGGGATTTCAGTAACCCCCAGGGCTCAGGCCCAGTGTTTGTGCCACTGCTCACCATCCCTGTCAAGGACTGCTGCCACCTGCCAGACAGGAGCCAAGTCCCATTCATGCCTTTTTGGAAGAGCTATGGATACCTCAGCTGCAGAGGCTCAAAGGAGTGTGTACGAGCCACACTGTCTCTGCAATCTGATGTCCCAGTGTCTGCTCATATTTAAATGACAGGGAAGGGATTTTTTCCCTTCATTCTGCCTTTCTCCAGTTCTTGGGTTTTGTCTCCTTTGGTCCAGCCTCCACCTTCTGAACTCTATTTCTTTGCAGCCCTTTCCCCGCTTTTTCCAGCCCCCTCTCACAGCACTGAGTGTTTGTGTATCCTTTTTCAAGCCTCTTCTGTTCATGTATCACCTCTTCTCTTGTGTTACAAAGAGGCAGATGCAGGAGACAGAGCTGTGGAAAATATACTCTACTGTAGCAGGGAGAGGTGTGTTCTTTCTCTTCAGTGAGGTGAGAAGACAGGCAGAGGGGAAGGAGAAGAGACCATTCCTGTTTCAGGAATCACTAGGATGCTGTGTCTCTTTCTCCTCCGCCTGGGAGTCCGTTTTACAGTCCTGGGGGTCCTTTTGGAGGACCCTCCAAAAGCCACTGCTGTCCACAGCAGCTGACATTGCAGAAGTGGTCTTTCTAAATGAAAGTGTTCCCAAAAAAACTGATCTCTAGGAGAATGCTCAGATAGCAAATTTCCATCCTTTCTTTTCAGCATATATTTCTCTCATCATTGCAGCAGCATCTCCTCAGTAGGGTTTCAACAAAGGGATCACATTGGTAGGACACCTCCACCACGCAGGTGGGACCACTGAGGTTTCTGGGGGGGGGATTTTGCCAGATGACACTTATTCCTCTGCTTCTGTAGCATGACAGGAGTAAGAGGGGAGAGCCTGTCCACACTAGGGGAGCAGCAGGATCCCCAGCACGAGAGCCAGGGCCAGCTTTTGTCCCCTGCCCAACTCAGGGGCACAGGACTGGTATTGTCCCAGGACTGCCTGGGAAAATGGGAGGGGTTCTCCATGAAATCTTTCCATACAGTAAAACAGCGTCAGAGCTGGGGAGCGAGGAGGGGACGACAGAGACATTCGAAAAAATACACATACACACACCCCCCAGCCAAACAATACCCACAGTGTGCTGAGGGAAAGGGAGACCCATGAATTGGGAGTTTGATAAGGATTTGCTCCCGCGCGCGCCCAGTCTCTCAACGGCCCCTTCAGTTTTCCCAACACCCCCCCCCCCTTCCCTTGCTGGCTTTCTTGTTTGGGCCCTAAACAGTGCACCGTCTTTGTTCGAGATACAGGTGAATGACAATCATGTGATTAACACACACTCACACACACACACGCACGCACATAAAAAGCTTTTTAAGAGCGTCCAGCTTGCTCCAGACCCGAAGACGGGAGAGGAAGCTCGGGCTAAGAGGAGCTGAGGCGGCAGCAGTGGCCAGGATGGGGACGGCCACTGGGATGGATGAGCAGGCGCCACCTCCTCTTTGCAAAATCCCCTTCCCATGGAGGTGGGCACGTGAGGCAAGGAGGGGCAGGTGGGGTGGGGGGGGGAGGCAAGATTTGGCATTCGGGGGTGGGAGGGGGTCTTGGCCCTGCTGTCTTCTTGCCTGCACCAGGCTGGTGTGGATTTGCACTGGCTGTATCCCCCTGTGATGCTGTGGGAAGGATGGGGATTGACCATACCAACATCGTGCCAGTGAGGGGAGCCAGGTTTCCCCCACCAAAGCCAAGCCCTTGACCCGACCTGCCTCCCTTGTGGGATTTGCGTCTTTGTCAGTATGAAGTTTGCTGGTCCTGCCTGACATGGCTGCAGGCAAGGGGTTGGTGAGGAAGAGGAGTGGGGAGCCTGCTGCTGTAAAGGGGGAATGTCTTCCTACCCATAAAGCAGAAAAAGAAAGGGAGAGGACCAGGCAACCCAGGTGGTCATGGGAGGGTTGCAGATGGCAGGGACAGTTGCCCCATGTTGGAAGTCCCACTGTCCCAGTCAGAAATTGTATATCCAAGATCCTCAGTGAGGACTGCATGTCCCTTTTTGTGTGGAGACGCCACTGGGCCCTATCACACCTCATCACTGTGGCCATGAAATAGCTGGGAAGCTGATTACTAGTCCTGGGGGCAAGTGAAGGCTAGTGAGGGGATGGCCAGGTGACCATCTGAATCACCCACACGGGAAGTCATGAAAGAATTAGGAAAAATTAAAAGGTTTCAAACAATTACTCTTTTAATTTGATGATTGCCTAAGTGTGATGCTCTGTGAAAGAGAAGGGAGGAGCAAAGGGAAAGGCCGCTATAATGCTTGGAAAATCTGTGAGTCTGCAGATGGTCTCACTCGTGAGACATCACGGGACATGACTGATGACAGCCTGGGAGAGATCAGGACCAGGTCATACCCTTTGCTGCAGCACCCAAGCCCAGCCCCGTCTCCACCATTTCCTCATGCCCTTCTCTCTAAATTCCTTTCCCATCCAATGTCACAACCGTCCTCCCAGGTTCCCAGTGTGTGGATTGTTTCCAAGGCCTTTCTGAAGAGGAGAAGTAGAGGGTCCCAGAAGCCAGTGTTTATGTCACTCTCCTGGATTCTCCATGATCTCCAAAGAGCCCTTCAGTTTGCCTTGTGCCATAGACATCCTCCCAACAGGGAGCTGGGTACAGAAACCACAGCTGAGTTCTGGTCTTTATCGCCCTGCACCGTTTTTGGCTGAAGCTTCCACTTTTGGTCCTAGACCTTCCCGGATGCCTCTGAGCTTCTAGTTGTGGGCATTGGTGAACTGGTCGATCACAAGGCAGCCTGAGGGGAAAGAAAGTCATGTGGGTCACTCAGGAAGCTCAGCCATACCTGCAGCCATACCTGGGTTTTGGCAGCACCACACAGCATCTGTGTGATTACAGGACAGTTACAGCTGCAGGGACTGTGCAGTAGGTTTTGCCATGGAGTATCAGGGGCAGCACAAGGCAGGCACTGCCTGGAATCATTTACTGCTGGATGGGCTGTTTGACAACCCAGTGTCCTGTGCAGGGCAGCAAAAGAAATGGTGCAGTGGCTGACCTCCTTCTGGATTATCATTCTCCATGAGCAACAAGGCCTGGATGATGCTGGTTAATGCCAGCATGGCCCTGCACTCCCACCGCCCCAGGACTGGATGGGAGACCTCAAGAAACTCTTTGGAGATTGGGTGTGGGACATGGTTGCAGGGTCCCATCTGGCTTCAGAGCAGGAGAAAATCTGTTCCCTCTCCAAGACATGATGAAGGCTGCCACAGGGGCAGGATACCACACCGCTGCTGCCACTGGTGTGTGGCCTCTGTGTGGTCAAACAAACTTTGCTCGGCAGCATTTTTTGCTCTAAACCAGGAGAGTAAGGCACGAGCTGCACCAGAGAGGAGGTATAGGGAAAACCTTATGGAGAGTAAAGAGGAGGATCATCTCTGAGCATTGCAAATACCCCAGGCAGCTCCCAGCCCGTCATCTTGGCCAGTCCAATGTTTCGTGTGCATGGCAAGGACTTGTGAGGGCTAAACAGAACAATTTTCCTGCATTTCTGGGGTCTGGGAAGATCAAAGAGGAATGGGGCAAGCATGTCTGTCTGCTACCTGCTTTGATAGGTGGCACAGAGCCTGCCTGGCTGTTAACCCCCTCATCTCCTGCCAGAGAGGACAGGTATATTTCCAAAAGGCTAACCTCAAGAAGCATGGACTGAAGGGGAAGAGCTGGGGGAGAAAGACAGATTTTGCCTTTTCTTGGACAGAGTCTGGCATATCCAGTGTTATGTAATGGAGGGAGCTGGATGCTTTCGGTCTGCACAGCAGAGGAGAGGTGCCAAGAGCAGAAAGGAAGGCAATTGTACAAGACTGAGCAGAACAACAGGAAAAGGAGACCCTCTCAACAGGACCTGTGGTGGTAGCAGTGCTGAGTGACCCCAGTGAGCTCATTCAGTGGTGGTCAAGGTGGCTCCAGTGATCTTCAGCTATTGCTGGTCCTCTTGATGCAAGGAGGCTCCTGGAGAGCCGGGGGAAGGGTTAAGTCGCGAAGGCTTCAGCCTGCTGCCTTGGCCCCTGTAATTCCTCCAGAGAGTAGGACTGGGAGAACAAGGAGCCCTTTCTGTTCACAGGAATTAATAGCAAAGAGTCATCTGGGGTGTCATTCAAGCCCTGATCAGCTCCCAGAGGAATGTGAGGGAGAGTGAACGAGGGAGCACGGCCTGAGGCCGAGGCACCAGAGCCAGGGCAAGAGCAGTTCGGCTGGTAACCAGAGATACCAGCCAGCATTTGGGCAGTGGGACTATATTCCCCTTCACCCCAGTCTCCGTGTCCCCTCTGCCCTGTGCAGGAGCTCACCCTGACACTCATACTCAAAGAGATTCTAACAGCTCCTAAGCTTGTCTTTTGTCACCCATCACTTCAGCCCCAGGAGGGGTGAAATGTCCCAGACCATCAATACCACAGCCTCCCCTCTGCTGAGCCTGGAGGGATGTGCCAGGCAACCAGGTGCCCGCACAACCCCATCGCCCTCACACTGCACTTGAACTCCAGGAGGCACCCCCTTTCCAGGGCTCACTGATCACTCCCAGCCTGTGATAGCTGTCGGATTTGTCCTCCCAAGCAAATTTGCCCATGGAGAGGGTCTCCAGGGAGTCCTCAATCACAGCTGGGGATAGCAGGCTATAGCTTAGGGGACCACAAAGTTCAGTGCTGAAGCCTTTGCTGCTGCATTGTCTCACCCAAACTGCCTTGGTCACTGAAATTTCAGGAGAGAAAGATTAGTCTAAGGGCTTGTCATGCGACTGTTCTGTGACATTGCTTCCTGGCTACACAGAAAGGCTTGAAAGTGCTGCACAGTGACACTGCAGCATTGCCTGTAATGACAACCAGCTCTGGTGAGACAAGAAGAGAATTTGGCCACACCTCTACTATCCTGAGAAGGAGACTTTGGAGGGATCCATCCTACGCCATGACCCCCTTCACCTTCTCTGCCTGGTCACATCATGGGCAGCCTATGTGACAATGCGTGGCTCTGACAATGTAATGTGGTCAGCTCTACCATGTGAACTGGAGGGCCTTCAGGGCAGCCCTTCAGGTCAGCCCCAGGTGTGAGCACAGGCTGTGACCTGAGCTCACCAGCCTGGCAGCAAGTGTAAGCTGGGCAGATGGTGACCCGCATGGAACACCAACAGAGCCATGCTGGAGTGCATGAGTAGCTTTTGCTGGCTGAAACATATCCCATCAAAGCCTCCCCTTCTCTCCTCACACACCAGGTTAGTGTATAACCAGTCTTAAGCACTGGCCCTGCATCTCAGCATCCTCCAAGCGATGCATGGTGCCACTGGGACCGACTCCTCCGCTCCTGTCCCACTCCCTCTGCCACTGCCACCACCACTGCCACAATGAGTGTGCCTTGTCATAGAGGGGTTAATAAATGATGCAAGAAAGAAGGTCTTTAATGCATGATGACCTTTGGCCTTTCATAAATCACAGTGTTGGGCTGCAAATACATGGGGGGCACGAGGCGTTGGGGGGAGAGGATGGGAGGGGGGTCCATGCAGCTGCGCCACGGAGTTGACATTGTTCCCACCATCACTAAAGTGCAACAAATCCCTCTATTGTGTTCCTGGTTTATCTGGTTCCTCTTGTTTATTAGCAGAGGTTGTTTGGCGCTGGCTCCAGCCCTGGGCGGGTGGAAAGAGTGTTGGCACGCACCAGAGAAGGGGAGGGAGGGAGTGGGGGGGATCGGGACTGGAGGACGAGAGCAGTTCATCAATGGCTGTATTGTCCCATCTTTTTGTTGCTCCTGTAATGATATGTTCGAAAAAAGGGGATTAAAAAAAAAAAAAAAGAGGCGGGGGGGGGGGGGAGGCAAGAGAGAGAGAGAAAGACAAACGGCACAGAAGGACGTGGTAAGAATGGCTGGTCTGGGCCCACAGCGGATGCTGTTGCAGCTGGGGAGGATGGGTCGGGACGGAGCCGAGACGGGGCTGCTCTGTGCCTTTATGCTGCTTATTCAGGTCGAGAGTCGTGATCCCCAGTGGCTCAGGCTGGGGCCACCCGTGCCAACTCTATTCATGGCCAGCTGGGCCCACGTGCGCATGGCAGAGAGGATGGGGCAGTGGGAGTGAGGGGCTGGGGCCCGTGGGGAAGGGGAAGGAAGGCTAATCCTCACGTCTCTCAGGACTCAACCTGCCTTCATAGAGAAGAGGCATTTGGGAGGCACAGCATTCTCAAAGCGTTGTTCGTGTCCTTCATCCTGCTTGGTTATTGTCCCCCAACCTATCCACCCCTTATAGTAAGTAACAGGGCCACTTCCCAAATTAGCAGAGATTTTCTTGCACCCAGACCTTGCTTACACTTGCGTTTTTTCACCTGCAGCTGCCTGTGGACACGTGCCCATGAAGAGTTCCACTAATTTTCATGGGGATCAGTGGGACAGTTGCTTCCAGGATTGCTGGAAGGCGAGTACACTTTGCTTGCCACTTTGACTAAAGCTAGTTGACAGCATGGGTAAAACTGCCACAGTCACAGGGGCTTTGCTCGTCATTGCCCTGTCTGTTGCTACCCATGAAGCTGAACATACGCAAACATCCCTAAGAGGTGCATAACCCACCATAAACAGCCTTATTGAGATCAAAGTGAAATTTATTGATAAAAGAGTGGAATTCTGTCTGGGATGCTCAAGGGCATTTTCTAGTTCATTTCAGGCCACTGCTGGCTGGGTTTTTGCCCAGTCACACCGTCTGTTTCTTCTCCAGTGACTCCACCACCTCAGAGGTGTCATATAGGGGCACGTTGATCTGGACACGCACAGGAGCTCTGTGGTGATTTTTTATTTTTTATTGCAAATGGCATAACTCAGAGCTTGAAACATTCTGCTGAACTTGAAGTAGCAGGTTTTATTCTGTGGTTGTTAGGCTCTTGTGTCTGACCTCTCATCTTTCAACCTGGGTCAAGTTTTAAATGCAAAATGCTGGCATGAAATGAAATGTCAGAAATTCACTTTGAAAATGTCCATTCACAGCGTTTTGGCATTTAGAAAAGAATAATTCAGGAAAATTGCCTTGAAATGAAATGTTTTGATATTTTAAAAATTTGTCTCCCACACTCGCTTTCCAGTCAAAAGTGCTTGTTGAATTATGTCTGGATTTGCAGCTGGTTTCATTTCCCTGAAGTCCTTCTTCTTGGTAAATTATTTACCAATAAATGTTTCCCTGGTATCAGTCATTCCCACATTCAGATGACGATCCTTGCCATTCTTGGGACGTCTCAGGGTCTCCACAAAGTACTGGAGTGTGGTTGGGTTCTTGGTTTCCCTGAGTCCCACCTCGGCACAAGTGATCTTGGAACTCATGGCAGGCCTGCCATCAGTCTGTGCCACCCACTCTCTGAAGGTTAGGTGTAAAGCCCAGCACTGGCACAGCTGGACCTTTGTGGCCTTAAAAATTAGAGGCTTAAGTTCATTTAACGTGGTCACAGATGTTTGTGCAGCTGCTCCTCAGGGTGTTTCCCAAAGGACGTGTGAGGAGTGGCAGGGATGTGAAGGGCTGAGAAGAGGGAAGAGGATCTCTCCCTCATCACATGGATATACAGCAGTGCATGCCGAGGGACCCCTTTTCACCTGAGTGGAAAGTGAAGTGTGTCAAACCTAAGTAATATTGCTGACTTAATTAAAGCTAACATTTTTCATACTCTCTTCTCCCATATAAACATAAAATGAGGGACTGAATTGACCATAAAGAGATATGTAAGGTAGTGATGACAGATTGTACAGCTGCCAGCAGCTTCCCAACCTCTCATTTAGAGAGTGGTTCAGCTCCCCACCTTCTCTTCTGCCCATCACACATCTTCAACAGAAGCCTGATGATCTTCTCCACTATAAGAAATTATCAAACCTTATTCTGGTTTTCCCCAGTCAGATCCTGCTCCATATCCAGCAGGTACTTCCATAGCCAGTGTCAGCTAAAGCATCTTCCTCTGAAAAGAGAGAATGAATAGGCAAGATTCAAAGAATGAATAGGTAATTGTATAAGCAACAGGACAAGAGGCAATGGGCAGAAATTGATGCACAGGAAGTTCCACCTGAATATGGGGAAGAAATTCTTTACTGTGCAGGTGACGGTGCACTGGAACAGGTTGCCAAGACAGTTTGTGAAGTGTCCCTCATTGGAGAAATTCAAGAACCATCTGGATGCAATCCTTGGCACCATGCTCTAGTATGACCCTGCCTGAGCAGTGAGGTTGGACCAGATGACCTCCTGTGGACCTTTCCAACCTGACCTATTCCATGATTCTGTGAATAATTCCCAGCATCAGTCAGTATCACTACTTGCTCAGATAAAACATTCAGGTCCACTTGTCCTTCCCTTCCTCTAGTCCAGTGAGAGGGGACTTCATAGGACTTCTGCATTAAAAACCCAGAGAGTTACAGGGTTTTCCTTGAAAAAATCTGGTCACATGATGAGTATATAACAGCAAATGGGAAACAGAATATAGTTCGCCAGTGCCATCTTGAACTGGTGGCAACATCAACCCTTCACCTGTGCTGGACAGTCACAGGAATGTATTGAGGCCAAATCCCCTCTGAGACTCTCATGTCTCTCTTTTTTCTCATGGGCAGGCTAAGCTTTTCCTAACCTAAGACCATCTCTCAGTGCCATCATCCCTTATAGCAGGTGGCACTTGTGGTTTTGAAGGAGAAGTTAGTGTCAGCCCAGAGTAGGTCATGACACATGACAGAAAGGACAAAGCACTGGGGCCTGGATTTATAGCAGGCCAGTGCACCCCTGAGTATCCTCAAAGGCAAAGTCTAGCCTGAGCTGGTGTCCCTGCAGGCAGCACCAGGATCACACTGCAGATGCTCCAAAGAGCATTCAGTGGGCAGTGATGAGGACCAGTCAGGTTGTTTCAAGGCCGTGCCTGCAAAGCACTGTCGTTTGCAGCAGGGAGCACCTCTCCTTCCACATGAGCAGGTAATAGAAAAGAAAATAAATTCTCATCATCTACACTAAGAGGACATCTCATCCCAGACCACGTGAGAGACACTTCTTGGACGCTGAGGTCTCAGCTGTGCTCATGGTGGGCCTGACTGCTTTCAGAGGCATCCCTTGGGGCAGGGACAGGACTGTGGCACTCACTATGAACTTCACAGTCTGAGCAGTTGTTAAGAATCTTACCACTAGGTTTTGCTTCCTGAACCTCAGGGAAGTTCAAGGAATCACTTGCCAAAGATGGTCTGGGAGTTTTTAAATGGGTATCAGCATTATGCTGGAAATTCTTAACTAGCCCAGATCAATTTCCTAATCAAGAGGTACGTTTGGGACGTTTTAAACCTAAGTGTCACCTCTTGGGAACAGTCCAGGCCCTGCACCTCTGAGACAGTTGAACGCTGAGCACTTTGCTCAGGAGTAGGAAAGGAGTCATAGCCTGCCGGGACGTGTGACACGGTGACTAGAGGAGCATGGCACTGCTCGCTGAGCATCCCGGCCCAGATGGCACAGCTGAACCTGGCGGGCAGCAGGACTCCCCGGCACCGCCGGCTGCACCAGTGCCTGCTCCCACGCTGTCCACAGCACAGCTGTCTCACGTCCCCTCCTCTCCCTATCCCCCAGGGGACAACACTGTATCCGTGGTCCCCTGGCCACCAATGTGGCCCCTCTGTCAGGGGTCCCCTCGCTCACTGGTCAGTTCTGTTTGAATCAAGGCATGAGAATTTCTTCTTCATTCGCACAATCATCTTGCCTTGCGCCCCCCCCAGCCATCAATATCCTCCTTCCCTGCCTCCCTCCTCCTTCCCGCCGCCACCCCCTTCTCTCCCTGGAACTTCCCTGCAGCTGCAGAGCTGGCCAGACAATCGGGTGTTTTAGAGAAATACATTTTTGGGCTAATTTGCCATGCATAAGTGTTTCTCTTACCCTTTAAAGGCAGGGAACAAAGAGCACATTCTCTGGGAGCTCTGCCCTGTTGTGAGCAGCCCTGCAGCTGTACAGCACTGTGCTACCCTCCGCTCTCCTGCTCCACTCTGCTAACTGTGCAAAGAGATAGGGCTCTGCCTCTCCCCGGGACCACAACATCTCCTACCCATCACTACACATTTCTTTCTGCTTTGTATTTTTTTTTAAAGCAGAGCCAGAACAAGTGGGTAGGGAAGGGATTTGGCAGCACTGTCACCTAGACTGACTTGCCAGATCCTCCAGGTAGAGCCTTTTATGTTGAAACATTGTTTATTTAGAAACAGTCTTAATTTTCCTTTATTTGGGGCTTAATCCTGTGTACAAGTGAGGTATTTATTTTATCCCCTTGATAAGTAACACTATGGCAATGTGTTACACACACCATATTAGAACACATGAAATTTTGTCCTATCAAGAAAACCTAGTCAAAATCCAAGTCCTGCAAGAGTTTTTCAGGTCATTTTTTCTGACTTCAAACACTGGTAGCCATCCCTGCCCATCAGGGTCAGGTTAAGTGGGGCGTTGAGCAACCTGGTCTACTGGGGAGGCATCCCCATCCATGGCAGGGAGGTTGGAGCTAGAGGATTTTTAGGGTCCCTTCCAAACCAAACTGTTCTATGATTCTGTGATTCCTGGTTGGGAGGATTTTCCTTTTTAAGGCTAAGATGCTGAGTGATGAACAGATTTGGCCTGGCGTATTAGATTGGGAAGAAGACGCAGACGTTCTGGCATGAATCACTCACAGGTTGTGGGAGAAGGAGATAGCCTGGAGCAGCTGGACATTAACAAACTAAGATTTTTGTCACTTTTTTGGAATCCCATTTCAGCACTTGCTGAATAATCCTTTTCCTATCCGTAGAAAGCTGTCCAGCAAACTGCTTCCCAAGTGGAGTGACAGGTTCTGGTATAAGCAAAACAAGGCTTTTAAACCAGCCACAGTGAATTCACTCGCACCACTTTAGCAGCACTGTATCCAGGCAAATTCTTCCCATCAGCCCACTCCAATCTGCTGTAAATATTAACTCAGTCCAAACCAGTCCCATTTTCAGATCCAAATTCAACACAGTCTAAGGCAAACTCAGTCAAATCTAGCCTACACAGAACATGCTCATCACCTTGCACCCTATGCAAGGAGAGGAGAGGAGAGGAGAGGAGAGGAGAGGAGAGGAGAGGTTGGTGAAACATGTAACACAGGAAAAGGTTACGGACTATGGACTAAGATCATGAGTTTCTAAGCTAGGAAAAGCCAGCTTGGAGGAAACAGCACCACTCAAGTGCTAGGACAGTGGGACAGGTTGAGCCTCACCTAGCATAGTAAAATAAATCCCTCAGTTTCTTCCTGACTCCACGAGCTCTTCACACTCAACAAGGCTGGTAGCCACATGCACCTAGGACCTAGGAGGCTGTGAATGGAGACAAGGCTCAAAGACGTCCATTAACTGACTGTGTAGTAGCACTTGTTCCACACAGAACACCACCTGCTCATAGTTCAGCTGAGGTCTGAATGCTCTGAGACTCCTGCCTTGCTGTGCTACTGTGAATGAGTTGTATGAGGTAGCAGTGGAGAACTTCAAGTTTTTTAGTTTTCAAACCTCTTTTCAAACTCCAGTATTCTCTCTTCTGACCTTACAGTAACTCCAGTAAGTGCCAAATGCCAAGAAAAAGTCAATTTCTGCCAGACTCACACCTGCAATAGGGAAAATTCCATTGAGCAATGAGTTTAATCATATGTAGTATCCCCTCTGGGTAAATGTCCTCCAATCCCTTTAGGAGACTGAATTTGAACACTTCCCTGGCAGGACTGAAGGTGACATTACACAGCACAGGTGGTCTAAGTAGCACAGGTAAGTTGGACTCCAAGACCAAGCGCCAACACAAACACCCCAAAGCACTGGATGAGGTTAGCAGGAGCAAAATTCAACTCCGGCCTTTGTGGTTACCATCTCAATAAGAAAGAGGGAGAGGTAGAAAGGAAAGGGAGGGAGGAAGTCAGGGAGTGGGGGAGGGCTGGGAGCCTGCAGATTTCTGTTCCCACATGATTTTCCTGGTTGTTTTCAAACCGCTGCTCTACCAGACACACACGAGTCCCATGTGATGGCTTATTTACGAAAGCACAGTTGTAAAGCTGTGTGCATCTCACATCCGCTCTGAGCCCACCTGACCGCGGGCTCCGTGGGCACCCGCTGCACACTCCCCATCTGCGCCATCAGGCCAAGGGGGATGGGTGACCCATGATGAGTGGACACTGCTCTCGACCTTGTGAGACGATGAAGCAGAGAGGAGAACTGCCTTTCCATTTCCAGACTGCTCTTTGAACCCCTTTGCCTGGCACTGTGTTAGGAGGCTCCAGAGGTAGGGTGTTGTCCCTTCTGTACTGTTATAAAGAGAAAAAGCTTTTCTTTCAGATCTGTCTGTCTTGCTTCTTCTATTTTGTACAGCACCCAGAAGCAAACTCATATTCAAACTGACGCAGTCTATGCCTATATCCACCATCTTCATATAGGTGCAGATCCTGTTTCCTTGGGTAGAACTTTTTCTGGTACCATCATCACAAAAGTCTCCTTTCATCTGAAGATCCACTCAATGAAAGAGGAAACCTTCTTATAAAGAACATGAAGGAGGTGAAGGGAGAGAATTCACAATTAAATAAGGATAGTTGTTTCTTTGGAAATGGAGGATTTGGCTTACCTTCAATTCATTTGTACAGAGAACCCCTAACTCCAGTAAAATTGTTCTTCTCACCCAAAGGGCGGACTAAGACACAAGCAAGAGAGATAAAATGTGTGAGAACAGAGTTTTTTAAGGCCAGTAATAGAAACTGAATTCACAGAGGCCATGATGGGACAAGGTTAAAACCTTGTAGTAAACCATTTACTTCGGTTAAAACCTGCAGTAAACCATTTATTTTATGGGTGGTGTTTTCCTTACTACACAGTCCTAGCTGCCAGCAACTCTAGGAAAAATGTCAATGGGAAAGAGTAATCGTTTCATACGCTGCAAAAACCCCTTTTCATATACTGAAAAAACAGTGATCTCTTCCCAAACCAAGGCTTCTATGAAGAAAGTACATCTGACATTTTTAAACTTTGGTATGGTCAAACCACCCAATATCATCACCGCCTCCTGTTCTCAGACAACCAAACCTTGTTTTAAACTGCCCAAGAGCCAAGACCGCTACCTCGCCACACAGATTACACCTCCCGTGGCCATGCCTCTTTCCCTCATGCTCAGTAAATCGCATCCATGAAGGGTTAATTCAACCAGGGCCTTTTACTCCAAGTTGTTTTCCAAGAAGCTGAGAGAATAGGTCTCTTGTTACAAACATGGCTTCTGGGCATTTGGTGATGCTTTCCCTTTTCTCTCTCTCATTACTACAAAAGGATCTTTTGTTCTCATCTCTCTGTCTCATTTACTCTCCCCCACCCTGCTCTCGCCTCTTCCCCCCATTGGCTGCCAAGTGACTAAGGAATGGCAAAAAATGGCCATAGCTTGGTCATGGCAAATATTTCTTCCCTTATTATCTGATAGAGACCTCGAGCATCTATGTGAAGGGCCCTCTGCCTTCCCCCGGGCTTTTCTTAGACGTGGGGAAAAATGAGTCAGACACAACACGGCAGGATATAAGTTGAATCAGCCCAACATGCTAATGGAAATGTCTTGCGAATTGAGTCACGGTGCCTGTTTCAGGAAAATTAAATGATAGGGACCCAGAACTGGCAGGAGTCGAGTGGCAGCTTCAGCAGGTCTAGATTTTTATGGGAACTCAGCATTTATTAAAAAATACATGGGATGCACAAAAAAGTCACTTTCTTGCCTCCACATTTACTGATTCAGCTGTTTGTAAGCTGGAGCCATCACTCTTTGTTAGATGGGTTGTAGTGTCCCATGGTTTCTCTGCCCTATTTCTGTAAATCTTCTTGAGCATGATCTACCACAGAAAAGTTGTGGCAAATCCCCAGGAACCTTATGTCTTCCCACACCCCATTGAAATTATACCTCAGGCATTCCCACAGGCATCTTTCTAGCTATAGTCTCCTTGCACATGCTGCTCCACTGAATCACCTCACACATACACAGATATGTATAAGATCACATGACACCAAAGTCACTGCAACTTCTACAGTGACCTTTCTGCAACAGAAACAATGCCTTAGCCACATTCCCACCTCCCTGCCTTTTGCAGCATTTGGGTATATACTTCACTGGTACTGTCTTCTGAAAAAATAAAATTCTTCAGTCTCACCTGAAGCAAATCCTCCTGCCTTTCTGCTCACCTTCTCTACTCACCCTCTTGACTCCTCTGACCACCCTTTGTCCCGAAGTCCATTTCAGTCCATGTCATGCTTCAGGTGATCACAGCATATGCTGCCCGGGTCCGTCTGCCAAGCCTTCTGCACTCTTCTCCCATTCAGTGCCTTAACTGTTTTGGAAGGTCCTAGAATAATGAAATTTCAGCCATAGCAACGTCCCGCACACACACATACAAAGTTGTGGATGTAAGGCGTTACGAGCACAATTTTTACTCCTGTAGTGAAGGGGAATGGACTATACAGATAAAAGAGCCATTATATTCCCACATTAGAAGGCCTTCTTGTCTGGTGGATTTTAACCAAGCTGGTTAAAACATCATGAAAACGATGTGCTGACCAACTCTTTATATTCATATGACTCTGCCCCCAATAAATATTTGTGCTTAGTCAAACATATCTGCTCTGAAACAGTGTGCAGAGCAGCTTTCACTGTAAAGCCTCAAACTCATCTAATGTGTAACAATTAAGGAATATATAATAATCCTTTTTTCCTGCCTCCTGGCTTAATACCATGTGAATGAATCCCAACATAGACACAGAGATCCTTACTGCAATCCCAGCTGTGCCGCACCACTCCCACAGTAGCACTATGTACAGAGTGCTTGCCAGGAGTGTGCAGTCAGCCTTAGTAGATAAACAATGATCATCTCCATCACAAAGGACAACTGAAGGACCCTGAGATGAAGAATTTTACTCTTGTAAAAAACCAACTCTCTGGAAGATCCAGAAACTCGTTAATCCAAATGTTGTGCATCTAATGCCACAAACATAAACCTCCCCACCAAGCAGTGCCCCTGATGAGGCCACACATTGCTGGATCCTCTTGGAAACCCCCATTAAGCAGTGGTGAAACTTTAAGGAAAACGTTTTCCTTCTGCCCGGTTTCAATTCTCCTTCACAGGGTGGGATCCCACACTCCCCAAGTGAGCACTACTATAGTCAAAGGCATTACACTGTCCGGAGAGCCCTGCCAGGGTCATCTTTGCACCCCATGGAGACCAAGAGGTCAGCTGTCGAAGTCTCTTGGAAAAAAAAAATCTACCACCACCCCTTTCACAGATGAGAAGCCCAAGGATGGATTATGGGTTCTTACTTAGATAATTTTGGATGAATCAAGAAAAGAGAGGAGGAATAGCTAGATGGCTAAATAAAGCCAATGAGATCACATGTTCCGCCTTTTTATCTGCTTTTCTCTTTCTGCTTTTGGACAACAAAGCTTCCTTTGATACAGAAGAAGAGGGGGTAGGGAGGATGGGGAGAGGGGGTGCCAGAGTCACCCCAATGGCCCCTGGTCACTTATCCACGCTCCTTAATGTGATGTTCCCACCGACAAAGACAGAAAAAAATGATCTCATGATTCCAGAAACGATTCACACAAACAACCCTGGGAGATCAGGGGTGAAGGGGGCAGGAGAGAGGGGTAGAGGATGAGTGAGAATTAAGACGAGAAAGGGAGAAGAAAGGGTAGAAGTAGTAGGGAGAAGGTACATGGGAATCAGGACCTTGGAGGGCAACTGTGAATGGAGGTAGACTCTTGAGGTCACAATCCAAAGAGAATGTGTAGAGGGATTTTAGAGAAAAGGAAAAGAAAGAGGAGTCCTGAGACCAAGGGTAACAAGACTAGTGGAAGAAGGTTAGGTGTGACATTGTATGGCAGGACTGAGGGCAGGGTCAGGGATAACACTTGATTGAGTTGTCAAAATGTAGGAAAAGAGAGGCTGGGCTCAGAGGCACTGTGGTGGGATGATAAACAAGGGCTTGATACGACACTGAGAAGAAAAGGAGGGGGAAATACCTATGGGGTTAGGAGCAGAAGAGTTAAGACTTGCTGAAACTTGCAGCTTGTGCATTCAGCTACACAAAACCAGGTCACCAAATCTGCCAAGAGAATAATCCTGGTCTCTTTCCATCCCAGAGCCAGCAGATGCCAGAGAGATTCATTACCTAAGGCATTCTGCCATGTCCAAAGGAGGCAGTGGTGAGGCAGTGTGGCTGAAGACAGGCAGTCAGTCTGGTTTCCACTTTGGTTGGGCTGATCTCTCAGCAGGAGACCTACAGAGAGGAGTATTACACCTCACCTACCAGCAGCCATTTCCTTCAGCCTTCTCTCTTTCCTTTCCTCACATCTGTTTGTTCCTCCTTCCCTACTTCCCTCCCTCCATCCTTCCTCACCACCTTGCCACAGGGAGGCAAGAGATCAGCGCAGTTGGCAGGAGACATCCCATTTTCTTCTCCATTCCCCCAGAGGACTGCCACCCCAGCCCTGCTTATCCCAAACCAGTGAAGCAGCCAGGGCCTCAGAGGAGACTTTTGAACCCACAGGGATCCTGATGGAGCTGGGACAAAGAGTGGGATGAAAGACTGGGGAAACAACTAAAAGAAAAAGTGTCTCCCGCAATGAGCTGCCATCTCCATGTCTCACAGCTCTCCCCAGCACTAGTCTGTCCCAGGGGCTCATCACATCTCCCCCTCCTCTGTCTGCTCTGTGGCAGCTAATCAGTGACCCACTGACAGTCTCTGTCCATCACTCATCTCTGCACGCAATGGGGTAATTAAACCCTGACCCTGGGCTCCTTTTATCCATTTCCTCTGCACAGTCACTCCCCAAAATGGCAGAGGGGAGGGCCTGCAGTGGAGGCTCCTGCCCCAGTCTCCAGCTGTAATGAAGATGAAAAGCACAGGAAGGACTTGCTGTGAAAAAGAAAGATGCTGAACGGGCAGCCAAAGAGGTATTGAGTGGTACAAGGTGCTGAGCTTTGCTGACCTACCTCCATCAGGCAAGGTTTTTGTAAACCTTTAGTTCTTTATCATCATGCCCACAGGTTGCCCAGCATCCTTTCCCTGCCCAAGCATACCTACAGAAGACCCACTACTCCTCTGAATGTCCTCAGAGCAGTGCCAGGTGTGGTGCCCAGCTCAGGTCTAGCAAAGCTTTCCAGGAGCCTCAGTATACCCAACCCCAGGCTTGTTCCCCCACAGTATCAATGCAAACCTTCTGCACTCCCTGGAGTGAACCCATTGCCTCCACCCAGACTAAGCTGAGTGCCTCAGGCCTGACACTTTGCTTTTTCCTCATTAAACACCTGCAGAAGGGCAGAGGGAGTTCTTGGTGACAGGGTGCATCCCATGGAGCAAAATGGATGGACACAGGAGCTGGCTAGGACAAGGTGACAATATCACCTGCACAGCAGAACAATGGAGGAATGCACCCAGTGACAGGCAGGAGTCACAAAATGCCAGGAAGTTCTTTTTTTTTTTTTTTTTAAAACTTTCTTTCTCTTTTTTTCAGGAACTCTACAAAATTTATTACCCAGATTGATAAACAGCCAGAAATGATGTCGAGCAATCCAGACTCTGCTTCCTCCTCCCTACCCTGAGTAGGGAAGCTGCCTCCCTCCCACGCATGATCGAGAAGGGCTGGGGCCACCCGGGGAAGGGCATGACGGGTAAAGCAGTGCCCCCGAACAATTAAGCACTGTCTCAGGCATTGCACACCCTTGTCCCGGGAACAAAAGAGTCACACACAAGAGCCCTGACTGTGAAGCCTCCATCCGCTTTCATCACTGACCCCCAGGGCTATCAGGGCACAAGGTCAGCCCACTTAAACTCCAAACTCGGCCAGAAATAGAGCTGGGAAGTGGGCAAGGGTGGCCAACTGCAGGGGTCTCCAGCCATTGGAGGGGTTCTTTGACTGAGCCATTTCATTTCATCAAAGACACATTTTTTTTCTAGAAGGAAAATGGAGAGCAGTGGGTGTGAAGAGAGCAAGGGGGAGGCAGGGTGTTCACCATGAATTATGACCACTCTCAACAAGAGTCTTTTACATTGCAGAGGTGAGGAGAGGATGGGGTAATTGGGCATGTTAGACCCACGCATAAAGAGGGCAAGTCTCTGCCGGTTTCCCAGCCTTCACTCTGCCAGCGCTCATGAGATGTGGTCCCCCATATGCGCTGTCGCCATTCCGTTGTGCAGCTCAACACCCCAAGGCCCATCCCAAGGAGCACAAGGTTTGATAGCACCCTGCCAGACCAGTAGTGACCCCGGGTTGTGCAATCATGTGTGGTCATGCCCCTGGTATGGAAAGGCTGAATGTTGCCTTACAAATAAAAACCCACCAACCAAGCCAGGGCTCATGCTTTCCATCTGCAAGGTCTCAGAAAACCTATTAGGCTTTAAATTGCTGGTTTTTCTCAGGTTGCAAATACTGCCTTTGCAAGTAATGCTTTCATAGAGGCAACAGCTGTACCTTCTGGGGGTCAGCACTGAGCAGTGTTTAGCAATGGGTAAGAGCAGATGCTCCTGAGATCTATCTCTTTGGCTAGGAGGAGAAATCTGTGGGGGACTGAAACGTGTTTGGTGCATGTGGAAATAAAGGGCATCTGCCACAGAGCATTACCCATTTCACCCTCACCAGACTTCCCTCTGGGTAAATCTCTGAGAATCCTAAATGCAAGAAATTTCAGAGGAAGGAAAATTAAAACACCCAGCAAAAGCAGTCTCCTATTCCACCTCAGTAAGGCTGTCTCCCACCTGCACCATAGAGAGGTCACTGCAGGTGTTTGGAGCACCCAGCAGAAGGAGGGCAGGGACAGGGCAGGCAGGCTGTGGAGTGGTGGGTAGGGAATAAAATTCCCACACTTACTCACTGAAAGTTGCCCCCAAAACAGACAACATGGCTCAGAGGACAGCAATCAAGGAGGATGTTAGCTCAGAGTTAGTTGTGTTGACACTGAAAACAGTAGCAGAAAAGCAGCCAGAAACATGAGATTCAGCACAGCCCCAGTACACAGAAATGCATCTGAGTGCCAAGAAGCTAGCCAGTCATGCAACGTGTGATCTGCTTGCAGACTCCTTATTACACATGATGAAAGACAAGCAGAAGGGAGTTTTAACTCTCAGAGTCAAACTTTCCGTGGATTGTGTATTTGGGGGTGGAAAAATGTCTGTATGTGCAAACTGAGCCCTCTTGATCCAAGCTGTATTGCTAAACTGTAAGCAGTGAGCCCAATTTTCAGAAAAAGCTGCATTTCACATTTTTGATACAATTACTCAGACCTATTCTTGAAAATTAACAGGTTCCTGGGATTTTTTTTTATTTTTTTTTACAGGTTGGCTAGCCTTCTTTTTTTGGATTTAAGGTAACCATTTTCATCAGTAATTCATTACTTTTTCCCTTTGGAGGAGGCAATCAGCTGGATTTCTAATATTGAGACGGACATGGCTGTAGGGCACACGCGGAGTCATTCTCCATCTCGTACAAAGAGAATCCAATCGATCTTGGACGCATTGGGGCAGCTGTGCACAAAAGGCAGGGTCAGTCAGCACACACATACCAAGGCCAATGTTCAGGGACATACTGAAGATACTGAAGGACATACACAACACGCACACATTACTGGAAGAGCACAAAAGCAAGGCACGTCAGACCTCCAGGTTTTGGCTTTATCAGTGTCAGCAAGTCAGTTTTTTCACCTCAGGCCAGTACTGTCTATTATCTTTCTTTTTAATGGCAGGAGCTGCCAGCAAAGGAGACATTCACTGCTTGTTCTTCTCCCTTGCAGCTCTAGGAGTGGAAGTGGATGGCAGGAGAAACGAGGTTCACAACTTCTTTTAACCAGACTGTTGCCCAGCCATTCACAAGGCCCTGAACAATCTCCTTGGGCACAGGCAAATTATTTACGTTATGCAGGTGTTCTTCTAGATGCGGGGGGAAAACTCTTTTTACTCTATCTCTCCTTGAAGTAAAATAGGAGAAATATCCCAACTTGGCAAACCCTGAATCCCAGGCCCCTTCCTGCAGCAGCAGTTCCGGGAAGTGCCCGCACGGTGGCGATGCCCCCTTGGAAATGGAGCGCAGCTGGTGGCCAGGGTAGGGGCCCTGCAAAGCCCGCGGGGGACAGCGCAGGGACAGCGCGGGACACGCGGACCCCGCCGCACGGAGCAGTCCTGCCGGGGCATGGGACGGACAGCAGGCTCGAGTTCTGCCTCTGCCGACGATCTGCCGTGTGGCATTTGCTTAATGAGCTCTCGTCTGTGTTGGCTGTCAGCTCCGTGGAGGGTTCTGCAGGGTGACCTCTGTGCTCGTGTTGCAGGGTCTCTCTCAGGACCACAGCATGGCAGAGAGCTGCCCAGTTAAATTTTCACTGCGTTTAGGGATGAATATTCCACCACCTCTCTGGGCTGATGTAATAGTGTTTACCTACCCTCACAGTGATTTTTTTCCCCTTTTATTGCACTGTAATTCCATCTTACAACTTGCAACCCCTGCCTCTTGTGTTTTGCTATGCAAAAGGTCTGGGAAGAGACTGGCTTTGTCTGCTCTGTATCATCCTCAGCCATAGTCAAGCTCTGTTGCACTGCTGAGTCCCAGCGAGCTCCTCATGCAGAGATCAGGGCCTGGCCCATCAATTCTAGAGCTTCACTGATGTAAAACTCCTGTCAGCGGCCAGGGTCAGGATGTCAGTCTCTTCTCTTCACAGAGCCCCCACCTGAAGGACTGCATTTCTCATTCTTCTCTTCATAAATAAATCACTTCTTAGACACAGGACTTCAAAATGATTATTAACAACATGCTCTTGCCCTTGTACTCCAGCATTGTGGGTGGCTTCAGCTGGTTTTTTGATGTATGCAGATAAGAGGCTCACGGGGCAGCACACAGCGAACACTAACCATCCTCTCAGACAGCAAGAGAGGTCATCATTGTCGGCCAGTCCTTGTTCCTAGTCATGGAGGTGTTTGCAGTTCAAAAAGTTCAGTGTTGGAGGGGGGTTGTTTGATCTGTGACAGTGAGTTGGGTTTGGCAGCCTGGTAATTGGTCATAAGTCAGCAGTGGCTGGAAGAGATGATACATAATGCAACAAGGCAACCACATGCTCCTGGGAAATCAAAGCATTCTTTCAGTGATGTCTTGATGGAGGGAGAAAACCCCCCAACTACTACCCCCACACACATCCCAGAGGAAAAAAATGTGGGATCCTGCCACACACATGGACCACAGTGGTTTTCACGTGGCTGTGCTGACTGGCTGCCACATCACTGCTTCCACAGGTCACTGTGGGCCTGCCAGCAGTAGGGGTGATTGTGCCAACAAGTTTCACAGAATCACAGAATAAATTAGGTTGGAAAAGACCCCTGAGATCATCAAGTCCAAATATATGACTCAACACCACCATGGCACTTACTGCCATTTACAGTCTTTCTCTGAACACATCCAGGGATGGTGACTCCACCACCTCCCTTGGCAGTCCAGTCCGTTCCAAAGTCTAATCACCTTTTCTGTGAAGAAATTCCTCCTAATGTCCAACCTAAACCTCCCGCGGCACAGCTTGAGGCTATGTCCTCTTGTCCTATCACTGGTTGCCTGCAAGAAGAGGCTGAGCCCCAGCTGGCTACAAACTCCTGTCAGGTATTTGTAGAGAGTGGTGAGGTCTCCCCTGAGCCTCCTTTTCTCCAGACTAAACAACCCCAGCTCCCTCAGCCGCTTCTCACGAGGTTTGTGCTCCAGACCCTTCACCAGCTTCACGGCCCTTCTCTAGGCACACCCCAGCACCTCAACACCTTTTTTGAATTGAGTGGCCCAGGACTGGACACAAGATTCAAGGTGTGGCCTCACCAGCACCAGTACAGGGGAAGAATCACTTCCCTGGTCCTGCTGGCCACACTATTTCTGATACAGACCCAGATGCCACTGGCCTTATTAGCCACCTGGGCACAGTGCTGGCTCATGTTCAGCCAGCTGTCAACCAGCACCCCCAGGTCCTTTTCTGCTGGGAAGCTTTCCAGCCACTCTGCCCCCAGCCTGTAGTACTGCAGGGGGTTGTTGGGAGCCAAAGTGTAGGACCTGGCACTTGGTCTTGTTGAACCTCAAAGCTCTTTGTGTCCCTGCTGTCACCTGAATCATCAGTCCAGGATGTGTTCACATTCACAAACATCTTTCTGACACAGTTAGCACTGGGTGTCTGTGTGGGGTACGTCACCCTCCAAAGGTAAAAGCTCTCTTGTTTTGGCAAGTGGCAAGTGCAAGACAGCATGTTTTCCTCAAGGCAGGCACACTTTGGATGCCTCTCCTGGTGCTGGCATCCAAAGTGACATTGTGGTGATGCCACAATCCACTAATAACACCTTCCCATAACTGCTGTGCCACAAAAGCTGCTCAACTCCGCAGTTCTCATCCCCTTCTATTGCTGCTGCCGCAGCTGTGGCAGCTCCAGCTTGGCTCCTCACTGAGCCCAAGGGCAATGCTGAGGGGAGGGAGGGAGGAAGGAATGGAAAGGAAAAGCTTTTAAGCAGCCCTTCTATCCTAATCCTGAAGGTCAGCATGTCACTGGACTAGTTCAGGCTGTGTAGTCACTGCCCACAAACCTTTATGAAAAAAAATAAAATGAAAAACTAAAAAAGCTCCTTGTAGAATTCTGTTCAAAATCAAGCATGAGTTTTGATCCTGAGTTTGATTCTAGCATGAAATTTCTTTTGCTGATTAAATGGCTTTCATGTTCCTCATTTACTTTTATGGATCAAAAGACATCAAGATACCTCACTGAGCAGTCTCTGCCCCACAGATCTTACTGATCTAATCTTTAAGTCTGTGATCTCTAATTCCTGCAGTTTGTCCAGGTATGCTCATCACAAAGGACAGAGCTGAGCAAGCAGTGTATATACTAGCCCAAAGTACTATAAATAAAAAGGTTTTGCACCTTTTCTTTCCTGCTCCCCAGAATAAAATCAGAAATTTTCAGCTTTGCTGTTGCTGAGGAGAAGCTGTTGCTTTTTTTCTTAACATCTACTTTTACATGCTCTACCACCGCTCACCTCAGGGTGTGGTTTTTCACATCAAACAATAAAAAATCCCAACTGAATATCTTATATGAGGATACGCTACATGCTACATTATGATAATTTTCAAAAAACATGCAACTGGGCAGAGAGCTATCCAGTTAGGCTGTTAATGAGGGCTGTTATGAGATAATTGAAAACATATGTTGGCCATGCACACCACTGTGATTGTCCTTTTGCTGATGATTAGGACTGATCCTTCCACAATGGAGATGCAGGACTAGAAGGGTCATGAGTTCTGGTCTGCACCATGATATATTTTGAACATTATTTTATGTTTTTTCAATATGTTTGGCTGTACATAATTAATAATTGTCCTACAGTACACTGTCCTCTTACACCAGCTACAGTCTGAATTCATTGATATCATCTCCTTAAAAGTTTGAAACCTCCCAGTGACAGGAATATTAATGTGCCAACACTGTCATATCTATTTCAGCTCATACATATGCAATGTCTTTGTTTTCAAAGATTTATGTCAGACTTTGCTGAAGTGAGGTATTCTACCATTTTAGATAATAGCATGCCAAAGTGATGTTATCAGGCACATTCAGCACTCATTCAAGCAAACGGGAAGGAGCACCCATTCCTTCATAACTGAAAGAGAGAGAAACTGTTATTTATCCTTATTTGATGAAGAAATCCTTCAGGGGGAAACAGTGTATTTTTAGAAGAAAATTGTGGTCATCCTGTGGATTATCTTTTAATTAAGAATGGATGATTTGTGCCCACTCTGCTGTAGCAAATGTCTTGCTGCTAATGAAGTTTAAACAGACTTACTTTATTTAATTACAGCTAATCACAAGGGTAAAATGTGGAATTGTCTTTGATCCACGTGTAGAGTGGTAATCCTTGTGGCAGATAGCATCTCTTATTCCCTCAAACTCTTTTCAGTTTCTCCAGGAGGTCCCAGATTAACTAAGGGTTAATTGAGATAGCTGGACTGGTGTGATTGATGTATTTTTGCTCAGGGATGCCATCCTGCCTTTCCAAGGACTCTCTCTCTCTCCCCCTCTCCCCTCCACCCCTTCTCTCTGTCTGTCTGTCTCTCCCTCTCTCTCTTTCAGAATCCCCCCCCTCCCTGTGCAGTCACCTTCAGGCCATGTAATGTAGTAGATGCCTGCTTGTTTGACATGAGGGACCTGAGGGGGCCAAGGTCCTGCTGGATCAGTGAGTGGAACAGAAACTGCTGGAGGGAGAGCAGAGGTTAGGAGAGGGCAGCAGAGACCAGTGTAAAGCAGAAGAGGGCACTAGTAAACTGACCTATTTCAACCACGACTCTTTACACTCCAAGAAGAAAAAAACGATTGAATATTGAAGGCAATATACCACTTGGTAGGGGAGTAACACCAAAGGTATTTTATTTCATTTTATTGTTTTGTTTTCTTTAAATTTTTAATTTATTTAATTTATTCATTAAAAAAATAGTGATCCTCACATCCAGGAATGTCACAGAAGCCTTTGACTTCCGGCCTTTTAAAATGTGGCAAGCACAGCCTGTGGAAGCAAAAAGTTGGCAAAAGAATAGGGGAAATTGTATGTGCTATAGAGAAATTATGGTCTCACAATTTTGCCTGGTGTTTGCTTACAACTCTTCCACAACAATTGCCCTTACTTCTGCATTCCCAGAACTTTCTGAGTCTGGTGAAAACTGTGAAAAGAGCCATCCAGAGAAATTATGCTCAGGAGACAGAATCAGTCACAAGGAATACAGTTTGTACAACTGTTTTCTTACTGTGGTTTGTGCTTTCAACAAATATTGACCTAAAATTACTAGACTTTTATCTTCTAAACTGATTTTGTCACTTTGTCTTTTTATTTTGGTTTTCCTTCTGATCTACATAGTAAAGTAAATCACCATTGTCTGAACATATTCTGCTTTCTTGTTACCTTCTGTTAAAACAGAGTAACATTGCGTATTTCGTTCTTTGAACACAGGATATTTGGGCTCTTTTTTGTTGTTTGTTTGTTTGTTTCAAAGAGTAATTTGAAATGGAAACACTTATTTATCAGTCTGCTCTGAAATATTAACAGCTTTAATTAGCTGAGTGAAAAAGCTGTTTGCTTTTATTTACAGGAACTTTTAACTTGCACACCAGCAATAGAGGCTGAAGATATAGAATATCTCTTTTGTGCAAAATTTAAATAATTAAAATAGAATAGTTTGCAATTAGTTTCCACGATAATGCGTTAAACATCTGCAGTTTTGTCTCTCCATCGGGATCCATAGCTGTGCTGAAGTCACATCCTGATAACATCTGCAAGTTAGTGATAGCTTGTGCTTTAGTCTTTATGGTCTGCTGATGAGAGATTCTTCAAGAGCTCCTCAGTCATCAGAACCACTGTTGAAAATTTTGCTTGTGACATCCTGAAGGTGGCTTGATTTACATTTGCCAAATGTCATAACGCATGAAGATACTCTCAGTTAAACTATTTAACATCCTGGCCCTTTTTCACTTTGCTGCTTTGGAGCTTTTTTTCCCCCTCCCTTTCTGATGAAACTGCTTTTTACTTTTTGCAAAGATTGTGAATCCAAACTAAATTTTCAGTGCTGAGATTTATTTTGTTCTGAGTTACTTCAACCCCATGGATGAAGAAAAAAAGTCATTAAAAAAAAAGTTTGTGAGGAGGAGCAGCATCTTCATTCCTGCTTGCATGGCAACAACAGCGGCACCCACATGAAAAGGCCAGCTTGTTAAACATCGTGTAACAGTGATTGTACTGAATATTTTAAAGGTCAGGTATTGACAAGCACTGAGCTGCTTATGTTTCCCTAATGGCCGCAATTACATCTAAGCTGAGTAAGTAGTCAATAAACAATGACATTACCGTATGTAGAAAAAGTGTTTATTTTACTTTTCCAAGACAATTGGCAATCTCCTGCTTGACATCCAAATGCAGAAGCTGTATCATGGGCTCTTTGATGAATGAGGAGAACAAGGGAGAGGTTATGGGTCTTAGAGACCTTGTGCCTGTTTGAGAAATTTCAGGTAGGCTGTCTCACACTCAGGCAGAAAGTGGATCTTTCTCTGTTGTTTTGCATAAGTAAAGAATCTTAAAGAGAAAAGATAAACACTTTTACTTATAATGTCCCTCATGCAATGAAACTTGCAACTGTGTTATATATGTAGCCAGAACATATTCAAAGGATTTGTAAGGATTCAATTAATTCTTAATTTAAAGTAAAATACTGATGATTTTTATCGCTGATATACTCTCTGCTCTACTGTGAAATTAATCATCCTTCTTACTCACAAGCACTTTTTCTCAGTCTGCGAACAAGATTTCTAACCGTATTTGGAATAGTATAGCAACTTCAAGATCCATTCTTGGAAACGCGTGTAGACCTGTCAAATAATAAATGAGGCTTTGGGAGCCCCCTTGCAACACAGCATATAGGAGAAAAGACATTTATCAAAATAAATTGTAAAATATTAACAAATAAGACAAAAGAGTGTAGATTCATTCAATTTCCTTCACAAGCTACAGGCTTTGGTGTAGGTGCATTAGTCTGCCAGCTGCCTTGCACTGCAGCAATTACTGCTGGCTGCTGAAGGAGCAGCTTGACTCCTCTCCGACCCAGCAGCAAGAGATTGTGGGAGAGCAGCCAGGCAGAGAGGGACACTTAAACCATAAGGATGCAAGTGAGGAGAAGTTGGTAAATGCCCCCTTGCCCCCTCTCCATGAAGCCTCAATGCAAATAGTATTTTCATAGCAGTAACTCGCTTCCAGAGGATAAGAAGCTAATTCATTAACTATCATTGCTTTGCAGCAGAGTGATTTTTACAGGCTCCAGCTGACATCAGTTGGTCTCGGTATTGCATAGATCAGAAGATACAGTTTTTTGCACCAGAAGGTTTTCTGTAAAAATAAACTACGGCAGAATGTAAGTATTAACCCCATCTTATAGCTAGAGAAATGAGCTCAGACAGACTAAATCTCCCATTCAACAAAGACTTAACTCTCTGCTTAACTTTCATGGGACCACTCCAGGGTTTTAAATTAAACACCAATTTAAGTGCATTGCTGGATCACAACCAAAATCACAAAATAAGTCTATAGCAGTTCCAGGACTTGAAATGTGAGTCTCTGAGGCCCAGTCCAATGCTTTAACTCACAGAAACATCCTTCTTCAATTTAAGTCTTAATCTGATGACTTTTCAGTAAGAAAGACACTTTCAAAAGGTTTAGAAATTGGCATGGATCAGTGACATATCTGAAGCTTTTCTGAACCTGAAATAAGTGTTGTTTTTAGAATTAAGAGGAAAAGCAAACTAGTATTTTACATTACATCTCTATTCTCTGAAGGAGTACAAAAATAAAAAAGAGAAAGACTGTATATTAATTCATCTAGAAAAGCTTGTCATAAGTCTGAATATTTTCTCATTTTGTTCATTTTTTTTTCCCAACAGGTAGATAAGCAGAATAACATGACTTAGTGATGCTTTCTCGACATCAATTTATTTGAAGACAATCATAAAGTGTTTGAAGATCAGAAAGCAATGTTTCAACCTGCTTCACTGAGCACAGTAAAGACCAATAACTTCCCTAGTACCTTCCCACTAATATAGCCTAATATTCACTGATGGGTGGTTTCTGATCAAGGATCTCTTCAGTCTGTTAGAAACCTGAATACAGCAATGAACTGCTGGAGGTTTGATTTGCCTCCCTCATACTCAAGAAACAGGTTGAAATTATCATGGCTTTTTTTTTTTTCTCCTGCAAAGCTATGGGCAAAATTTATGTTTGTAGGATTCACTTTGAGAATTATCATTCTGCTCTGTTAAATGACTTTATTTCACTTTTACAATACTTATATGATCAATGCATCTTCAGATATTCAGATGTCTCAGTATCATGGCAGTCAAAGGCAAGGTGCTTTCCCTCATAGACAGATGCAGACAATTGTAGGGCAGACACAAATAGGTAGAAAAGTAGAGGGGAAAGTCAAACAAATAAACTCAAAAGGAATTGGTTACCTCTGATTACCAGCCAGTTTTGAATGAATGGCAAATTGATTCAAGGCTAGAGAGAAAGGACTGGGCATAATAGACAGCTCAATGTGGAAGCAAGGTCAAAGTACGAAATCCAGATTCTTGGGGTGCTTCTGCATAACATGCCATTTCAAGTGCTGCTTCTAACAGCAAGCATGGCTCTAGCTCCAAAACAGCTAATGTCCAATGAATCAGTAACCTTTTATTTAGTTTCACTGTAAACTGAGTAATTGCCCCAGTTTGGGGGATTAATGCCACAAAGAATAATGAAGCTGGTCATTTTGAAAGTTCACAATTTTCATTACCATAATTGTCTTTCAATTTTGTGGCCAGTGATACATATCCCCACATTACTGTATGAGTGTCCTCTTCCATTGTTGTTTCTAGTGGTCTGGAAACTGATAGCCTTTTACAGCCAATGCTTTATGAACACCAGAAGAGGAAATAAGTCTCCTAAAAACACTTAGTCTAATACTAAAATAATTACAGAAGCAATGTAGGGAAGAACCTTTAGATGGATATTATTCCATGTAGACTTCAGCATATTATCTAAGAGGTAAAGCTTGGAAAGTAGTCAAAAAAACAAGTGATGTATAACAGATACAGCTTGATATCTCATATTTAAGCATAAAGTGGCAGCATGAATCAGCAAACAAAATGAAAAGGAATTCTCAGTCTGGAAGAGAGATGTTGCCAGAAGCATGTCAGGAAAGAAACCCAGGAAGGAAAGAGTGGTGGCAGTATGAGAAAGGAGACAAGGATAAAAAGTCTTGCATCTGTGTAGAATAACAGTGAAATGAGAGTTTAAATAGTAAGAAGCAGAATTTGAACAGTAGGGAAAGAGGAGGTTGGGTTTTTTACTGTTTATTTTCAGTGGAATCTTTCCTCTCTTGCCCTGTTTGTGAGCTGTTCTTTTGACTTCTAATCAGATGCAGGACACTTTTATTTCCTTTTCTGTTTGGAAAGCATGAAGACACTCCTTTAATATCAGGCCCTTCACTGGAAGACAGTGTTGAAGGTATTGCCCCTGAAATTCAGTTATCTAATTTCTTTGCTATTACCCCCTTGCCCCTGTAAGTGTTTCTTGGTCTGCAGTTACAACTGAGTATAGCTGAGTATGTTAGATGTAGAACCTGGGAAGCATAACAAACTCCTGGTATTGGGGGTTCTGGTACACCTTGGGCCTCAGCAAACCCACTTATACCAAAAGACTAGTTAAAACCTTGCATTTCTCTATTTGGGCTGGGGGGGGGGTGTGGTTGTTGGGGTTTTTTTGGTGTTTTTTTTTTTTTTGTTTGTTTGGTTTTTTTTTGTTTTTGTTGTTGTTGTTGTTGTTTTAAACGTTTCCATGACAATAACANTTTTTTTGTTTGGTTTTTTTTTGTTGTTGTTGTTGTTGTTGTGGTTTTTTTTTTTTTTTTGCTGTAGCATTCCTACTGCCTTTTTTTGCAATATTTTTAATTTCTGGTGTCACTTTCAGTGTCTCTAGCACTTTCTTTTCTATGAAACTTTACCCCACCAGAATCATTCTGGAAAGAGGTGTCATACAGGGCCCAGTGTAATAGCTCCGGTTCATGTTTCTGAGCATAATGGTGGAGGGTGATGTGTGCAGCTGAAATTTGTGAAAGTATGTAACTGGTGGCAAATTTAGCCATCACACTGTCCATATGGCTGACACAGGAGCACTAGGGTAGGAAGGTCATGAGCAAAGTCATGCTCTGTCATGCCTTTGTTTATAAAACTCCCTGGGCTTACAATACATGACCATACAACTGCTGAGGTGCTGCAGCCTGGGGTGTCAGGGAAATACCAGTTTCATTACAATTCTTGAAGCCTATCATGTTACACTTCAGAAGTAGTGACCAGTTTATTTAAAACAAAGAAGCTTTGACCTTTCTCCCCTTTCAAAACCAAAAACACATGAAGATAAA
This sequence comes from Oxyruncus cristatus, assembly GCA_013399855.1. Lineage (NCBI taxonomy): Eukaryota > Metazoa > Chordata > Aves > Passeriformes > Cotingidae > Oxyruncus > Oxyruncus cristatus. The sequence goes on from VXAY01000094.1 coordinate 1,402,141, forward strand.
GTGACTCATTTCCGGCTTCAAACAAGCTCTAAGAAATATTTTTTTCCCAAGTACAGTTTGTGCACTTTCTCTTCTTCCCCTCTTTGCCACCTCTTCACCCCTCCTTGTCTTTTGCATAAATATCTCATTCCCTTCTTGTCAAGGTCAACGTATTTATTACTTATATTCACTGTGTAGTCCTTTTTCACTTTTAGTTTTCTTTCTTTTTTCCTTCCTTTCTTTCTTTTTATCTGTGTTGTTTATAACCATGACCCTTGATCCTCCAAGTCTTAAAACAGCTTGGCTTTCAGCAGCTAAATCTGACAAGGTCAGCATTTTTCTGTTTATTCTGAGAATATTATTTACCCTCTGGGCTTTTTAAAAGAGATTCTATAAAACATTGCTGGGAAAAAAGTTTCTAGCCTTCAAAGACTTCCATAAACCTAGTGCTCAGCATAGAGTAACTTTTAATTCTTATTGCAGAACTCAGAACAATTAAGCTTGATTTTCCCTCTCCCTACAAAACGTACCTACACAAATGTTTTTTCCAAGCATATTGGTAAGTATTTCACTCTAAACACACTAGCAACCTACTAGTACTTAGCATAATCTTTTGCAGTAGTGTAAAATATAATGAAATCAGACATACCGTATGATCAATTAGTTCCTAGAATAACCTTATTTTTACATAACTACAACAGAGCTGTATTTATTCATTTGAGGTTTTTTATTGGAAATAAATGATTGTTGTGTCGGCTTTCTGTCAAAATATCAAACAATCCTGTAGTCTTCAGAAAGTCAGAATATGACAGAACCAATGATACAATAACAATGTATCCTTGGGCTAATACACAGATTCTTAGTAAGTGTGTTAAATTTACACCCATTTAAAACAAGCCAATTTAAACAATCTCAGAAGATTTCCAAGAAGGTGATTGCTTAAACACAAGTATCCCAAGGCCGTGTTAAAAATGACACTGCTGTTAGTGCCTTTTGGGAGTTGCAGAAATTTACAGATTTTCCCCTGCAATTTCCTTTTCCCCTTTCCCTTCCTTTTCTCTTTCCTCCAAATCTCTATTCATTGAAAACCAATGGGAATGAAGCTCTGCAGCATAAGCAGAAAGTGGGGATTCACAAAATGACAGGAAAACATCTGCAGCAAAACTGGAGGATTTCTGTGAGTGAAAAATGCTGCTGTTTGAGAGTTTGCTTTATAGGCCTTCTGCATGAGAGTTACAGAGACACAGTAAAGAAATCTACCAGCAGCAAAGTCACCAGGATGCAAAAAATTTCTTCTCAGAGCAGCCCACTAGAAAAAGAGATGGATGGACAGACACAGAGTGAGAGAGAGGCATATAGAAAATCTTCCCAAAATCTCTGAATATAGATAAGATGCAGACTTCAAAATCCTTGGCCTCTAGAGAAAATAGTTTCAGAAATATTTTTACTGTGAATTTAGGAGTTTTACCCAACTCAGTACTACGCAATTTCTCCACTAAGAATGTTTCTCAGGAGATTGAGTTGTCCTCCATCATGAGACCACAGTGCTCATCTATCTTTCATTTGCCCCTCTGTGCTTTCTACAGGGAGGTGAGATCAGTGAGAGTAAACATTTGAAGAACTGCCCTGAATTTTCCATGCCTGTTCTCAGTCTGGAGGTAAATTCCTCTGGAAAATTTGGTAAAATTCTGTTTGTCTGATGTCCAATTAGCTATGCACATACAAAAATGTTTTTCATATTTTAAGATGTTTTTCAGGGTGCTTTATTTTCTGGCTTAGCTAATGTCAAAACTGGCTTATTTTAGAAGAGATTTCTTTCTAGAAGGAATGTATGCTTTGTTCAGTTTGAAAAAGAGGCGAAGGACAGAAAAAGGAAGCTGAAACCAAGTAAATGTTGCAGAGAAAATATTAAGAATATATAATTTTCCTTGCTGAGGGTCTGAATTTCGGCTTTCACAGAAATTGTATGTGATTATTTAAAACATTCTGAAAAGAGGGAGGAGTTGATGGTAATGTTTTACAAATACCCTTATACTAGTGATTTGCCGTGAGTTTTTGATAAATAACTATTGTTCTCTGTGTTGGGGTGCTCACTTCCTTTACAACAGTGCTGTGAGGAACCATTACGTATCTACAAAGGATGGCTTCAAAATCCATTTTTTTAGCACCGTCATGATTCATGGCATAAAAGAAAACAATTACATCTTTAGCTGACAATTAATGTGAAACCAAATTATTGCAAAAGCAAAGAAACTTCCCTTGGTAACAAGGGTTAATCCAAAACCAGGATGAGTTAACAGGAATAACTTAGGTATGTTGTGAGTGAATGGTTTAGTTTGACATACTGCACCCCATAAAAATCTGGTGTAACTATAATGAGGCCAATTGAAAGGTTTCACAGAACCTTTCATCTAGTGGAGAAAAACTTATAGCAATAAACAAGCAAATGCTGCATGCAAGGTAGAGGACTAAATTATAATTGCTGCAGAAGACAAGAATTTCACTCTAAGGGAAGCCAAGTTTTCTGCATGAAAATTTTACACCTGGAATGTTGCAATAACAAAGTTTTAATCATTATTTCTTCATGGTCTTTCTTGAAGTGAACACATTACAGTGTTTTAACATTTTATACAAAAACATGGTCTAGACATGTACATGTACCAGTGGAATGAAATCATTAATAATCACTATCTAAAATGAATTACATTCCAAAAGCATAGACTAATGATTTATCTTTTTTTTTATGGGGCTGATCTCTATCAGATTGATTTATGTAGTAGCCAATCATGTTTCAGTAAACTCCAGCAGGCACATGCATCTTTAAGTGATGATAAGTTGTGATTGTCAATTTATTTTTGCACCAGAAGCCAAAAAAATTTAAAAAACCCACCCAAACCTGCAAGAGCACTAGTGTGCTTGCCAGCAGAAAAACATGCAGAAAACCTAACTTTTTGTATTGCACTTTACCTTCCATGTCACATGCATGCCCAAACAAATGTAATGGGATACAAAAACACCTATCCGGGGGGGGAGGGCTAAAAAATGTATGATTTGCTATGACAGACACTAAACGAGTGTATTTTTTATTTGCATGTTTACATTATTTGCTTTGGTAGAATGTGGAGGGGTTTTTTACATTACATTACTTGCTTTGATAGTAGATGCTTTTGTTGGTAGTTGGAGTGATTGGCAGCTTCAAGCTGTTCTGTTTAATTGCTTTTACACTTTGCAAAATTCTATGTTTGGAAGACACTGTTTAACAAATAAATCAAGTGTGTAGATGTGTGTGTGTGTGTGTGTATGTGTGTGTATGTGCAAGAGAGACGACTCGAGAAAGAAAGAATTTCTTCAATCAAATGTACTACCCCTTCTGTTTTGCTTTTATCTGTATCTTCTTTGACTGTGCATTGGTTTGTTTCTATCTTTTTCTCAGTTCCTCTCTAATGGAGCAATACGGTGTTGGTTTGGATTAGGACTATCTGTAGTATCCTATTCATTTCACAGGAAGCAGGGGATATGATGGAGCCTTAGGAAAAAATAAAAAAGAATAGGCTAGAGTACATCCAAAGTTCATAATTTGTTTTTGAATAAAAGAAAAACAAAAGATACACACAAAGAAAAAATGTTTCCATTGTATTCTTTGTTTTTCTGTGCTTTATCCTTTGGACTAGTTCTTAGAAGATATTTTTCAGATTTTATTTCAAGTCTTAATTAAATTATCTTATCTCCCTCTTATTTCAGACCACAGTATTTGGATCCTTTGCAAAGTTTATTTTTGTTTTGTGTTTTATTGGCAAAGGGAAGAGAATTATGTTTTATTTATTTAAGTAAGAGTTTGGAAGCGAGAAACAGTGTCTAGAGCACATGAGCCACTGCTGCCCAAATCTGTAAAAGAGTTGCTGCAAATAAGCAATTTGAAAACTCAATGTCTAGTGACATCTTCACATCTCGAATTAACCAAGACAGCTCTGAATTTCCTATTAATTTTATTTCCTGAAATTATAACAGGATGTTCAAAAGGTGTTTATTTCAATAGTGACACTATTTTTCTTTGATTAGCAAACCTGAACAGTTTTAGGAATTTCATGAGTAGTTTTAAGGGTCTCATGAATAAATAAGCATATGTTTTAAATGGAAACATTTCTAAAAATGCTGTATAAAAATGTATTTTTCTTTACACACAGGTACAGAAATTCTCTGCAGTGAGGTATAATGGGATGGAAGTTATGTTACATGGATTTGTGTTCTGAAAATATAATAAAACATTGCTTAGGAGAGGTCCAATACCTTTAAGCAAGCAAGGATTTCAGAAAATGTTGTTTCTCCATCTCAGGTTAAATTGTACAGAATATTAATTGTTCAGGCTAGTACTCAGTAGCTCTCTTTCTTTTTAACATCTTCATTAAAGCTGTTAAAAGATTTTAAGTACATTCTTTCACTATAATTTTTTCATAGAAAGAAGAAAAACAGGATATGGAAACTGACTGGAATACCATTCAGCAGATTCCTTAAATAAGATTCATAGAAGAATATGTATTGTCATTTGAATGCTTGTCTTAATTGGAGAGTATGGTCATGTTTTATATGTTTTATATGTTTAGCATGTGGATGCCGAATACCAGATTGGACAGGATTGTGTACTCTTTAGTTACAAGGGGTTGTGTAGTGTATTCTACTGTATTAGTTTTATCTCACAATGAAAGTAAATTAATAAATCAGAAAGCGGAAAGATGGCATATGAAATAAATATGCTAACAAAAATCATAGTTGGAAAAATTAGTTCACGATTGACACAGGGTTTTTTTCCGTCAGACTATTAGAGTGCCTTTTTAATAAAACTCAGTTACTACCATACACTGGTATCACACATGGAAAAATAATAAAGCAGAGGCTGATCAGTGCAACTGTGCACATGGAAATAATCTAACATGAACCAGTTCAGAAGTTTACTTTAGAAAAGCAATGCACAAAAATGAGTACTCATTTTTTCAAAACACACCAACATGTCTAAGTAATTCTGACATATTTAGGGTATTTCCCTTCTCATCACCCCTCAGCCATCTTCCATACTCAACAGACAAATGAGGTGAGGTGAAAGCCAATGACATAACAGAACGTAGATAGCATGCATAATAGATTGCATTAGTGTCCTCTGTATGACATTATAAAGCTGTAGATGTCTATTGGACAAAGAAATAAACAACAAATATGTTTTTTCCCACAGAGAAACAGCAGAGTAAAAACACGAACTGCTGATACTAAAATTATCACCACAGACACATCCTGCCATCCAGCTGTATAACTGAAAATATTTTGATCTATATGACTCCTGTGGCCTTGATGCAAAGCTTATTGAAGCCAATTAAAAATCTTGACCATCTTTAGTGAAATTGGACCTAGCCCATTAAGAGATTTTGCTTAAGGGGAGTAAATGGAGGATTTTTAAGGGCCACCCTAGCATGTCACTTCAATTTATCACAAAGGAAAAATACTTCCCTTCATTAACACTGTATAAGGCAGCTTCCTTTTCCAGTAACTCTGCTGTATGTGTCAAACTCTTTCCCTTAGCTCTCTGCTGATCTCTTATACCAAAGATGACTGCAAATATAACGTAATATTACTTCTCAAAACAGTCCTTAGGAAGTCAATGCTTCCAGAACTCATTCACATAATTTTTCCCTGCTGTAAAGCTCATGTGGGTAGTTTATGAATGACAACAGCTAAATTAAAAGCTATCTAATATGAATGAGCTAAAAGACTGGCAAAACTCAGGAAACTATAAGCTAAATAGAAGTGGCAGTTATAGTCACCTTTCACATAAAAAACCCTGTAAACTATTTCCTGTTGTGTCCCATTTCAGAGCTGAAATGTACTGCAAGGGTCAGGAGTGGATTAGGAAGCTAAAATACTTCTTCATTTCTTTCATGGATGTACAAACATAACAGTGGGCATGGACTTTTCACCTATGGTTGATTTAGCCCAGTAACTTCTGAGTTTTTAATTGAATACGGTTCCCTAAGAAGTAAAACTTAACATTACATTATATATAATTTTTACTAAATATGCATTACAAAGACATTCTTTGATTTTTAAAAACATTGTCTACATACAGTACTGCAAATATATCCTTATGAATGTGTTTTCCATATTTCATTTGACTGCATGCAGAAGAGCTTTTCCAGATAATATTGGTAGGGGTTAGGAACAAAAATAGGTATTGCCTACTCATCCACAACAAGTCAATCTCTGGTTCTTGCAGTGGTCTGAATTACTTCTCTATACAGTGGTGCATTTTCTGACTCGGGTGGCAAAAACCAGGAACCTACAGTAATCTCTGATCCATATGATGCATAGGAAATTGGCTGATGTATATGATGCATATGGCCCATATGCTGATCAAACCTATGACCTCAGTGCTATTAGCACTATGCTCTAACCGAGATAATCTCAGGATTGTTCAGCCTGGAAACAAGAAGGCCTCAGAATGACCTAACTGTGGCCTTGAAGGGAGACAACGAGATGGAGAGAGACTTTGCACACAGGCATGTACTGACAGGACAAGTGAGAATGGTTTTAAACTGAAACAGAGTAGATTTAGATTAGATATTAGGAAAAATTCCTTACTGTGAGGGTGGTGAGACCCTGGAACAGGTTGCCCAGAGAAGCTGGCAATGTCCCATCCCTGGAAGTGTTCAGGTAGAGGTTGGATGGGACTCTGAGCAACCTGGTCAAGTGAAAGATGTCTCTGCCCATGAGGCATGATGGTGAGATGATCTTTAAGGTCCCTTCCAACCCAAACCATTCTACGATTCTATGATTCTATGAAGAGGATTGTGAGGATTTACAGATTCATCTTAACACACCTATGCCATTCCAAAAAGGTACACTTTCAGAAACAAATTCTCCAGAACTTCCACTTTTGAAATCCTGGTAGGCACCTTTCTTAAAACAAACTCCTTAATTTTTCTTTTCCCTAGTAATGGTCAGTTGAATAGAAAGCCAAAAATTAATCCTTATTGTTCCTGCCTCATATGCTGGAACACCTTTGAACCTACTGGAGATGTCACACTCCCAGCTGAAGCATCTGCAGAAAGAGGTGTTGTGAGGCGACATCCCTGCCTCACTCCTCACCTTGCAAAGGCACAGGGGGCACTGCCTGTCCACACAGAACACAGGTATGAGTTTTGAGAAATCCATGCCGAAAGTAAAAAATAACAAAATTTTCCAAAATTTTCCAAAAAATCATCTCCTAGGTAGTATATTTTTTTATACATTTTTTGAAGCTTTGCTTTATTTGAGAAAAAAAAAAAAAAAAAAAGGCCCCTATTTTTATAACATTTCAGGAAAACATTTTAGCCACCTCTCCTGCTTTTGGGTGGTTCCTGCAGATAGTAGAATACAGCATACAATATATAAATATATATACAATAAACATATAAGATTTAAATACAATTATTACTGTCTTTTAAAGAATAAATATGTCAAGCATCAAAAAACATTCTAGGTCTACTGTGCTTCAGTTTGAGTAAAAATACCATTTGTTCCTTTTCAATGAATATTTGAGGAAATAAAATGACACACCTGTTAAATTAACACATTTAATGTGCACCAAAGCTGTTCATTTGTACAGTAAATAAGTTAAAAACTTGATTCTCATATAATCCACTATTCAACCTGACTGACTGCTGAACCTCCCTAATCAAATACTTCTACATGATATTGAAAGCTACATTACAGTACATTATTAGCTTGTAAAATGAAATTGCTGCAACGTTATGTACTGTATATTTGAAGCAGTAACAAATTTATCGGTGATAGATGAGCTAATGGATGCATTGTATTGCAATAAATATAAATTCAGAGTAGCAATTGGAAAACATTAACATTTTTATATACGAGTTTAGGCATTTATGAGGCTGATCCAGCTAGCAGTAAAAACTAAAAAGGTGTTCTTGCTAGCTGCCATTTCTCTATTGGACTGTCACAAGTAAAAATAAGTGGTCTTTCTTTGCAGCAGGGCTTTTATATCCAACATGAGAGACAACTGACAGAATTTTATCATTCATTTCTCTAAGAAGAAGTTCTCTGTATACCTGACCAGGAGGTCAAACCCAGACACTACTTAACAGTATTTTTCCATGGCCTTGCTATCAGTGTTTCTTCTTCTGCCCAACACCCCCATCCAGTCTTTCTCTCCCAATTTCCTCTTGAGCTGCTAATGCCGTCATGAACTATCCAACAACGGCTGTTGTTTAAAAGAAGCAAAGCCATTTCAGGAGAAGAGTCAAAAAAATAAAGTAAAAAAAAAGACAGAAAACAGCAGCCAGCTGCAAATGTTGTAAGGAAGACTGGGGAATTCTCTCCTGATATCCAGGCATCTTTCACAGAAATTTTTGACAGAATGGGTCCCCTATGGACTTACAGCTGGTAAACTGCACAGGAGCTTGGCATACTTCAGGCAATTCCCCCTGCCAAGGCAAAACACCAGGACTACCATATTCCCTCTGAAAGGCAGAACTATGGCAACACTAGCAGCCAGATTTTGGGAATCACCCATTGTGGCAGCCAGAGGAAACATGGGCGTTGAGTGGGTGTGATACAGGAGGAAAAGAACAGGCAATCCAGAAGGCAAGTGTCATGGTTTAGCCCATTCCCCTCAGTTTTAGAGTAGAAGATGGTTGATTTCAGGCGAAATTCCGGCTAAGTAGCCAATAGAGGACTTCTCTGACGTCTCCACGAATTACATATTTAACACAAACCAGAAAAGAAGGGTGGTGGTTTTTGTGTGTGTGGGCAGAACGAAATTCTGAGCCATGATGTGAGGAGGCAGGAGGGCTTCCCCCGAATGGGGGCCAGGCCCCCTCCGCCCCTGGCCTTGGGCCAGGGGCAGGCATGGCACTGAAGCCTCTGGCTGAGACATGTAGCAGAGTGGAGAAGAAAATCCAGAGAAAAGCTGCTCGGCTGAAGTAGAAGAAACTTCAACCCTGAGAGGAGCGTGGCAAACAAGCGATAACGATGCAGCTGCCAAGGTCAGTGCAAAGGAGGGAGTACAGAGGCAATGGGGAACCCTCCTCTCTCCCTCCAGCAGGGGAAAAGACTTTAAAACTAAAACCCCGCCACCTATAGAGATGATTTGGAGTGAAGAAACTTTCGTGTGGGTTCTCCCTCCGGAGGCCTGGATAGCCCGGGGAGGGCAGAGATGACTTGAGGCCAAGACTGGATCACTTGAAAACTGTTTGTAGCAAGCTGCAGAGGAATTGCAGCCACAGAATGGTAAAGAAGCTGAGTGAATTCTCCTTAGAGGGGCTGAGCCCCTCATGACCTTGGGACCTTTGTCCAAAAGATAAGCCTTACACAAAGCCCCCCCCATAGGAGGGGCCCGGTGCGAATGGGGACCGGGTGTAATGGCGAGTAGGAGAGCAGTGGCCACTTGGAGTTCCAGCCGCAGCCAAGAGCCAAGATTGGGCATCTGGCCAAAAGCAGAAAGTCAGAAGAATTCCAGAGGGTAAAAGAGAAGAAGCTACAAGCAGCAAAGCACAGAAGCTAAATCTTGACAGCAAGGGATTTGGTTTAGGGCAAAGAACTGTTGGATGGGGAGGAGGTGGTAAATTTTTATATGAAAGTGTGAGTTTGGTTAAGAACCATCAGCAACCTCATGTGTTCACACCCTGTCTTGCAGGCTGTTTGTTTGAGTGGTGTTTTGCAGATGAACGTGTGTTCTTGCACAGTGATGCTTTACTCAGCAGTATTTTCTTGGTATTTACAGCCAGTATTTTTTTCACATACTATCCTTTTGTTTCCAGCTTAGCAAAATGTTACAGACTAAGATGTCATAATGCATTTGTGATATAAGCAGAAGTGTGTCAGAATGTGGATGCAATTACAGAGTTACTGGAAGAGGCAGAAATAAAATAAAGTGTTTGAGTATTATAATTCAGCTTAATGTGAAGTGTTGTTAGTTTACTTGTCACTGAATATCCTTTTAATTAAGGAGTCTTGATATCAAAACATGCTGCATTTGGGTAGAAACCAAAGATATATGTCACCATTACTCTAAATTTGTAATGATGATTATAGTAGACAGTCACCTCCCTTGTTAGAAAGAGCAAAGCACAGGGGCTGGTGAATTAATCAAAATCTGTAATCTTACTCATTAAAAGAGCTGTAATATACTATTTCCGAGCAAATAGACAGGTTCCCCTGACAATGTGGGAGTGGAAGGAGCATAGAGGGATCTGTGAGCAAAGATCTACCTTGAATTTGTCCTAGACCACTTATCTCATCATGTGAATTACTTCATTTCAGTATACTGAATACTAATTATTCAAAGGTAATATAACCCATTCCACAACCAAACAAATTTGCAAAAATCACTTCTGGCTCGGACTTTTCTCAATCAGTACTGCTAAAAATTCTTATTTACAAGGGTTATTAAGAGAATTTCGAGAAGTTGAAAGATATTTGACATTTTCTTTGATGAGCAGCTTATAAATCTGCCTTTTTAAGGTTTTTAAGACCTATTTCTGTAGCTTATGTAAGACTTACAAGTGCTTGTACATATATCTTAGCACACTGGAAAAGTAGGAAAATACCATGACTCTGAGACCCAAGACAAGAGATGAGTCTACACAAGGGGAGGCATGAGTGCCTCCCAGGTCTGATAGCACACGGCCATTTGTCAGCTCACATGATGGTGGGATTCAGCCTTCATATACACACATTCAAGTTTTTGTAGGAAACTTGGATACACGGGGCAGAAGGAAGCTGTGCTGATTTGGGATGGAAAGCCAGACGAAGCCAGAGAAGGTAATTACCTGGAGACCCAGGCACAGCCAAAGCTTTTGAGCCATAGACCTGAAGTTCACCCTCTAGGTTACAGTTTCAGGAGCTCATTACTGTAATT
>VXAY01000094.1:1413080-1451610 GCA_013399855.1 Oxyruncus cristatus
ATTACTTTCAAAACAAAAAAAAAAAAAAAAAAAAAAAAAGGGGGGATGATATTTCATTGCATTTGAAGGGGTAACTATACTTTCCCAATGGCAACTCTTCAAAGGCAGTAGTTCAGAGCTTAATGTTGCTCTGATCTGTTTTTACATTGATTTAGATATACATGCTGTATCCTTCTGTTCTTCCTGCATCCTTCTGCCAAGAGAAAAAAGGATAACTTCCTTTCTTAGGAACAGAGCCTTGCTCTTAAGCTTCCATTGATGAAAACTGTTGAAATTTCTGAGTTTTTATCTTTTGTCCTAATGTTAAGGTACCTGTTTTGGCATATCATCAGGTCCCATTGTCAAGCTCCCAGAAGTTATGCCTCCCTAGTAGTCCCCTGATAAATAGTTTCCTGGCAAGAACTTTATTCTGCTAAACAATACTCTGCTAAAATTAGGTTTTAAAAGCAATTTTCCAAAGATTATTTGACTTTTTTGCTCTTGAATTCTACCACCAACTCTTAGAAAAGCAGAGCAGAAAGTCTTTTCTCTTTGAAAAATCTCATCTCTGTCCACATCAGAAATATGAAATGTTTGGCTTTTTCAAACCTAATTTTCTACTGACTCATACTGCCCACATAAGCAATGAGATACACAAATACACAGAAATATACAGATAAAATGCCTCACTTTATTTGGTTCAATTTTAATTCATTTTGTGTGGAATTTTAAGCAAAGGTTCAAATTAGTTAATTTTAATCAGCTTTTCTCCTCATAATTAGTATATTTCACAGTCTTGACTTTGGAATACTTTTTTTTTTTTCAATACATCCCTTTTCTGGTTGTGAAAAATTAATTCTTCAAACTATTTAGTAGGCAAATAATCTGTGGCTTAGACCAGCCAGATCATTGTCGCTTGTGGATTTGAACTCATAGGTCAAATTCATCAACAGGATAATGAGACATTTTCTATATTTCAATTTTTAACAATTTTCATATCCATACTCATTAAAACTTTAAAAGATGACAAATAATGGATACTTCTAGCGATGTCTGTTAAATAAATTCCATAGGAACAGAAAACAAGAGCTTCATAACTGGTGAATTGCGCTATTGTTTACATTTAAATGTGTTGCCTTAAATGGATAAATTAGATCATTATTACCTAAACTATTAATGATTTATTAGTATTTGCATCATAAAGAATAGTAATACTCATGTTTTGTTAAGAAATAGAAAGGTCTGTAGTAGTAACTCTGTATTTTGTCAGTCCAGTTTTGTCTCTCTACAGGTAAAATGCAAAACCAATAAATTTCATCTTCTGTTCTTGATTGAAAAATACCCTGCATATTTTTATGTGACCAGAAAATTTTATGCCACATTTCATTTATTGTTTCATGGTATTCATATGGTGTTGCATGTTAGGGACAACTACGTAGACCTACCTCTTCCTTCTTCTTAGATTTTGCACATAAATTACTCAGATTTAAATTGTTTAGATAGTTTTTTCTCCATACTCTGTATATGAGTGTTGTCCACCAAGTCTATATGGAATGCTGCTACACACAGGAAATTAAAGATTCATCAGAAATAAGTTTCACAACTAAGTAAATAACTACAGCACTGCTCAGCAATCATACATTTCTGTTTGCACATCAGAAACTCATACTCAACATTTCTCCCCTATGTTTATTTGCTTCATCCAATCTTAACAAGCCTCTTCAGCGTGTTACCCTCAGTAGGCAAAGTGTGCCTGATAAATAAGTGGCACCAGTGACCACTGGAGTATGAGTTACAATAATTTGGGATCATGGAAAGGTTTTTTTTCTGTCTTTTCAGAAGCTTTGACACTTCTCTCTGCATTACCAAGAGCATACCCAGACATACCCAGAGCAGCACATTACCTGTATAAGAGCAAAAGCAATGCATACCATTAGTGATGGCATTGCAGAGAGTTCTGAAAGCCAAAACAGTGAGAGATCTACAAAATCTCACAGAAACCTGTGTGGCCTGAGCCTCAAGTGCCTCTCTCCATCCTGAGGCACCTATGTGATTAATGTGCTGCTAATAGAACCATGTATCACAGCTGTCATAAGACGGGTCAGCACCTGCACAAGTGCCGCTCAAAAGAAGCAGGTCTCCTGAAGATGAACTACTTGTTAATACAAACTCAGTGTCAAAGCATGTGGACTGTAAATGCTATGTTCTGAGAAACCTCTGCCACCTTGGATTTCACGTGGGGATCAACAGCACATCTGTTTTTAGAACCATGCACAGGTCTGTCCTGGCTCATCTCAAGCTCTCCCCCTTTCCCTTGCTTCCTTGAAAAAGTTCTTGCAGACCATTAAAATGCAGAAAGAGCTGGACCTTGTGCATGCCATAAATACACTTGAGAAGGAAATTACTTTGAAGCCCAATGTTAATCTGTAAGGCAAGCAAAGAAATAAATCAGTTTCAAGTCTTGGATGAGACCAAATTAACTTAGTTCAAGTATTCCCAAGACTGTTCAACAGATGAAGAAAAGAAGGAATCCTATTAAATTAGGCCGAAGAATGGTGCTCAGACCTTTGTATTTACTGTGCCTAAAACAACTTCATCTAATGAAAAATACCACAATAAGTTTCACTTATGAGTTACTGGTTCACGTAATAAAGCTGTCAATGGAGTATTCCTAGCTAGTGGGATGAAGACTCCTGGACACATTTCCATTTGTGTCAAACTCCTGGAGTTCCACAAGCCTGAAGGAAAAAACATTTCTCCATGCTAAGTGTCAAGCAGTCAGAGAACAAAGTAATGCCTACCTGTGTTTTGGGAAGCACCACATCTTCTGGTACCATGTTCATTATTTCATTTGAGAAACATATATCCAAAGCCTTCTGAGATATCTTGACTGTTCAGAGGAGAAGATGACGCAGATTTTGATAGCCCTGGAACAGTTAGTCCATCATAAGAGGATGGTGAAATAGTCCAGACTTAACAGTGTACAGTCAAGACCCATGACAACAGTCTGCTCAGAGCTTTACAAATATTTGAATATATAAGATCAATTTTGAATATGGAAAAAAAAAAAACATGCATTAGAAAAGATGTCATAATTATTCAACACATTTACTTTGACTTGTGGTTCACCTTAAGGGGAAGAGACTGTTGTGTAACACAGGGTAGAAGAGGTAACATCCGCCATGGATCTTGGTCATGGTCCAGCACAGAAGTACTCACAAATTCAAAATCCTGCTCTCACTAGAGCATTTGGATGTTATCACTATTAGTTAGAGGGCTCACCAAATCTTTTGAAACTAATTATAAACATATTTTGCCACTGAAACATAACGCCTCTAAGTACCTGTTCAATAAATGTCTTATGTCTTGAGGAACTCCTTCACCGTCTTCCAGATCCTGGGGAGATTTTCCTTGAAACAAGTGCTCTGTCAAGACTTCCCATTTCAAGAAGATTGCTGGCACATATGAGATGTTTTTGGCATACAGCATCACAGTGCCTGCAAAGAATTTCAGCTTGCTTCAGCTACTCAAGAGCAGGCATTGCTGCTCCTGTCAGTCTGCTGTGTCGTAAGCCACACAACTCCACCTTCTTCAAGAAAAACAAGTAAAAAACACAGAAAAGGCAAAAAACCCCCCAAACTGACAGGGACCCTGACTGCCAAGGAGTGTAAGGTATCTTGGTCAGGCAGAGGTCAGTTGATCTGGGTACTCAGAGTCAAGGTAAACCAAGGCAGTTTATCTCTCCAAGATTATACATTGTTACTTCATAGCACAGGCTGCTCCAGAGAAAACCATATGTTCTCATGGTCTCCTATAAAGAGTGACAAGACAGTACAGAACCTAATACACAATATCATTGGTAAGCTGACATCAGATGCCTTTCACCCTCTTGACCTAGCTGCTCCCCAGCATTGCCAGCAATGATACCAGTTCCTGCATATTTTATTGTGAGACGAACCGTGAGCAATCATTTTGGTAAGAGGTCACCCAAGCCTAGATCCTAATGCCACGTTTCATTTTCTTTGCAAGCAATTTAACTGGACTTTTCAAAGAGATGAGATGATCACTGAAGTCATGCTCGCTCCCTCCAGAAAGCAGCAAAACATGGCTTTTGGATCCCTCTCAGCTGAGAGAGCCTCAAGATCATGCATTTCATTTTGCTGGTCTGGCTCACTAACTGCAAAGTAAACACAGACTAATGCAGGAAATTACCATTTAAATAAGTCATTAAAATAAATCATTACAAGTGCATGCTCTGAGCCAGGTATAATATTTTGTGTAATCCTGTTTATTTGCAAAACATGTCTGTATGGGTTCTTTCCACACTTGTAATGAGCTTCAAAGGGCACTTCCTGACACAGAACTCTGACATTTATACTGCAGTCAGGTCTGTGCCCAGCAAGATGCATCTTTGAGCTTTCTCTCAGGATCCTGTTCTGAACCAACTTTCCAGACAGCCTTTTTACTATAGCAGCTTTCAGGGTTGCAAAACCACAGTCCTAGACGGACTTTCAGTCACTTTCCTTACTTCTGTCCTACTCAGCATCTTCATCAACCACTTTCTGTTCCTTTTGGCATTAGAAACTGAGAAAGTTTTAGAGGGATTCACTGATTTAATGAAAAAGCCCTGTTATTTCAGGATTTGAAACTCACTTAAGGACATTAATATCATCACTATAGGACTTCTGCTACACTTCACGATTTCTGGCAGATCTTGGAAAACAAAATTCTTATGGGATTTGCCACTGATGAAGAACTTTTAAGGTATATACCATGCTAAGATTTCAGTCTCAGATAGAGCTTTGTAAAGTTTGTCTTTCTAGATAAAAAAAGAGCATGAACATTTGAACTTCATATATCCACTTATAATGAAGTGCAGGGGTGAGTAAGCTCACCACACCTGTTTGAGATGCTGCAATACTCAATCAGAAATTGAATCGCTTTCATTGCAGGGGTCCTGCACTGATATTCCTCCCTTTTAATTGCTAAAGCCAGTTGTATCATCAAAAGTCTTCACTTTTACAAATGGTTGTGCCTGGAAAAAAAAGGGTTCACTCTGCTCTGTTACCAAAGCACTTCCATCACCAAAACCTTCAGTTTTGCCAAGTGTTCTCTCGGTCTTTCAAACTACAATTCAGTTCAGATCCTTGGATGATGGCCCCAGATCTCACTTCACTTGGTTGGGTCATTACAATTGACTCCCCTGAGTTCTGGCTCCTGCTCTTGGTGAAGGGAGCTAAAGACATTGGTCAAGACGGACTGTGGGATGGAAACCACACTTATGTCCCTTCTGCATAATTAACCCCTCTGTGCATTGTTCCATCTTGTCTGAGAAAACCAATGAATATGTAGGCATTGATTATGGAGTCAGAATGAAACAATGGATTTTTCCATAATATTCAAGTATATTAAAAATGCATTGACAAATCCTAGATTCTTTAACCAGATTCATGCAATTCATTTTAGGCTGAACTCTTACTGAACTCTGTTCCAGTTTTACAAGAGAAAGAGTGGAGAAAGAATGTGAGAACATCTTTAGGTACACATTTATGAGTTTTAAATGTCAGCTATTTTGACCCTAGAATTTAATGTAAAATTGAGATAGGCTAATCTGTTTACTATTACTAAAATCTACATGACACTGAAAGTTCTAGATCTATAGGTAAAACAGATTGACCTACCTACACAGTTTCAATTACTGCTGGTGGGAATTGCAATCCCTAAGACTCTTCAAGCATTCATAGGAAAGTAAAAACTCTGCCTTGTTTTGCTAGTAAATATAGCATATACTGTCACCATTTAAGAAAGCGATATATGGCTTTTCATAAGAGGAGTTAAAATAATATGTGAATTTAGAGATGAAAACAAAAAAGGAAAAGCTATGAAAAAAGAGGAATCTGACAGTTGAACTGAGTCAACTACATAGATTAGATAGGCAAAGAACTAGCACAAAATGCTAACAAGCATAGAACAAATAAATGGATAACAGGAAGGGAATGGAACCAACATAAACAGCTGCAAAAAGGGTATTGTTGGCAGAATTTCAGGCCTAGTAGTTTGAAGATGACAGAAATATTTAGCTGTTCAGTGGTATTTTTTTGAAAGATGCTTTACCTCAACATAATTATTTTTGAAAAATATTTTCAAAATCACCATGGGACTGCCAAATTAGCCTGGGCTTTCTCGAGGTCTTCCCTCTCTTTTTCCTTCACTGGGAAAGGAAAAAGAAGTTCTATTTGTCCTGTCCTCAAACACCAGACTGTAAGGAGACCCTAACAGTACTTATGTGAGATGTCATGCTTTCCCCTGACTCTTGTACTCCTCTTTTCCCAGTTCATGATGCTTCCATACTTTGTGATTTTCTCATTCTACCCAGTCCTGAAGACTTTTGAGGTTATCATGGAGGGCAGGTCCATTAACATGATAGACCACAGTTGGAAGACGTTTGAGTATTTTTTTAAGTCTTCTCTGTTCTGGGTGAGAATGATTTGTTTCCCAGTCACTCTAATGTTGAATAAGACTTTCGGTTCCCTTTGCAGATCTCCAGCCATTGATGTTTATTCACCAAAGGGATCTGCAGAGCACCAGCCTTTATGGAGTTACAGTTTCAAAACAACTAGAAACAGAAATCCTGATAACTGCCTCCTCTGGACTCAGCCTGAGGTGAGTCTGCAATCCTCCAGCCAAGCAAAGCTCCTCTTGGATGAAGACTAAGGAATCACTGTAGTAATACTACTGACTCTAGTTAATGACAGTCATCAGCAAGTCAATATTGGTGTCTATTCTGTTATATCAGAATATCTGGATAATATTCTGTTAATATCTTGTGTAAGATTTCAGCTGAAGCAAGCAAAGTATGCTTAAAGCCAATACTGTCTGACACAGACTTTGGGGTAGACCTGACACACATTTGCAACACACTAGAGAAGTAGCAGTCTTTTAGACTTAAAATTCACAAATTACTTTTTTTTAAGCTATCCAATTAGTAGCTAGACATGTAAACAAGCTATATACCTAACACATTTGTTTGAAGGTTTTTCATTTGTTCTTTTTTCAAATTTCCCCTCCCACCCCAACTCTTTTTCACAGGGGGAACAATTTCTGGAAAGACATACTTTTCTAGATGCTTCAGCCTGATCATTCAGACTGGATTACAACCTTATTTAAATATATATATTAACTTTATTATGCAACAGTCTTAATAAAAATGTTTTTGATTTCTGTTACCGAGTCTTTTTCTTCGCTGTGTATCCTCCTGTTAATACCACTCCCTAAATTTAGAGGCAAACTTCTCTCAGGTTTGGTTTTAGACTTTTAGTTTGTCTCCTAGAACAGATTGTGTTGTAACCTTTTATTGAATGTATTCAGATTCTGTGTCATTTATTGGTTTCTGAATTGTAGTTGTTTTCAATCCAGGTAAGACTGTACATGACATCTTTAAAGGTCCTAACAGCACAAAGGCCCTCAATGGGCTGTTTCCAAAAAAATCAGGTTTTTAAAGAGCTTCTAGCTGCTGTTCACATTTTTGGTAGCTAACGTAGCTAGAGAATCTGAGAACAGTCCCACCTGTGCAAACCTTATTAACTGTTAAATGTAGAGAAGAACGGTGAGCATGCAGTATTAGAACAGCTCCACAAAGAAGACATATACGATACTCAAAATTTAAAAAATAACTGTTTGATTTGTCTTGTAGACCAGATGCCACATAAGGAAACTTCTTCCATAGTTCTAAAATTATTATCTTTTTTTTTTTTTGTATTCACTGGGAAATCTTCCTTCAAATTTTCTTTGCTTAAGTGTATATGTTGGGAAATTCAATGATTCAGTTAAGGCTCTTGAGTTCTACAACAAAACAAACAAGTTTAGAATTTTGGGAAATGTAATGGATCTGACTTTCTTCTTCTGTTGACTCTATCAAAAAGATCGCTGATGATGTTGTAAAGCTCAAGCAGTCACCTTATAAGAACATATAAAAATAATAAAAGACCTGCAATCTGATATGGATACTAGGAAGTGTAAGATGCTTTGAGATCTGAAGATGATGAGACTCCCTCTGCAATCCCATATTGTAATGAAATGAGCATAGGAATGAGAATCCAGTATAACCAAATTCTCGTTCAATTTCTACTCCCCATATGTTTGAAATGTACCTCATGCTTATGCAGCACAACATTTACATACTTAATTTTTAAAAACTACAGCATTCTAGCAAAGATTTATTCTTGTGTGTTGCTCATATGTATATGTAAAACTTGTTTCTCCTTTAACAAGGATCTTTGGAATTACAGCACTTGACATAACAGTGAAAGATACTCTGTGTACACAAACCCAGTTGGTACTGCTAGAAAATAATGTTATTGTAGGTCAAAGCTGGTGTTTTATTTTTATCTGATTGCTATGCTACAAGGATGATAATGGAAAAAAACAAGCAATTGTGGAAAAAATTTTTTTTCAGAGACTGCTTACTCCTGCAGCCTTCTGTGTTCACTGACATATTTTTAGCCATATTGTGTCTCCATTGTAGCCAAAATTAGTTTATGACAGTTCAACCAGTCCTTTAGGAGAAGATCAAAATGTTTAACAAGACTTATTATTCTCTGCCTGTTCATTGTGCAAAGAGAACATTATTGCACCATTTGGGAACTTCTATTTCAAGTAATCGTTTAGTCTTATCTGAATAGTTAATAGTAAATATACAAGCCAAAGCTTAGGAATCAAAATTCACTGTTTATTATGAAGGACAAAGAAGGATATGGATCTAGTGGCAAGGCATTAACTGTTTGACTCAACAAGAGACCTTCTGTGCAGCTTTTTATTGTGTTTAGCTTGGGCTAGTTCTAGCCAAAAAAGACATTTACCAGGTTTGAAAAACTGCAACTGGTTCAGAGTTATCATGATGCCACAACATCGATGACCACAAAGACAGTTAGAAAGAGCTTAAACTGTAGCACCATTTTCACAGTGACACGGTCTTCCACTGGATTAATTTGATGCACTGGTAACAGAATCTGGTACAAAAGGCATATTTAGGGAAAAAAAAACCTCTATGGTAACTCTGGGCTTTGTTTCAGCCTGTAACTAACTCCAGTTACAGGAAGTATACAGTGAAAGATCAAAGTAAGAGACACTAAGCGAGCCTGTTGAAATGAAGTGTTACAGGCATATGTTCCTCATCTCACAGCTCCGTCAACTGGGTGCTGTAACAGCTGGGATATAAGAAAAACGTTTCAGGCAGATTCAGCAGAAGAGCCTGTACTTCATTTGGCCAACTCAGAGCTTGCATTTCACCAAAGGACTGCAGCAGCTCGATGGAGGGATGTCTTTTTTTTTTTTTTTTCTTCAGCACATGAGCTACAAGGAGTTTATTCCTGCTTTTACACAAACCAGCATAAACCTCACTGGATAGTTAGTAGCCTTTGTGACCCTGAAGTCACTGGCCTTGGGATGTGCATCTTGATCTCTGCTCCCAGAATCAAAAGCAGCATGACCAGGGTGCTGCAGGACACAGGTCCTACATTGCCCGTCCAGTCTCCCAAAGTAGGAACAGGGTCTGTTCTTGCACCACAGCCACTTCAACACTACCCACTGCTTTTCTGCTTTTGCTCAAGAGTAGGCGACAGTCTGAGCATATGATAATGAGTGTGATGTGCCCCAGACTACAGCCAGCACTGCTGCTGGTGGAGTCACAACAAATTAGGGTGACTTGTGCAACAAACGAGTTTGCCAATTAATTCCTTTCACCATCAAGAGTGGCAGGACCGAATGGGTAAACCTGGAAGCTGGGAGGAGTCTCTGTTCTCCCACATGCCCTACAGCAAAGAGAACTTCTCCCTCTGCCCTTTCCACTTCAGGTCTGCCCCATGGGCAGAGGGAAATCATCTTATACAGGGATCGTCACCAGCCTTGGCTAACTGACACACAGTGTTTGTACTGGTTTTGCCAGTTTTTAGGAGCTGAATTGAATTATTACATTTTTCTCCAGGGGGAACTTTGTAGTTTGCATAAGGACCTGTTTTATAAGGATATCCTGTCCTATATGGTAAAGACATTCATATCACACCTGGTGTAAATATCTCTGAGAAGCCATCAGACACTACTCCAAAATAGCTAATTATTATAATTTCTGTCACTGTTATTCTTCTTATTAATAGTCGTTACCACATTGTAATATTTGGATTTTTTTTAAAAAATACAGGTTTGCACATGTGTATGTCTATATCTACATGCTTGCATTGTTAGTTCTGTCCAGACTTTCCTGTATTGGAAATGCACTGCAGTGGCAGGAAGGATTTTGAAGTGCAAACGCCTGCACTTGAGGTGGTTAATTTCTGTACAGTATGAAATCCTCAGTGTTAGAAGCCATAGTACTTATTGGGGTTTTAATATAAACTTACAGGTGAACATAAAGAAGGATAGATAAGACAGAAATTGTAGAAGCAAATGCAGTCCAGATATTTAGAAGATCAGAGAGTAGCTCATGCTGAGTTGTAATATCTTTTTGACTTTTTGTGGATCCTCCAGACTATTATATGACAGCTTAGCTTCTCACCAAGTAATATTAATCTCATCTTAATCAAGGTATATTGGTTTTCAGCTTAAGACTGAAGAAAGCTGTTTAACAATATAGCTTTTTAAAAAGTGGTTGAGTAATTCTCTGGCAGGGGTGGGAAGGGTGAAACTTATGTATAAGAATTAGTATGTTTTCTACAATCAAGAAGTATTTTTTACCCCCAAATCCAACCCTGCCTGTGTGCCTGAAATTAAATCTAATCACAGAGACTCAGCACACTTTCTTTCCGGGCAGAGTGATTTGCAACATGTAAATTTGGCGAAAGTTTAATTTAAATGAAGCCCAAGTCCCAGTTTAAAAACAATTCTGTTACCATAGCTGCATGTGACTAGCACTGTTATTTCTCCTTTATGCCTCTTGGTTCAGCCTCACACTGTACTGTAAGTGATTTGGCAGTACTGTACTCACAGCACTGCCAAGAAATCAGCAACATTTACTTCTTGATTTCTGAAGTGAATCTATATTTAGTGGATTTTTCTTGAAAGAAACCTGACCATGTTTTATGAGCCTAAAAGTATTATTAGCAACAGGGGATGTACATAAGCATTTTGTACCTACAAAACTACTTAACTCAGGAACTCCCAAATTAGAGGAGAGCTCATTTGTATATGGTTATGGAGCAAGTTTTATATAATTGCTTACAGACATTTGTAATATTAACATACAAGGTGTTAGCCTTCGCTCTCAGGTAATGTAGTTACCACTGAAAACAAAGGGTTTTTTTCCTTACAAGCAGATGCAAAAAGGCGCGTTGCAGTCACAGGGCTATCAAAACACTGTCTAAGTTTCCCAGTATGAACATACCAATTATTTCAACCTTTGAGGGGGATTTGCTTCTTAAAATCAATGATATTTTACATTTCTCAATGTGACTTATTTTTGAATCTTGTAAACAGAGGCCGACAGTTTTTGCCAAAGTGTAATGAGCTCTTACCAGTGATTTCTTGTTTTCATTACTGATATCAAAAACACAGGGCAAATTAATACAATATTATACAATTTAATGCAAAAATAGTATTTTTGCAGCCCGCTTTTGAAAGTCAACTTACAAACAATATAGGTTCTATCTAAATACTCTTTTAAAGTCTCAGTCATTAATCATAAATTTTTTTGCTTTTTATTCTTGTTATCTTCAGTAGTGTCAAATATTTTCCAAAGCATAATGGCTGCAAATGAACCTAGTTTTACACCAATACAACATGTTTATTTTATCTCAAAAGCAAATAAAAGGAAAATATATCAAAAAGTACAGACATACGAAAGAGTGAGTTTTCCCTTGTGGTAGGACAAGGTGTATTTGAAGTCACCTATGTCCGGAGAGGATGTTTATAGGTGTAGACAACACACACTGTTAACTTAATCTCTGTTTACAAACTGCCAGTTGAAAGGGTAGAGTCTGTTCATTCTGCTTCATGTCTAATGACAACTTGAAACTTTCTGTTAATGGTATCTATCAGTGATGAGGGCAGCGGGAAAGTCATGAAAAGCTCTTGGCAAAGTAGACCAAAATACTCTATCTGAGAGCCTTAAAAGTTATCATCCAGGTGCATGACTTTTAGACTTTGGAATAGCAGAGTAGATTGCCCTTGAGAAAAAAAAAAAAAAAAATTGTAAATTACAAAATGCTCCCAAAGCATGCTGGCACAGCAGTTTGGGAGCTTATTCAAGACTACATGGATACCTATGCAGTAGAGATATTCAATAAAGCTATTAGCTATGCATCTTGATATCAATTCTCAACTATTTCAATCCTCGACACTTTTATTCAAGGAGAAGACAGTAATGAGGGACAGAGAAAAACTTTCCAAGTTGATTACTTTGGTTTCGTTGACTTTATAGGAAAGACCTATTGAGTTTTCTGTTCCAGGACACTGCTTCTTGACAAAGGTAATGGTAAATCATCAATAAACACCCTAAATAATAGTGGCAGGCATAATCATGAAGGCAATTCATAGAAAAAAATGTACTGAAGTAATGCACCAACAACCCCAAAACAAATGCCTTATCCCCATTCTTGCAGATACTGACCTTCATTTTTCATGCAGTCTCTAGAATCCCTCTAAAAGTGTCTGCATTCAGTCACGTCTGGATATTTTAACACAGTGCTTAAAGGCTGAAATAGTGGTAAATAAAGTGTTTGGTACAGCTAGTACACTTTCAGTGAATGGGCTGCTTTAAATGTACTTAGATATTCTGATCCCTTTCCTCAAAATATCAAGATTGATCACAAATGAATCAAGATACTATTTCTCAAGGTATATAATTTGTGACCATATTACCTGAAATAACACTGGTTTTAGGAGTCCTTGAGCCTGAACTAATGAAGCAGTTAGAGTATTAAGATTTAAAAGCTGAACAAAAAACAAACAAACAAACAAACAAAAACCAAACAAAAAAAAAGGAAAGGAAAGAAAAGAAAAAAAAATCCCTGAATAACTGAACTAATGAAATTCTTTAAATTGCTGGTTTTCATCAAAAAGCAATCCTGTCCATGACTCTACAGGTATGGACAGTCCTGGATGAAGGCAACCCCTGCAGAAGAGAAAGCAGGTGCTGGAAAGCTGTTTTGGAGAGCCCATGTTCCTTTGAGGGGGGCACAGTGGGCATGAGCCACAGGAAGTCAGGGACCAGCAGAGAGATCCAGGGCCATAAAGGTGTGACAGATTGACCCCTCTTTGTCATGTGAAAATTGTTCTGTTTCACTCAAGATGGTGTGCATTCTGAATAGTAATGGTAGTCATTTAAGCAGAAACAACAGTACCTATTTCACTGGAATCATTTCAGCAGAAATTTAGGTTATAAAGTAAAGTGGAAAGCTAGCAGCTGTCTCAGTTTGTTGGATCAGAGACAATCAGCTCTCCCCAGATCAACTAGCTTCAAAGTTACCCTCCATTCTTGTTTGTGGGTGGGGAAAGACATTTACTTTCCCATCAACTCCCTGCACTTCGTGGGCACTGAAAAACAGAGCATGCATCCCTCGGTCACAAAACCAGCAGCCCATTTTGAACAAAAAATTATCTGAGCATGTAGACACAACCCTAATACATTTGGTTTAATTCTAAGATTTCAAAATAAAGAATAAACCAAAATTATTATCGTTATTATCATCATCATTATTATCATAATTATTATTATTGTCAATTATCACAAGAATAATTTCAGAATAAAAAATTAGCTTTTATAGATTGCAGCTGACAAACAGAATAAAGGGGACAGAGTTATAGGAAGATTTCTGTGGCATAAATAAATTTTGCATGCCACATACGATGTGAGATCTTAACCATACTTGAAGATATTATATGTTGAAGGCTATATGACATACAGTTGATATGTCATCTAAGTCATCTTAGATCAGTGGTGTCCTTTGATCCAAGCTTAGAAGTGTATCTCCTCATACATTTCTAAACATTAAAAGGTACAAAAGTAATTGTAAAAGAATCCCACCCTGTGAGTAACAATTAGACTTCTGTCTCTAGTTTGTGAAGCTCTGGTGTCATTGCATGTTATATATATCAGTTGTATATATCAGCTAGGAAATTAGAGATCATTGTGGGATTATTTAAATCAGGTCAATTACAATCTTTAAAACTCATAACATTACACATCACTGCATTGATCTTGGTGGTTTTCTATGGCTAAGGACAAGGCAGCTGGTCATGACATTTCTTTGATGGGAGAAGTCAGAAGTAAAGCAGGATGCTTGCTTTCTTCTCCATGCTTCCTCATTCATCCATGACAAGAGGTTTTGGGATTGTCTTCCTTCTACCCCTGAGAAAAAAATCAAGGGTTCATCTTATTTGCCCTTGACATCTTTTCAGGATGAGGACTTTTTCTAACTTGACTTATTGTAGACTATTATGCAGAATTACCCTTCATGCCTATTTTGATGAATTATTTTGGCTTTTCCAATAATTTTAGCTGCCTGCTTGTTACTCTCTTGCAGATTTTGCTTTTTGCACAGGATTTCCTATTTTCCACAAGTCTCACTTTGCCCTTTTGCAGTTGTGGCTCTTAAGGCAAATCATTTTATTCAATGTTGTTAGCAGTGTAAACGCTGCTACAAAATGCCTAAAAAGTCACTGGTTACATTATTGTAGTATGCTTATTTCTGGTTTCCAACTCAAGAAAATAGTAGTTTTGTTAGGGTTACTATTCTACTTTCTCAGTGCAACAGGCCTCTGCCTGGTCTGTAGTGACAGACACAGTCCTGTTCAAAGCACGACAAGGAGAAAGAGGTATCACCCCATCTGCAAAGTGTCACACGAAACTGACAAATTGGCAGTGCTAACAGGGTTGTTTACGCCATTTCAGATGTCATTTCATACCCTTTGTATATCACCTTCTCACTGCATCCTTGTTTTCATTACCTTGTGGTGCCATTCAGCTACTTGAACCAAGATCAGAGCCCTGTTCTACTGAGTACCAACAGGCACATAAAGATATCTCTGCTTCAAGAATTCAAATTAAACAGATGTAATGATTCCATAGCTCAGTGACATCACAAAGATGCCATTTGATTTTCCCAGTGTCAGCCAAGAAGGCCCCTGTAGACCTGAAAATTAACCCAGTGCTTCCAGGTCTAAAGAACAGTAACTGTCTCTATACAGATATATCTATAATTCTATCTATCTATCTATCTATCTATCTATCTATCTATCTATCTATCTATCTATCTATCTATACATACATATTCTGCATTTTGAGAGCAACCCTGAGTGCATATTTGGGTAAAAAAAAAGGTGTCTTGCACTGTACAGGAAGAACTGCCTTCAGGTTTTCTTATGGAAAACTGGGATAAAACTCTGATTTTTCCACTCCTTGGTATGGATGTCTCTATATCTACCTGCTCTATGAGTGGACAGATGTTTACAGTTAGCTACTCCCTTGAATCCCAGCTGCACTCAGAGTGTTATTACCCAACACTGTGGAGTTAGGGGCAGGTGCAATTGACAGGTAGCCAGAGGCTTCATAGGAAGCAGACATTCTTAGTTCAGCTACAAGAACCTCTGCAGAGACCATATATGCCCAAAACTACTCTCTAAAGCCAGACCTTCAGTATCACTGTAGTCCAGAGGACCAACTTATTTTGGAACACAAGCTTTAGTTTAATAGTTGTTTATATATTTGCATCTTGTCCTTAGATGCATATCATCAATTAGAGATATATCAATTACAAAGTCCAATTCATATCCTTTTCTGTTGGGATATTGTAATTACATTATGCAATGTTAGATGAAATTAATTCACACTGCCAAGTACTATAATGAAGACTGTGCTGACCAGTTTGTTTTTAAAATCTTCTCTTCAGTTTTGAGTTTCTGAAAAATTTATCTTGTCTAGCAAACTATATGATGTAGATCCATGTCAGCAGATGGGAATAATTACTCTGTGTATAATTAATGCAATCTGAAGGGCTTCAATAGTCATGAAGTTATTATGTAACTGCACATTGATTAAATGATCAAGTAACTACTCAGTAATTTCATGGTGATTTGTGCTACATAAGATATCTGCCTTGCACAAACAAACAATGCTGTTGTACAATTCAGAATGGATGTGAATATTTACATGTCAATACTAAAAGTTATGCTAGATTTTTATGACGGCTTGCTCTCGAAATGGTGACTGTTTCTGAGCATATTTTCTATAAGCATGAAGATTAAGAGGTATGTCTATTTTTAATGAAAGCATATATCCATACATACATAAGCACTTTTGTGGGCAGAGATTGAATTATGTCATATTTAAGACTTGAAAATGTTAAAGACATGAAGCATAATGATGCATGTCTGAGCCCTAAATTCAGAACCCTGGCCCTGGAGAAGGTTCTTCACAAACCTGATCTGTACATGGGGTGGAGTACATGGGCCAACTTGTGTTTTAGTGTTCATGGCTGTAAATCCCATGCTGTGAGCTCATTTGAAGCCACAAAGTACATGAATGTTTGAAAGCAAATCTTGGAAATTCAGTGCCATACACTGTGGAAAGTCATTCAGCCATATTAAAATATCTAACAGTCTGAAAGATGAGAGTTTAAATGAGCTATGACTGAAGTTCATCTTTTGCAGACTAGATTGTGGTACTCTATTATAAATTCGTAGTTGGAGAGTGGTGTCTATTTTGGTGTGTGGCAGTAGTTCTTGCTGGGGGTTTTTTACATGCATATTGCGCATATTATCAAGGGAAAGTGTAAAGACCCAGAAGCACACCGACTACTTCTTCTTTATAACCCATCTCTGAAAGAAGGAATTATGAAGCAAAGAAGGTGAAAAAACAATGAACAAAAAACCCAGGAGTATTGGAAGATGGGAAAGAAAACATATTTTGCTGTGAGAATAGCATCAAATTAATATTTCATTGATCTTTGATTGATTACTTACCTTTTCTAAATGAAGGCAGTGTACGCAGAATCTATTTTTTCATTCCATTCAGGGACAAAGGTCACCATCTGTTATTTAGCTGTTCCTTGTTTTTACTCTAGTGGTGGATTTTTTTTCATTTTTATGTTATATGCGTCAATATATTTCACGGAATCCTTTATATACAGATTATGGGAATTAAAAAAACTTCTTAAAAAAATAAACTTTATTTGTTCAGGGAATAAAACAACAGGTAGGTACTTTAGAGGGGTTTTCATTAATTAAGTTAATTCCAGTGTAACAAATCCTTATGCATTGGAGATACGTTCCCCACCTCATGGACCAGTGGACTTGAGTACAATCAATGAAAATGTACAAGTGACAGTTATCAAGCCTTTTTTCTGTCATAAGAAATATTAATGGATTGCATTTTTTTCCATAACAACATAGATTACTAGCAATGAAATTATATTGTGTCTGGATGAGCTGGAGTTCATTTCCCCACAGTAGCCCTCACAGTGCTGTGCTTTGCATTGGTAGCTGCAAGGGTGTTGATAACACACCAGTGTTTTGGCTACTGCTGAGCATCAGCATCAGCGCTGTAACATTCCTTCCTCAGTTGAGGGCAAGATCCTGGGAGGGGACACAAGTAGGCCAGCTGACCCAAACTAACCAAAGGGATATTCCATACCATGCGATGTCAGCTGAGATATAAAAGCTGCGGCAAGGAGCAGGAAGGCAGGCATTCATAGTCTGTAATGGCTGCCTGCTTAAAGAGGCATTGCTATCTTCCTAAATGTCTCAATCCTCTGTGTCATCTTCACACTTCATTCCCTCAAGTGGCAAACATCGAACTTTTCCTCCACGTGGTGATGCAAGTGATAAACCTCACTAATTCTAAATATGTCAGTAGAAGCTCCCCCATAGTAACACACACTGGAAACCTCCCAATAACCCCAGCTTTCCATTGGGATCTCTGATGGAGCTCCCAGGCCTGAATCCATGACCAAAGCATAACCCTTATTCCTTCTGAGCAAGCAAGGTTAACTTAAGGAACATGCACACTACAATTAACCAGAGGAAAGAGTAATGCATATCTAAACAGACCAAACCACCTGGACTAAACTATGTCTACATACATAAACTATGTCTAGTCTTTGCAACCACAGTCCAACCGCACAACAAAACTGCAGCTGACATACTCTAAGTGGCACGAAGAAGAAGATACGGTGTGTACTGCGTGGATCTTAGCAAGGTTGCTTATAATCTAGGGAGGAAAGCTTTTAAATTGGGGGAGGGACCTAAAAAACAGTCAAGGAAAAGGAAGGGGAAGGGGAAAGAGAAGAGGAAGGGGAAAGGAAAAGGGGAAGGGGAGGGGACCTCACTCAACACAGATCTCTTGTTCTAGAGGAAAGTTTCCAATAAAGTCAGATCTGCTGTGTGTCCCAGTGAAGGAATTAGCACATGCAATATTTCTTTACATCATACTGAAAAAGTACTGCCATACTTTATCCCTGCTCTGAATCTGATCCTTTGCTTCTTTCTTTGACCTCAAATGCCCGTTCTCTATTCCTAGCCACAGATGGCACAACACTATGCATTTATCCCCATGTACACAGGTAGATTAATGATGCAAAGCTTCACTGCACTCCTTTTGTCAACTCTGTTTTATTGATTTATCTTGAAATGCTTAAGTCTGATCATTCTGTTAAACAGGTACAAATTTTCTGTATGCAAAAAGCAGAAGTTAAATAAAAATCCCTCTTGAATGTCTTAATATAGCATCTGCTTAGTTTCATCAGTTGATTCATTTATCTAAAGTTATTCCTCATGCAGACGTAAACAGATACCTATATATCTTAACTGTCATGACAAAATGACTGTATCAATGCTTCACCAGAAAGTATTGCAAGAAAGTATTAGGAATGTATTTTGTGAGGTCTTGCATCAGGAACACATGTCCTCAGAAAGGAGACAGATGATTCACTTCACATACCTGGATTCAAAATTTAATCACTGCTAAGTTCTTAAACACTTAAAATTCTTAAAGCTTCAACATACTTCCTGCTCATCAAGCTGGTGAAACACATACTGACAATTCTGCAAATTAGGTCAATGGAAGCTGCTGCTGCAGGTAAAAAACTGTGTTATCTTTATTTTTTGTTTCCGTGGAAGAATTAAGTCACAAAGGATAGAAGATATAGGAAAAGGAGAAAGAAATGAATGAGTGTGCCCAGCAAAGTGAAATCCTTGCACAAGATCATCAACATGTGGTATGGGTACAATCCACTTGGAAGTGGTATATGATCTTCCAAACGGCCAGGTGTTTCCTTTTTCTTGGTGGCAAAAGATTTGTGGGTTTCTGAATTCAATTAGTAGAAATGGATTGAAACTTAATAGCACAAAGAGCAAGTCTAAGCATATAAATAGCAGGAATTTGTGAGGTATACACAGGAAACTGAGAGTAGGAAGCAGCCAAAGAAGAAGACCTCACTGACACAGCTCTGAAAAATGGAAGTGTAACATCAGATGTGCTAGGAAACACGAGTATTAATAAATTAATTCAGGACATTGATAAAAATATCTACAGCATTGTGTAATATATTGGTTGTGTATCTCTGAGAAGGAGAAAACCAAACTACAGAAAATGGGGATTAAGTTAGTCAGGGAAATAGATAGGACAGGAAGGGGGACTGAGGAAGCAGGACAATTTAGTGACACATTTTCCTATGCAAAGTGGGGACCCAGCAGGGCTAGAATCGTTCCTTATAAATAATTTCATATGTCAATACTAGGGGAAGAGAAAAACTGCTTAAGTTAAAATATCAAAAGACAAGTATTATACATTTATTTTCACTGTGCATGAGCACTTTTACAGCAGGAACTAAAAGTTTCTAACCATCAAAACAACAAGCTTTCAAGTCAGAGGAAATGGCTTGAAATAGCAAACCTGTTTCAGGCACAACTTTTCTACTTTTAAGACAGCATTACGCGATGCAAGTTGTTACAATATCTGGAGGCTGGACTCACCAGCCACTGAGTAAAATCATTATGTCACTCACTGCTCCCATTTAGAAGGTTGTTGATTCAGGATATTTTTTCCCCAGGATGCTCTTCAGGTTCCTGCCCGTTGAGCTGCCATTTTGTTTTGCCTGAAGTTTGTGCCCACCTCCCTGCCATGAGTCTCCTTTGTACCTGTATTCTCTTTTTTCCTTGAAGTCTTAGACCATAGGAGTGCATTCATGTCAGTATATTTAAATAAATCAGATGTCACATTTTGCATAATTTTCCTGTGCAAAATCTGTTATATTTTCATGCATTACACTGTGGTTTCAACAACAGCATTATTAAAATATTCATTGTGTTGCAGTAAAATTAGTTGGTATAATACTGTGTAAAAATACCAAGAAAAAAGTCATTTCTGTAAACTGCATCATGGTTTCTCATGTAAGTTGTTGGATTTATTCTGGACATGCATTTTCTGCCTCTACAGAATAATGTCTGAATCCACAATATCCTGCAGATTAGGAGCAGGAACATTTACTGATGTTCAGGGACATTTACCAATGTTGATTATTCAAATTTATACATTAAGCATTTTCTATCTAAGTGTGCCTGCTAAGGGACAGACAGGGAGTAGCAAAATGGAATCTTACTTATTTGCAGGGCAGCTTCTTTTCTCCAGGTCTTCATAAAAACTGATTAACTTTGAGTTCTCTCCTTTGACTGCATTAGTGGTGCAGGTCTAAGAAAAAACATGTTGTGTCAACAAGCAAAGCTCAGAAACATTTTATTAGTTAGCAATACTAATCATACAGTCTGGAGAACGCATTGGCATTTTGTGGCTTAAGTGTGATTAATAATCTTTCATGTTCATATGCACATGTACTATTTGAGAAATTCAGACCCAAACACCGTATTTTATCTTAAATTGGACCAGAGAGCTGTTTACACAAAGAGCTTTAGCTTCAGAGCAGCAGAGCTAAGCTAATACTTTGCAGAAAGGTGTCTGGAGACCAAAAGAAATTTTTCAAGTGTCCAGTGTAACACACCCTCCAGAGTGCTAGGGAGTTGATGGCCAGATTCTTACTACAGGCAGCTAAGACTTTTAAAGTCCAGCAGATAAAAGCAGTGGTCAAGCCTCAGAGACTAGATATTCCCACATGAAACATAATACAGCATGAAATGGAGAGAAAGAAGATCTTGTGCTTTCAACCAGCAAGTCCCTGACAATGAGGTTGAGTGTAAGCAGATGTTGATGCTACATAAACAACCAAGTCCTTTGTCCATACAGGCCTTAAGAGATTAGCCACTAATAGAAGGGTGGATGGCCTTGATTTACATAGTTCAGCAATAAGGCTGGAAATACTTTTTTATAGCCCTAAAGACA
Source organism: Oxyruncus cristatus (assembly GCA_013399855.1). Classification (NCBI taxonomy): domain Eukaryota; kingdom Metazoa; phylum Chordata; class Aves; order Passeriformes; family Cotingidae; genus Oxyruncus; species Oxyruncus cristatus. The sequence goes on from VXAY01000094.1 coordinate 1,434,379, forward strand.
ACTATCTTCTTAACACCAGGCATTTTGGAGCACTTTATAATCCTTAAAGAGGCAAATTTACTGCACAACAAAGAAAACAAAGCAAAAGTTTAAGGGATTTTTCTAACAAGGTTTTCCACCCTTATCAGAAGTAAGGTCTTGAGAGTCAACTTTAGAATTCAAAGTAAAAGCTTCAGACCTCAAAGCAACTTGTTTGAAGCACTGTGAACCTCAGAGGCCAGTAGGTGAAATTCAAAGTACTTTGGAATCCCTTTTATTTTACCATTTTTCCTCCCTTTGCACCTTGGTTCTGGTTTTTCTGGCATGGTACCCAACTAGAAGGTTCCATCATGGGCAACCACAGCTTCCGTGTATTTGTTAACATATGTCTGAGGTCCATGATTGTCCAGGCATACCTTCTGAGGTCCAAATTCTATCTGAGAGGCAAAGTGTAGTAAGGCATGATGCTAGGATACGTCCTCTGGCCATCCATCAAAGGTACCTGTTCACCAACCTCCCTTCAGCTTTGTTCCCTGATCCATACCTTCTTAGGGATGTCACTGCCTGTGGCAGAGGGGTTGGAAGTAGACGATTTTTGAAGTCCATACCAAATCAACTTATTCTATCATTCTATGATCCCACACCAGGATTACTTCCTTTATCCTCAAAGCTCATGTAAAATCATACAGTGTGAATGGAAGTGCTTGGTTCTGGCTAAATAAACCCCTATGCAGGCAAAGCAAGGCATTGTCTATTTTATACCTTGTGTTTTATACACTGAGCAGACCAGGGCAGGCGACGCAGTTGCACTTTCTCTTTTTTCTCTGGAGGGCACATTGGCTGTTATTTGTTTGTGATGGCATTGCATGTTTAGACTCCAGACTGTAAGTTTGAATAAGAGAGCTACTTCCTTTTCCTAACAAATGCAGCGTGTTTATAAAAACAAACCATTGAGACGTTAGAAACAGAACAGAGGAAAGTCTTCTTAGTGAAAGAGAATATTGTCATGATTAATCATTCTGAATTTTATGACTGATTCCAAGACTTGTTTCCCTGTAAGTCTGTGTGATTTGCTGATGATAAATGCATATTTCTGACCAGAATACAGAGTGCAAATCATTGGGAAAAAACACTGATAAAATATTATGCAAATAACAAGTAACTGGTTACTGCAGGCAAAATCACACTTTCTGTGATATTTATTACTGCAGATATTAGAAATATACTTTATTGATTTAAGTGCTGAATGTTTTGTTTTTTGAACACGACAGAAGTGCACATTTCTGATCAGAACACAGAATGCCAAATTATTGTGAAAAAACATTGATAGAATATTATGCAAATAGCAAATAACTGTAAAAATAGAGGTAAAATTCCTGTGATATTTATTACTGCACGTATTGGAAATATGATTTATCATTTTAAGTGTTGTACATTTTCTTATCTGATAGGATGACAAAATATTTACCTGATAATATCTGAAATGGAACTCTTTTTAAGGAAAGAAATTACAAGATTTGGTTTAATATAGGAGTTCTTGCATGTGCCATTGCCAATTTAATAATAGATAACAAGGTTTAAATAAAAGAAGTTGTGATGTTACTATAAATGATGCTTCAATTTGGATTTCAGTTTTCTTTTCTCACTCTTTATATTGCTTTTTTAATTATAAAAACTTTTCAGTACTGATTAAATAATGCTCTTAACTTAATATGTTTGCCAGTTTAAAGAAGTCATGCATAAATCAAATGGTTAGGATGTAAATTCTGAGTCATCTGAGTCATATTTCACTGCCATGTTTTATAAAGAAATGCATTCATTGTTTATTTGAAATCCTTTTTACAAAGTTTTCAGACAAAAAGAGGTCAAATCACATATAACACCAGATCAAGAAAAAGCAAAGGTCAATGGTTCATAATGCTGGTTTTTAAAGGTGATAGGTCAATGTGCAAAGCTGTAGGATTTTTGAAAATAAAGAAACACATCTTTGAGAATACTGCAAAAGAGAGGTCTTATTTTAAATCATTTATTTTAAAAGACAAATACCTCCGTAACAACAAGCCCTTGATGTCTCTGACACAAGACATGCAAAAGTCATTAAGGCTTTCCCAGTGGAGCTCCTACAGTTGCTTCACTTTAGGATGGGTGTGAGCATGCTTAAAATTAAATTACTTTGAAATAAAGTTAGAGCACTAAGCAATATCCTGCTTTTGACTCAGCAGGGTTTCCCGTGAGAAAAGAAAGTGGGCAAAGAGAGCTTAAAAAGACAGACAAACATATTTACCCCTAGGTGGAAGGTACAAATTAAATTAGCTTGCCACAAAAGGGAGATGTTTTCTCCTTCTGTTCAGATGTCATGGTAGTGAGGAAACATCGTCTGGGGCCAAGAAAAATGGCACAAATGCATTCATCTAAGCTACCATTCATCCTGTTCCAAGGACTAAACAGAGCACATAAAAGAACAGCACTGCTGAAGCACTTCCTCTCCCTAGTTACCAAATGGGGACTTGCAGAGGAACATGTGAGTGGAGGGTGGGGATATTTCCAGCATGGATTTCACTATTGTGGTGGGAATGACAGAGGATGTTATAGACCTGATGAGGCTGGATATGAAATGTGATTGCCACAATCTGATTGCCTCTTTGCCTTTAGGGGAAATGTCCCATTGTGCTCGGTGTGGTGTATTGAAAGGTACACCACAAAACTTTTCCTCTCCCTCTCTAAAGCTGGGAAAACAATAGAAGCACTTCCTGAGAGTCAAGTATATTTTTATTGTGCCTTATTAATATTCATGGGTTTGGCACTCACTAGGGTTCAGCTGGTATGCTTTCCAGTATCTCATTCTTTATTTATATGAGACTGGGAGGTGTGACCTATGGAGCCAGTTGGCTGTCATGAATTGGAATATTCATTAAGCCTTGTGAATTATGCATTGGACTGCTTATAAAACCAAGATCCACAGTTGATCCAGCCAGGACTTTTAACTGCTTCCCATTAGATTGAATGATCCGCAGATTGGTAAAAAACATACATGTGTGTTGTATGTTGCAGAAAGCGCTGTGCCAGTAAACCAGGGAAGGGCTTGGGGATTTTGTGTCTCACGCTCAACAAAGTTAATCCTCGGGTTCGTATTTATTTGAAGAGTTTCAGAGTTTGAATTTTGAATTTCTGCTCTTGCAGTCACGTTTGCACTGTCTTCCTCTAGATTAGAGCTTCCCTTTCAATCATTCAGCAACCTGTACAACAAATTGTTTTCTTGTCAGCCTTATAGGTCTGCATCTGGCAAGAAACCTCTTTATATAGATATCAGCTGCTACTTTTTGTGGGGAATTCAGTATTAAGAAAAAAGGAATATAGATTTCTGCAAAAGCAAAGCTCTTGCTTGCCTGCAAGGTCACTTTTTATTTATCACTTTATTGGATCAGGCTAAATATCACATGGAGGGTAGATTTTATTTTCAACCATTGCTCCTGGGTTTTGTATATGTATTAAGGTTATATTTGTCTTAGTGCTTATGAAATAATGTTGCATACAAAGATTTTATTCTCTAAATCTGGTGATCAGGATCTTATTTGTATTTTGAAAAGCACTAGTGACACATTCTTCTTAGACATTATTGTTTATCTAGGGAAGACTTAAAATGAGGCAAGTGGTTAAAATAAATTTTTAAAAAATCTGGGAAATTTGATGTGTCAAGATTAATGAAGGATTTTGGAAGTCTTGGTCACCTTAATAGCACCAACTGGTCTCAGTACAGAAACATCTTGTCACCTTATGACCTTTCAAGTTAAGACTTGTAGTTGCAGTATAATCTATGCAAGCCAAAAGTGTCAAAAACCCCAAAACAACAACAACAAAAACAAACAAACCCCCAAACAAACAAACAAAAAAACCAAACCACAACAAACCAAACACCTTCCACTGAAAATTCTCCATGTGGCTTTTCCATTTGCTGGGAGGATTATGCACCAGATTTAAGTGATAGTCTTTCTGCTGAAGCATACCTGTCAAAGCAAGTAGCAACTCTATGTGAAGCAGCTGGGAGAAGTAAAGCTCTTACACAATATGAATTCACTGCATTGTTTGTGATAAGTTCTGTGCCCTGGCCTGAAAGTTGATAGCCTGATCTATGAAAAGGTCACGGGTGAGCCCTGTGTAAAATGGCATTGTTTACAGGTTTTTTAGTGAAGAGATTAGCTGTCATTTATTTCCACATACCTTAACAAGAGCTTTAAAGGTTCCCAGCAAGAGCATGTTCTTTTCTCTTTCTCAGCCTGTCACATACTTGTCAGATTCAATAAAATTCCTTACCTGAATTATGCAGATTAGATTTTGTTGTGTCCAGCACCCATCATTGTTCATCTCCACTACAGCTGAAACTTTTAGCAGCCCTCTTGCTTATACTGCCTGATTTCAGCACTCCTTAGGTCAAGACCTTTCAACCTCAGGGCTTGACTTATGCCACAACCATTTGACAAATCGTCCAGGCCTTCACAAAAGCTGGTTGAGCTCCAAAGTGACTGCTCTCTACACACCACTGTTTCACTGTTTTGACATTTCCTTCTCACTTTTCCCCTCAGTAATTAGACAAAGGAAGAAAAAGACATTTGTGTCCAAGGAATGCTTTCATTTAGGGCTGTGATAAATGGCTACCCTTTCCAACAAGCCATGGTCCCACTGTAGGAGAAAGTTTCTTCACATGGAAGCTGAGCGAGGGCAACTACTCCCTTTCTGCCTCGTGGGGCAAGAGGGTGTGTGAGACACACATCTTCCACTGTAAAACCTGCACAGTGCATCTATTGATCTTGTATAGCTTTTCATCCAGCCAATGTTAAGGAGCTGAGCAAGTTGTCCATATCTTTCGTTCATAAGTTGGCATGAACAGGACAATGTTGGACGTTTAGCATGTTTAGCATAACGGACAGAGTAGCAGACCAAGTTGGACTAAACTATACATGGTAGAAATATTAAAAAAAAAAAAAAGTATATAATTTCCATTTATTTATTTAAGGACTTTGTAAGATGGACAAAAAAAAAAACCAGAAACTTTTTATCCAAACCCTGACACAGATTCTTTTTTCAATTTGATCAATTCTCTTCTTGCATTTAGTCTCCCCCATACATGATGTGCAAAATATAAGCATGATGTTTAGAGACACTTCAAAGTGTAGGGGAATCTCCAAGTGAAGAGCTCTGTATGAAGCACAAGACTCTATTAAAAGCAGCAGCAGTTGTAGCATCATTCTTCTACTAGGTGTCTCTAATTTAAAGCACTGCTTAGTTCAGAAAGAACTCATTCTCATCAGAGAACATTAATGCCTTCTGCCCTTTATTTTTCATGTATTTCTCTTGAAATAACACTAATTTATTGGACTATCAATGATTTGACATATTAGTGGAGCATGAAGACTTTGAAAGTATTTTCAAGGCATTCAGATAAACATCTTTTAATCACAGAAATTAGTATGGTTAAAACAAAAATGCCATTGTAATTTCAAATATTTCTTAATAGAGAGAACTTCTGTCACCCATGTTTTTATAAGCTTCTTTCAGATTATTGTGTTAATGCTTATTGTTCCATTGGGAAGAATGGCTGCCAAACATGTAAAATAATTGAAACTGCATGTGATTCAGTTGTTAGAGCTGCAGTGAAGAATTAGTGTATTACAATTCATGGTATGGTTAATCTGTCTCTTCTGTTCATGGTAATGAATTAATCAGAACATTACCAAATCACATTACCAAATCACTGCAATTACTTTTATGATCTGATACAATAGAATTAATAAACCAACAAAGCTACCCTTGGAGTTCTGTGGATGATATATGACCCTTTTCTCCAAGGCTTGTAATTAAGAGCAGGACAAACATCAGAATCTTCTGAATACTTATTTTGTGCAACACAGGATTAGCAGGCTTTTCTCTGTAATATTGCCATCACATGACACTACTTGTTCCCCCAGAAACAAGAGAGCTGGAAAGGATTACTTATAATGCACTTATATACATACATATGTATATATACTTATATACTTAGAAGTACAGAATATGCTTAGTTGGAAGGGATCCATCAGGATCATTGAGTCCAACTCCTGGCCCTGCACAAGACACCCTAATAATCATACCATGCGCCTGAAAGCACTGTCCTAATGCATCTTTAACTCTGATGATAGGGTAGGCTACATGTGTGCAACATACAAACAAATCCATAGTGTAATTCTTCTGGAAGCAATCTTACAATTAAGTAAAAAAAATTCCATGGATTTGGAATGGTTTTTGTCTCTGAAAAAGGGAAGACTCTTTTAAGTTTCCCCTGTTAACGTTTCGGACTGGATAGACTTATATACCTGAAATAACACAGCCTCAGGGCTAGTAGCAGCACACATTCCAGATCACTCTTCCTTCCCAATACATGTGAATGCATTCAGTAGTGGGGTGGGATGGGGTAGGAAACCATGGAAACCTGGATGGGAAACCTTTAACTAGTATAGCATTATTCAAACTGTTAACTGGGCTAAACCAACCATTGCAAACCTAATGATGCTGAAAAGCAGCACAGCCACATCCACACTCCTTTCTCAGGCAAAGTGCCACACTGCCATCAGGATCTTGACCTGCCTTCACCTACTGAGCTCAGTCAGATGCAAACTGACACCTTCCTAGCAGAAGAGAGATAAAGAGAGACTTTTGACAGGGATTTTAAACTAGATTAAAGGTAATCTAGTACGACCACCACATTTCACTTCTTCAGGTTGCTCAGAGTCCCATTCAACCTGGCCTTGGATATTTCCTGGACTAGGGCAACCACAACTTCTCTGGGCAACCTGGTCCACTGCCTCATCACACTTATTGTAAAAAAATTATCCTAATATCTAAGTTTGAAGCCTTTCCCCCACATCCTGTCCTGTCCCCCTTGTAAATAGTCTCTCTCCATCTGTCTTGTAGGCTCCCTTCAGGTATCAGAAGGCCTCAGTTAGGTCACTTTGAAGCCTCTTTCCCAGGCTGAACAAGCCCAATTCTCTTCGTCTTTCCTCTTAGAAGAGGTGCTCCACCTCGCTAATCATCTTGGTGGCCCTCCTCTGGACTCACTGCCTGTTGGAGTGGTGTTGATGTCCTTCCTGTGCAGGGATTGCCAGATCTGGATGCAGTACTCTAGGTGGGACCTCATGTGAGTGGAGTAGGGGGCAGAAATCCCCTCCCTCAACTTGCTGTCCACACTGCTTTTGATGCAGTCCAGGACATGTTTGGCTTTCTGGGCTGCAAGTGCACTTTGATGGCTCATGTCCAGTCTCTCATCCACCAGTACATCCAAGTCCTCAGCAGGACTGCTCTCAAGCTTTTCATCACCCAATCTGTATTAATACTGAGGGTGGCCCCAACCCAGGTGCAGCACCTTGCACTCAGTCTTGTTAAACCTCATGAGATTCTCACTGACCCACTTCTCAAGCTTGTCCAGGTCCCTCTGGATGGCATCTCATCCTTTAGGAATGTCAACAGCACAACTCAGCTTTGTGTCATCTGCAAATTTGATGAGGGTGCACTCAATCCCTTCATCTATGTCATTAATGAAGATAATGAACATGAGCCAGCAGTGTGCCCAGGTGGTCAAGAAGGCCATTGGCATCCTGGCCTGGATCAGGAACAGTGTGGCCAGCAGGAACAGGGAAGTGATTCTGCCCCTGTACTCAGCACTGGTGAGGCCACACCTGGAGTGCTGTGTCCAGTTCTGGGCCCCTCAGTTCAGGAAGGATATTGAGGGGCTGGAGCAGGTGCAGAGAAGAGCAACCAGGCTGGTGAAGGGACTCAAACACAAGCCCTATGAACAACGGCTGAGGGAGCTGGGGTTGTTTAGCCTGGAGAAGAGAAGGCTCAGTGGAGACCTCATCGCTCTCTACAACTCCCTGAGAGGAGGTTGTAGCCAGGTGGGGATTGGTCTCTTCTCCCAGGCAACCAGCAGTAGGACAAGAGGGCACTGTCTTGAGCTCTGCCAGGGGAGGTTTAGGTTGGATATTAGGAAGAAATTTTTTCCAGAGAGGGTAATTAGACACTGAAATGGGCTGCCCAGGGAGGTGGTGGACTCTCCATCCCTGGAGGTTTTTAAGATGAGGCTGGACGTGGTACTTAGTGTTATGGTCTAGTAACTGCAGTGGTGTTGGATCAAGGGTTGGACTTGATGATCTCTGAGATCCTTTCTAACCTGTATGATTCTGTGATTCTGTGATTCTGTTATATTAAATAGCACTGGTCCCAATACGGACCAATATGGGTCCACATTGAGTGACACAATGTCCACTGGGACTCTGTCACTTGTCACTAATGTCCATTGGGACTCTGAGCTGTTGGTCACCACCCCCTCCAACCAATTTCTTATATATCTATCCATCTAATAGTACACCCATCAAATCCATCTCTCTCCAGTTTGGAGAGAAGGACACTGTGGGAGACCATGTCAAAGACTTCATAGGAATCCAGATAAATGACACCTGTAACTCTTCCCCTGTCCACTGATATAGTCACTCCATGCAAGATAACAACTTGAAACCTAAGCCAATGTTATTTGTATAAAAGCAACAAAACCATTCAAGACGAGTCACCGCTATCCATTAGCAATTATTAAAAAATATTTTAACACTGCATGAAAACAGGAGCACCTCAGGTTTGCAGACAAAATAGTACTAGAAAAGGACTTTTTTCTTTGCAAATTCCTTATTTATATAAATGTCATAGTTTATTTTTGCGTAAGGGTTTTACTAAATCATGGAAAAGAGGCTTATACTCCTGAAGTAGGGTTGACTCAGCCTGTGGTCACCACAATTCTCTTCACTGCTAAACACAAAACTAGAAGTACCTGCTTCTACACATGCCTCAGTTACCAACTACAGTAGCTCTTGGCACCAAAGACCTATGTCTGTTTTAATCATGTATAAAAATGCTCCAGCCTAGACAAGCTGGGCACATTACAGTCTTTGCCTTTCTTTGTCCTTTCAGGATAAGTTTTTTGCACCTACACAAAGAAGGTATTTTTCTGCTGCTCATGCCTACTCTGACAAGTCCAGTGACTATGGCTCAGCAGAAAACATGATGAGATCTAGTTTTCTATGTGCCAGTGGTGCCAAAGAGGTGATACTGTTATTGGTATTTTTAATTATTTTTAACTATTTTTAACTATTGAGAAGTTAAGATTCAAAATTTATCATACAAACAGATAAAAAGAGAAGACAAAACACTGATATACATCTGTACATCTAATAAATGATCTTGAGTCTGGATCTTTGTTTGTCTGGATCCAGTGTTTCTGGATCTTTGAATCACCTTGTAGGTGAAGGTGCTGTTCCCATATCATCTCTGCTACAGCTTGGTTGTGTGCCTGTACAGAACTTGCATTTGGGTGAGCTCCTGCAGACAGCCTACAGAGACTTGTTTTAGGAGATTGTACACAACATACCACAAGAGATCACACATCACTACATCTAGTTCAAGATTCAGCTACAAGAGAGGAAAGTGGATGTGAAAGTGAAGAAATGCTTTCACTCCAACTTCTTTTGTGATTCCAAAATCACAAAAAATAATGCATGTTCTGCAGCTATTATTTTCACTGATCCATTGTAACTATTCTATTAAAGGATGTGTTTCAAAATCCTTGTTTCATCATCCATTCCTATATGGAATCACACGTTACTATTTTGGATAAAACTAATGAGTGCAATCTTGATATTGTCTTTGTAAAAAACTGCATAATATAATAAAGTCCTAAAATTACATAGAAAGATAATTTCTTTAGCCAAAGCTTCAACTGTATATATTAATTCAAAAAAAACCCACTTGTTCTTGCAGGACCTGTATCAAAAGTTGTTAAGAGCCATAAAACTTGAATCTTCTGTAACAAATGACCTCTACAGAGAGGAGCATGCACAGGTGCTCACAGCAGTGAAGTGCTTCAGAGAGACATTACAGCTCCATCACAGGGTGTGACTAGTGCCTGTTACCAGACAAGCAACCACCCGGCTGTTTCCAAATGTGCAGTGCAGTGGCATCATGGATTGACATATTCTGGTTCAAAACCATGTATGGATAAAAACCTGTAATTTGGTCAGCTCTGATATATGAAATTAGATACTTTCTTCCCCACTGACCTTGAAAAATTTGTAAATTCAGTTTCTATTACCCTCTAATATTTCTGTGAATGGCACTTATGACAAGGGCTAATGTTGGTAAACCATGCTGGCCCAAGAGAGAAAAATAGTTAAATATAAATGGAAGATCATTCCTTCAGGAGATAATTTCATCATGTTGATTTTCTATTACATTCTTTGAACACAGAGAATGCTACTTGACAAAAATGATTAATTTAATTTTATTCCCGAACTTTATTTTGCACTAATGGAATGCCTTAAGGACCTCATGATTGGTCCTTCTGTATAGGGGCAAATTGAGTTTTACATGGACATAAGTACAGAGCAACTAGCACTATCTTCAGTGTAGTTATTCTTACTTTATTCTACCATTCTCAGAAATGCTTTTTAACCCAGCTATTCTTGGTACCTACATTCTTTATCTTAAAAGATTTGATGCATCTAAAGGAGTTACCATTCCTTGCAATCATACTTGTGTCCCAATCCTCAGCTGGTGTAAAACAGAGTAGCTACACTGACAGTTTAAGATACAGCCTGAAGGGAATGTTGTTCGTAACAGCTTCTAACAAGATTGCCATCATATGAGTTATTCTTCTGTAATACGCTACAGATAACAGGTTTGCTGTAGTTCCCTTTATAAATGTAGCCCATTAAGAAATTGGAAAAATGCCATGTCCTGAACATAGTAAAAGACATACTTAAAGTGACCAGCACAATCTACAGGTAATTAACTTCAATGGATGGTTGGTTACAATCATTTAATCGCCAAACACTAAATACCAGTCAATTAAAAGCTTATAAAATGTGATTATTGAATACAATTAAGGTATGTTAGAATAGTATTTCCATACAGATAGTGTATCTATGTGGTGTATCTCATACCAAAGTGTCAATGTGCACAGTATTGCAGTTCTACTGACAGCAGCAACATCTGGGTGATTACATCGTTTAAAACATCTGGGTGATTACATCGTTTAAAACAAGCTGTGCAAAATAGTATTGATTCTCTTATCAGCAAATGTGCTTTTCTTCACCTATGATTTTCCATGTCAGAAGGTGAAATTATATTATATTATATTATATTCATTGAGGGGCTGGGAAGGAATAATACAAATTTAGGTTATTTATGTCTCAAGCCATAGTTTTCAATGAACATGTTTTAAGTTTTCACTTCATGCTAATGAACTAAAAAATGCTCACAAAAGATGTGCTACTTTGGACAAGCTTGTATAAGAAATATAATTTTTACTATGCTGTCTGCTGTGCCTACTTATGTTTTTCACCTAGTAAAAACTACAGATTGCCAACTATTAAATGCTGTTAGTAACTGTGGCTAATGCAAAAGCATTTTTATTTAGTTACACTTGGCTGCCATCAAATCTCTAATTTGTGTTGCCGGGTTTTCCCTTTTGATCTTTTGCTGAAGTTCTGGCATGGAGAATGTAGTGAGAAAGCGAAGAAAACAAAAAAGAAATGAAGGGGAAAAGTGCAACAAAGGAGATGTAGGGAAGGTAGAGAAGAGCAAAGGGGAAAGGTATTTACTAGTGCAGGGCTAAGAACAAAATAGTGGGAAATTTATAGAAAAAGGGTTTAAAAAGCAATTTTGTTAGGATAAGAAAATAAAATAAAAGAAAAGAAACACTAAAAAGAGGGAAGAAGCAGTCAAGAAAAGAAAAACGCAAAAAGCAGAAGCAGAGAACAGATAAAAGAAAGGGAGAACTTGCAATAAAAGAAACATAAATCTGAGAGGTTTTGAGGAAAGTAGAGCATTTGTTTCTGACTTAGATGCTCTTCTCCTCTCTGTCTGTTTTCATGCCTCTCCAATTCTCAGTTGAATTATAGGAGTTAGAAGTGTTAAAATGACTGTTCCAAATCAACACTGAGATTTGCAGAGCATCCACAGGAAAGCAAACTTCAGTGTGGTATTTTACAACAAATCCTGAAGTTAAACAAGCCATACAGAGCTGACAACCTCATTTCAGGGCTCTGCCAGGGCCTGAGTCACCATTTTTGAGCGTCCTACACCGCAATGATGAACATTTCATACCCATGATTCATCTCCCTCCTTACTGCCTTCTCACCACACTTCCATCTATGAGCAGAGTTCCTTTGCAACTTTCACAGTCTTCTGTTACTTTATTTAAAGTGTTTTATTTTTTTCACTCTTTCTGGATGTAACTATCCTCCATATCTGTCCAAGATATTATCCCTTCCAGAGCTCAGGTAATGGTTGATTCCACAAACTGTGTGAGATTAACATTTGCAGAGATCAGATGTCTTTTTGTTCTTCCAAATATTTTATAGGCCTCTTCCGTGATCCTGCCCTATTCTTTCATATTTTTTTAGATATGAATCACAGATCTACAGTGCTTTTCCAGGAAATTCTTGTGCAACGTTTTGAAGAAACTCATTCCTCAAAGATCTTCAGAAAATTGCCAGACTTCTGCAGAGTCACATGATCAAAGATCTCTGCAGCCACCCACATGTTTTCTGTATTTGTTTTGTGACCATCAAAGTTTCCATTTCTAGCTTCTTGCTTGTAGTCTTTATATTGAAATCTTCCTCGTTGTGTTTTTCTTTCTTAATCTCTATCAGCAGTTCAGGTTTCACCATTTTTACCTCCTTCCACTAAGTGTGTTTGACTTGGTGTTGTCAGTATACCATCTCTTTCCTCTCCCATCATGTATCTCATAGAAAGACAACTTCTTTGCCGTATCCTGTCTGATAAATTTCAATGCAATATGAAATCGATGAAATGGCTTACCAGTTTTAGGATATCATTTACTGTAATGAAGATGTTTTATGTTGAATTTAATTTTTCTTACCAATTGTGGATAATTTGAATACTGTCCTTCTCAACTTTTTTTTTTCTCAATGTAACATAGAGTTATTCCTAGATCTGATTTTCTGGAATCAGGTTTTACAGGACCTCATTTCTATACTGCTACTCTTTTGGCCTACAACCCAATTTCTCTTATTATTAATATTATTCTGCTCTGTCCTACCTGCTGAATTCTTACCCTTCCCTTTCCCCTTCCTTTCCCTTTCCCTCTTCTCTTCTTCTTCCCTTTCTTCTTCCTCTGTTTTCTTTCCCCTCCTTATTCCTTCAAATCAAGATTTTTTTAAAAAGCAAGGGGATTGCTTGGGAAAAAAGTATCAAAAAATCTCCTCTATTTTCTTTTTTGTCCGCTTCTGTCATGATTTCAGATTATTTTTGAGCGTATCATGATCATGACATCCGAGGATGTATTGCTCTAATCTTATGCTTACATGTAAGGTTGCAAGAAAGGTATCACGTACGATAAAATTTTTTAGAACATCTTCCTCCCAGATGAGCCTCCAAAATGATGAGAAGAGAGATAAACCCCACCTTTTCTTCACAAAACAAGAGCTTTACTCACATCACACTTGCCCCTTGCCCTCTTTGTTTTTCTCCCATCATCAGCAGTGGGTGTTAACCAGTTTTGAAACCTTTTTAATTGGAAATAAGAAAACGCTTATCTTTGTGTTATTTGGAAGTACAAGAGGGGTCAGCTTTACTTTCTGATGTAGGAAACCCTTAGGGTTTTCTTTTCAAGTAGAAAAATGTGGGAGTGGAAGGAGGGCTCAGTAATCACAACTTTTAAACCACAGCAGATGAAATCTGTCCTCTCCCACACAAAATTCCTACTTCAAGTGAAAAAAGAGTGTGACTGTTGTGATTACTCACAGGTATAGACAGCATCTGCTATGCTGAAGGGTGAAAAAAAGTCCCACACCCTTGCAGCAGTGAAAATAAAGCTTTCAGGTATTAATTCACAGTAAAGCTTTTCTGCAAATGGGAAGCTCATTAAAATAAACTCTATTTCCAGCCATTCTGCAGCTCTTGTGGCAGCTCTCATGAAGGAGGAAATTCATCCCAGTCAAAGAATGACTATATCTCAGGTAGTTTGCCATCTGAGGAGTCAGGGGCTTCTGCATTGTGAAATGTTTCTTGCTTAGGACATCCAGGACAGTCTGTCCCATAAAATTTACTTTGTATTGCACAGTGAACCAGAGAAGCACCTCTACTCAAACATCTTGAAGTCACAAAAAGCTAGACTAAAGAACTCAGAGAGTTCTTATTGAACAAAACTCTCTGCTGGTTAATAAAAGACAATAAACTTCTCTCTAAGTCCCTGATACAAATGCCTTTTACAAATGTGTTTTCAAAAATATATCTATTTTCCTAACTATATTTCAAAGGTTTTTTACATGGAATTTCTATATTCCTTCATTAAATATATCAGTTGCCTCCACATTTAATGCATTTTTTAAAAAAACCTCTACACTAGAGGTTCTTCTGTAGCTTTAATAAGTTGGCACTGTATCCTGATCTTACTGGAATCAATGGAAAAGTGTCCCATAGGCTTCTGTGCAGTAGTATTAGGCTTTAAATAGCTATTTGACAACAAATGTAGAATAAAAATATTTCACCAATTATAGAAGAGGCTTCTCTGGGAAACTCCTTTTACAACACAGATCTGGAGCTGGGAAAATTAGGAAAATCAAGACAGTTTGTGAAAGTGTTAGGAGTGAGTTTTTATAAAATTTCTCCTTGGCATCCTTGTATTTATGTATTGTTGATCTGAGCTGAAGGAGCCTTCTTTCTGAAATATGGTTGGTTAGATGTTTCATTATACAAAATGTGCAAATGTAGAGGTGGCATTCGAGTTTCTAGACTCCTAAAAATTTATACTTTTGGGCAGATTTAGAGGTGCAAAAATGTTTTTAAAGAGTAAATATGTTGGGCTTGTAACATTTGAGGAAAATCTTTGCAGATTTAACCCCTTGTATTTTAGGAAAACAGATTAATTTTCTCTGCTTGTTCGTATAGCCTCCCTTTAACTTCCTCTTCTTGCCTCTCAATTTGTGTTTCTTTCAAATCTTTTTTTCATTTATTTTTTTCTCTTAATGGAGACTTTTCTTTGTGCCTACATCTGCTGTCTAGCCAGGGCATGATACCGTTTTTTACTCTCTGCACATGCAGTCCCGTAAAAGTGTGGCAGATTGCAGAGTTCAAGTGCTCCAAAATGCAAAGCAAAACAGCTGTGCCTAATCACTTACACAAGGAAGGGTTTTGGAGCTTCAGTTTCAGCTCTCATCTGCCTGGAATCCCATATTTCCTGTGTCCAGATCGAGTGACAGGCAATGTCAGAGGCCTTTGGTATATGGGCATCATATTCAGAGCCAACGGAGGAAACCCCTAGTTACCAGCAGCAGCACGTTTTTTAATTTGATATAACTTCCAGACACTTTGGTTCTGTTTAAGTGTGGTTCCCACAAAGAGAAGAACACCATTTTTAGCAATCAATCATTTATTAAGGCAGAGGTAATTCAAATTACTGAATTGAAGGGGAGTTTTACGCATCATTCACCCATACAAGTCCAAGTCAGACATACAGCTGCTTGCAGAGACAGATTCCATTCCCTTCATTTCTTTAATGTACCTTGAATGTTGCTCCACAGGGACTGCATTCCCTCAAGGTGTGCTGCACACTTCACTTAAAAGGTCTTCTTGAGCTGAGCTGTCAGACTTTACACCTTGATGCATCTTGGCCAAATCAGGTTTGCAAAGAGCTCATATCGAGTTTATTTAGAGTTAGTCTGAGTAAAATGATGCATTGAGTAAGTTACATGATAAATTGTCACACCTAATAAATTAGAAAACTGTGTGTGAGCAAACTATTTCCTCCTGGGTGCTGTATATTTCACAAACTTTCTGATTTATGAAAAAAGGTTGAAAAGTAAAATTAATGGGAAACACATAAGACGTGAAAGCTCAGTGTCCTCCAGTGCATCATGGACTTTCAAAATCTTACTGTTCAAGACAAGCACAACTTGGAACATATATGCAGACAAAAGGTGACACTTAACATTGGCATGATGAGAAATTGTGACTGATGAGCTTTCAAAAAAAAAAAATTTGCCAAAGGACAATTAGATGTATTTTATTACGTATTGTCATTCTATATATTTTTTTAGGTGTGATATATTTCTGCTGAAATGATTTAATTTAATCTTTGCTACAATATTTTATCCAAGTGATCTTTGTGGTCAGTGGTACTTTTTAATGTGAACAGTGCAGAAGGCAATACTGTATGTTCACAGCCTTAAGCTCTGTGGGGTGAGGTTTAGGTTGGATATTAGAAAGAAGTTCTTTACAGAGAGAGTGATCAGGCATCAGAGTGGCCTGCCCAGAGAGGTGGTGGATTCTCTGTCCCTAGAGGTTTTTAAGATGAGGCTGGATGTGGCACTGAGTGCCATGATCTAGTAATCACAGTGGGGTTGGATCAAGGGTTGGACTTGATGATCTCAGAGGTCTCTTCCAACCCAGTTAATTCTATGATTCTGTGATTCAGCACTTTCAAACCAAGCTCTGTTTACTAAACATAAGTGTAAATGTCAGGTAAAATACTTTCAGTTCTATCCTTGTACTGTTCAAGTCAGGAACACTTATCTCCATCAATATTTATTGGCCTAATCCTAAAAAGATAGTTTCTCCTGTACAGACAATACTCCTGTTAAATGGATGTTAATTTTCAAGCACAGAGGCTGAAATGGACTAGAGTTACTGAAAATGAGTCGAAGTACATTTCCCTGAGGTAAAATACACTCTGCAGCTTCTGAATAATGAAATTAGATTTTTATCTTGGTTCTGTTTGGTGGATTTAATCTGGGAAATCCTCACCATTCATCTCTGGAGTGTGTCTTTTCCAATTTTCTTTCTGGTGTTCATTGCAAAAAAGCCCTTACTGCCTTGTTCTCTGGTTGAGAGTGAACTCACTCCACTCACTGTGGAGTCAGAAAGGGGCATAACATAGAGGAATGGTTATTTATCTATTTCTTATCAATTTTGCTCCTTATAAAACCATTCTTGTTTCCTTAGATCTTCTGTCCTAATACAAGGGAGTCAGAACTTGGTCTGTTGTTGATTCCTCCTCTACAGCAGAATTTAATGCCATTCCAATACATGACAGAAGATAGTGATTTCAGCCACACCAAAAAATTGTTTTGTCACTATAGGAGGATGTGCATTTATAAATATATTTTTTCAAGAGAGATTCAGCCTATTAAACCCACATCACACTGTTTATTTCTG
>VXAY01000094.1:1461609-1510633 GCA_013399855.1 Oxyruncus cristatus
CAACTTGTGATAATACATTTGAAATAGATAATAATTTCACTTATGACCCCACCAACAGTAAAGTCGATTGGGTTTGCATTTTTAAGGATTGGGATATCTATTGTACACTGTATAATTAATCATGTTACTGCTTCAGTCCTGTAAATCCTGAATTTTGTGTTTGTAATTTTGTTAATATTAAGAGGTGTGATTTTAACTATTATATCCCATCAATTGTTACCATCTATTTACACCCTGTGATTATTCTCCTGATTTTACTTTTTGCTTTGGTAAGCACATTGTTTTGGACAATGATTTATGTTGTCTCTCCTGTTTCTCTTTCTTTTCTCTTTTCTTCTTCTGTTTGTTATGTGAAAATCATCATCATCAAATATTTGGAGTGAGCAGCAGAAGAGAAACTACTGAATGTTTGAGCCATGGGGTGGTGTGAGAGACTGAGATGTTAATGCTTAATGGCTCAAACATTGTTAAAATCACCGAAGGACTTTGCCCGCTATGGCAAGGTGAAGCAACTGCTCATCTGCAACCACTAAACTCCTTCTCAAATATTCCTCTGTCAGTTTCTGGAAGTTTGGACAGTAAGTTAAGCCACCTGATGGGAACTTGAGATAAGTTAAAGGTGACACTGTTGTCCAATTATCTCAGGTCTAAGGAGAAGTAAATAAGGCTGGGCGAGAAAAATGTATCCAAAGGGAAAGCCATCTCAGCAGCTGTGCTGAAAAACATGTCTGGCTGAGTTCGGCAGAGGGAGGGCAAAGCCCACAGACTCATTTCTGAGCCTTCCACTGGATGACTGTATGTGATCCACAGTGTTGCAACAGATACACAGTGCTGCAAAAAACAGTTTAAAACCCCTGCCCGCCCTGCAGAGGAAATGCACCCGAACATATATTAACCCATTGAACTCTATATTTCATGGGACCCCCACCACCAAGAAGACCAGAAGAAGAGGACCAATGGGATACCATCTGGATCCATGAGTGGTTATATCTTCCTACTTATTTTGTTTCTCTGTCACTCTCTTTCTCTCCCTGCCTCTTTTTAATTTGTCTTCTACCAGTCTCTCTACCTCACATTGACTGTTAAATAAAATCCATACTATTGACTTCAGCATATGGCCTCATATACACCTTAATTCAGGCAGAGGTATCTCTAATAATCATAATAATCAGCAAAGTTTAATACCAAGAGCAATGTAACTTTTCAGATGTACATAACCTCTTGTCCAGAGACATATAATTTATAAAGCATTACCAGTGAACATATGCACAGTACACACATGCATTTCCTTGACAAGATTAGGAACTAATTTCTCCAGAGGAGACATATGATGTCTGTTAATGGGATATCACACCCCACACATACTTTTTCCTTTCTTTGTAGGCTTCTCTTGCTGTAATGAGCAAAGTCTGCACGGCCATGAGGTTTATATTACTATTCTAAACAGTTAGATTTAATATGCAGATATCATTATATTTTGGGGGGTGGAGGTAGAGGAGTAAAGCTAGCATTGACTTTTTCATTATTCCTAAATCTTTGTAATCTGGCTGCTTACTTTTAGTGACTGGCATTAAGCACACAGTGAGCAAACTGGACAAAACCAACTGTCAGGAATGCAGTTTTTTGTTCTTACTCTTGCTTATCTATTGCTGTATGTGGCCTACCAGCTGAGGAGGGAAACTAGAGATGACAGATACAATTCGAATCCACAGAAGACTTATCTTTTTCTTCTGTGAATTGGAGATTTCTTTTTCCAGTTTTGTTGCAACAACACATGATGTCTTACTATCACTGACTTCTGGGATTTCACAGACTGTGCTCTGTTACTGTTACTGAAAAATAGAAATTTTAGGGTCAGTTAATAATGATAAAAACTGTCATAGAACTTCTAGGACAAGATAATTTGTATGAGTTTTAGAAAAAGCAGAAAAGTAAATGCTGATAGCACATTTTAGTTCTCTAATATAGCCATCCTTTTGTAGCTATGTCATTTTGGATCTCTTTAAATTCTGGCAATGAAGAAATTTTGACAGATTCCAGTAAGAATCCAACTATGGAAATGCATTTGTGTTTTTTTGCTTTATGTTCTCTGATGCGCCATATTTCTTTTTCCTCCTGTTCTACTTTTCTGGGCATTGTGCTGTTTTTGTGAAGACTAATTTTTTTTTTTTAATTGAAATTCTATTTTATTTTTAGTGCTTTCTTTAAGGTTAAACACACACACAGGAGACTCGCAAACAATATTAGATTTCTACTCTTAATTGAAAGTAAGTTGGATTTTTTTAAGGGGGTGGCAGGTTTGGCATTATGATTGCAGGAAAATTTTAGAAACTTGAACTCAAAAAATGTAATATACATACAATGTTTTAAATATTGTGGGCTTTATAGTGTTTCTCATTATTTTCTGGGAGTGAGTGCAAAAGCTTTGTGAACGGTGATATCGCTGTTTTGTCCATGTCTTGTCCTTTAGATTTTTGTCCTTAAGCTCTTCTGAGCAGGAATTGTAATGTTCTTTACATTTCTGTGCCTAGCACACTGGGATTGACAAGATTTGGTGCTCTATCAGCTGCCAACATACACAAGTGAAATAAAAAGAACAGAAAACAAAACAAATATCTTTCATCCTTTGAGTGAGGGGATTTAGAAGAGAAGAAAAAGATTAATTCCTCTGCTTTGTAGCTATTGCACTGGGATAGTGGATAGGCAAAGAATAAGGTCTCTTTCATTTAAATAACTATGTTTGTGGATGCCTATACTTCAGACTTCATTGCAGTATGCAGATATCCTAATACACTTCTACACAGGCTGTCGTCCTGCTGCAAAAACAGTATTCCTGTTCCTTGCTACCTAAGATAGGTGGGGGAAACAAAATAAAACAAACAACAAAACACAACAAAAACAGAAAGAAAGAGACACAGAGACTTGTAAATTCTTCCAAAGGCTGTGGTGAACTCTGTAAAATGGATTCTAGATCCTTTTAAGTCTGTTAATATCATGGAATGTGGCTGGTACATGGGCTGTGGCCACACAGCAAGGCAGGTATAGTGTAGTCTTCAGGGAGGAGATCCTTAAAGCTTCAGATTTTGTTGTGGAAAAGAAATAATTTTTTTAGTGCTGTAATTAGCCACTTATTTCACCTTTCTGTTGAATGGATAGGCCCAATTGTCACTTTTCTTTTGTTGTTTTTTTTTTTGTGAATATCACAATGAAAGATGGAGAGGATGCCACATGCCTCATAGCTAAGCTGGTAAAGTTCAAATGTTGATGTTTGTCAACAAAACCTCTAAACCATTTGACCATCATCCAAGGCAGCAGAGCTGTGATTATGAATCAGCTGCTGTTATCCCATTTCACCCAAAACAACCAGGCAGATTCTCTTTCTTTTATTTTTATCATAAAGTAAATCCTTTTCAAGTGGCCTGTGACAACTCTAATGGATAATTTACAATCTACTGAGCTTCTGCATTAAGTAACAGTGAGCCTGTAAAACAGGCTTCAGAGAAAACACTAGTTATTTGTTTATTGCCCTCTCTTAGTCCCTCAATTACGACTGATCTCGGCTTAGCAGTCTAGTGCTGCTAATTGTTTGGGAAAGAATGCAATGACTTAATCTCTATAGGCTTCTTCTAGCCTAAGATTTGACTTCATAATTCATTGTATCAGTCTCTCTAAAGCAAAGATATGTGGAGTTTATACTTACTTTCTGTAATTTAGCAAATACTTTATTTATAAAAGTAAAGCCTAGACAATCTCTGATAAGCATCTGACAAAACAGTGCCATTGATGGCATCTGGCTTTATGCCGGGCACAAGCCTAAGAGAGCACTTATCTGTGCCACTGTCCTGAGACAGAATTTAATTGGTTCTTTATCTCCTTTTCTCTTCTAGGGTGTTGATGGCTGCAACTATTTAACACAGGGAGGTACCTTTGCAGATGCAATCACTTTTTGAAAGGTTTCAGGAGCTGTTTCTTAGCAGGAGACTGCTTAGCTATAACCATTTGCATTTTCAGAATGGAAAGACTAGGAGTTATGAAGATAAGGTTTTAAAATCTTATTTTATTTGTGGGGGGTTTTTTTGAAGTCTTCAATATTGAAAATTAAGTTTTTGAAGATTTGTGTTTTGGTGCTATTGCTGGATCTCTTTTACATCAAAACTGCACAAACTCTTGTAATTGTTAAGCTGCACCAAGAACTTCAGTGTAAAAGGGAAGGCGCATAGTTGTACACCTTTGTGGATGGGATGCTCATGCAAAAGTCACAAAATCTGGCACTTGCTTCAGTTCAGGTTGTAAAGAGTTCCTGTTGTTGAAAACATTTTTAATAAAAGTAGAATAACTTGAGAATGAACTTTTTCTTGGGTTTTAACCTGATGGCTACTTTGTGGGGTAGGAGATCTTTTTCTTCTTGCTAGAAGAAGAACGACAGAGAGATTAGAAATCCTGTCAGTTAAATCCATCTGAATGTCTTCTCTTTGGTGATACCACACACAAAACAAACAAACAAAACCCACAAACAAACAAAAAAACCCCAGTCTGCTATCATTTAAGCCTTACTCATTTTATTTCTGAGATCTTAGGGTTGATTTATCCAGCTTGCAGGGTCATTTTTCAGCATCCCTTAGGACCAGGGTCCAAAAGTCTCCAAATACAAATGGTATGGTTTATGTCCTCCACAAGGCAATAGATGTATTAATGACGCATTAACTTGCAGAACTCCTCCCTTCTGGCCCATAACTGTGTTTTAAAATAACCACCAGTAAATCAGTGTTGTATTCTGTGCTAGTTTTGCATGTATCTCAACATCGTTATTTTTGCTTTCAAAACCTATTCTACATGTTTTCACACCACTGAGGTCTGAAAAGGAATCTGACTCTTGTCACTTTCGTTCTCATGTTTGTTGTTGTCATCCTATAGAGCTACTTCTGGTTCAGATCATAGAATGCTTAAATGGCAGGAGAAGTTTACTACAGATAGATGTTTGCATTTGTTCTTTCCCAGGTTTCAATTCCCATTTTCTGAGTAACTTGATTATGTTGTGTGGTTAGGGGGCATCGGGAGAAATTGTTGCACTTGTCAGCAAATTAGCAGAGGAGGATCAACAGTTAATAAGAAAGGATCATTAGAACTCATTCAGATAGGGTGTCTTGGGATAAAAGGAGTTGGTCAGAGCAGGAAAATCACTCTGCTCGAGTATGCAGATAACTAAGTGACAGAGACTTCAACAGGCTGCGTAGTAGGGGATACCTGGCAAAGGGGACTGCAACTTCATAAAGAGTGGTCTCTCCTATTGAGGACTTAAAAAAGAAAGACGTCAGTAATAGAAAGGCTATGGAAAAAAAGAGAAGGGTGATACTAGACATAGGATTTTTTTTTTTTTTTTTTCTGAAAAGTAATAAAAGTTCCAGGTTCTGTCCCTATTTAATGGAAGGCAACTGAGACAGAAGAGACCTACATGCTCTGGCTGCACCTGACTGTAAACCTCAGTGTTCATAAATGTGCTGCTGGGATACCGTGAAATGTTGATGCTGGTCCTGGGGCTGACTTTGTTTTACATGGGTTAAGATCTGTGTACAGCAAAGAGAAAAAGAAACCACAGAACAGCACCACTGAAGTCCAACAGAAACAGAAAAAATACATTAAATTATGGGCAGTCAATGCAAATGGACTGGCAGCTCAGTGTTTGTCCATCATAAAAAGCTTGGTCTGGCTTTTGTGACTATTTTCCAGTTGCAACACATGAACCCCATAAAGTAGGTCAGCTGGCACAGAAGCGAGTGCACACAGCTCTCAACAATTTCACTTGGTGAAATTAATATACATATCCAGAGCAAGAGTATAATCTTATGTCACAAGAATATTTGAACTAGAATAAATTGCAGTGAAACTTGCACTAAGAAGGAATTCCAGTAGGCAATATCCTCTCTTAAGACTACTTCAAAGTATCCTCAAGATTTCTAGCACAATTATATCCAGACTTAGTAAAATGCCAACTCCACTTGGCAACTGACTTTTTTTTTATTCATAGTCCCTGGAGTGCTAGCGTAAGACATCTCTCGGTATACTTCACCTGTCTGAAACACTTTCACATGTTCATAGGGCGAAATTAAACTGAAATTACTCTTTTTCCATAATCCACAGTACAGCTCTAAGATAATCCCTAAAATAATTCTGAATAAAAATATGCCATCAAATAAGCTTTCAGCATCTGCTTGTTAAACTGTATAAAGTTAGTATGTAATATATTTATAATTTTCTCAATTGTTTTCCTTGGATTTATTCTAACTCTATGCTAATAAGTATGAATACTAAATTCATGATTCCTCCATGTTAAATAATATGTTTAAAATCTCAAGTGAAAGGTTTAGATCAGGATTATCTGCAATGTAATAATGGCTGAGAAAATCTTTGAAAGGTTGTGTATATTTGAGAATGAGTTTTCCTTAATTTATCCTTATAAAGTTGTATTTGAAATAATATAATCTGAATAGAGATGAATCACTTAAAGGCACCACATTCACCAAGACTTCAAATTCAATTCTAGTAGAAGTGGGGAAACAAACAAAAAAAATAAACGAACCATCTGCCCTCCAAAATCCACTTTTGTTTTGGTTTTATTCACTATCATTTACTAAGTAACAGCAAAAAAAACTTGATGTTGACAGCCTCTCTTCCCTCCACTCTGTTACACAAAGCACAATGTAGTGCCTGATTCATGCCACATCTGAAATTGGAACTAAACCTCTGATTCACGGACTGAAATTAGTGCCTTCAGGTGGTTCCATCTTCATCCCTGTATAGTCACTATGAGATGATCCCTCTCTTTAAAGTGGTCCTCACCAGAGCCCTATCTGGGACAGACATCCTGTCATCCTCACTGTCATATGTTCATTGTGCTCAATCAATATATTACTGCTGTTATTAAAGGTACCGACACCAGTGAAGGACTAGAAGTAACTTTTTGCATTTCCTTGAACTTGTGGTTCACACAGGACCTAAATACCTCCAGTTCCATTTCCAATTTATTTTGATAATTTTAAATAAAAAACAGCCATTATCAGCTACACACTAATAAACAAACAGTACTGAAAAGGAATTCTGACAAAATAATGTTGAGTGTTATGTTTTCTCTTATGTTGAGTTTTTTAGGTTCATGTTCCTAATTGTAAGAAAACTGAAACATTGTTAAGCTAACTGTGTAGGTAACTGTCTCAGAGGTCTGAAACAATGAAAATCACAATAAATGTCTATTATTCATACAGTATGAATGCTTTATAAAGCAACTTAGATGCTTCCTTTTTGCTTGATAGTGCTTTTTGTTTCATGTATTAAATAGTGCTCAAAACTCACAACTTCAGTCAATCAGTAAATAGGATCATTACTTCTAAGTGTTTCATATTCTGAATTGAGGGTTTCATTTAATTTTCCGAGTGGAATAACGCATATAGATGAGGATGTCAAATTGCAAATAACCTGTATTAGAAAGGCATGCACAATGTTTATGATAAGTAATCAACATTATTGACTTAGCATAGGGATTTAAAATGCTGAAAAACACTAACAGATTAAATTGATTGGAAGAATAGAGATGTGCATCACTGTGTAAAATAACTGAAATGAGAGTAAAGTAATGCAATGGGATTTATAAGTCAGAAATATATATTCATAGATATACATATAGGTATATATGGATAATACCCATATTATTGATTTAAATTTCCATAGGGACAAAAGAAAGCTTACTGATTTTTATTTGATTGGTTATGCTGGGATTCATTATCAATATGTTAAAATACAAATTGTTGGCTACATCACACCCCTGCTGAACTTTTTCCATTAGTAGTTAATGGTCATCAAGTCTTACTTTTTATACTTTGGAATGCTATTTATTTTTTCTTCCTTCTGTAATCACCATTGTCACACCAGAATTCTCTCCAGAGATAATGGCAAAATTCAAATGATTTATATCTAAATCCAAAGACTGTAGACTTGTATGTGTCAGTAGGACCATTACCATGTAATGCTTTGTGATTTCTTGCATTTCAGTTGGAATGGCAAAGGCTGACATGGTGAAGAATCTCTCAGCAATTTCATAACAGACCCAGGTTTGAGAGGTTTTGGTAATCCAGAATTATATGTAACCTCAGTTAGAGTTGAAGTTCTATTCATAAGAGTGTATCAGACTTGTGCCATAAACAAGCTTAGCCTGGAAAGATATTGCTGCTTGTAAAGATTTCATCTAACATTTGCAGCTACAGATGAATGTTATCCCAGGATTTGTTTGTCATTTGTCTTTCAGTGGATTCTCTGTATCTAACATAAATCATGTCAAAGCCTTGTGGTAATATTCATACCCATATTAAAAAACTCTTTAATGCCACAGGTTCTGTTCTCGATTTCATTGAGAATCTTTCCTATATAAAATGTTAATTGCAAGAATATATCATGATCTTGCCCTGAGAGTACACAGACTGCCTGCGTAGGAACTCTGGTTCACAAGTGTTTTCACTGCAGAGTCACCTTGGCTTGATATCTTGTCAGAGCTCATAAACTCCGCATCTGTCCTACCCAGCAGCTTGGTGACCCAACCTGGAGGAAAACCCAGCCTCCCACAGCTGATCTGAAACAGAAAGGAGTAACATCCCTGCATGGTGATGCCATGTCTGGGCTTAGGATAAAAGTAGGAAATGCTTATGTTCCTTAAAGGTCTGCTTTAATTTTACCTTTTTTTGGGGGTAGAAGTGAGTTATTAAACTCTGCAGTCCTCAGCAGACACAGTCGCATGCTGATCCAGGATAACTTCTGCCCTTCTAAATTGGTGTGCAGGGTTTCTGCTGCGTTTTACCCTGCAGGTCACCAGGTATGTCATAGCTAAAGTTTGGTCTATCTACCTGTAAATAGGTATAATTTGGAAAGCAGCGTGGGATTTCATGGGATAGAAAGTGCTGTCTAATAGCCCAATGCTGCAATTGTTCCTGAAAGCTATGCTAGTGGTAAGTAGTAATAAGTTAATGCCTCCCTCTGGTTTTGAAAGCATTAGTGGGGATTTTACCTGAGCAGAAACTATGCCATTAGGCCTTTGTGTGTCAGCTGCTTTCTGTACAACTTTCCATCATACAATGCTCATGCTATAATAATAATGTTATATCGTTGCTGTTCATTGATGTTAAGCTACCTTATAAGTTGCCCCAGTAAAGAATAATCAAGTGAACTGCTTTCAGTGGCAGACATCACTTGTCTAAGGTCACTTCATTTACATCTATATGTGCCTGAATGTGGGTGTGTTGAAATATACGTATTAATTACTAATTCTTCTATGTTAGCCTTGCAAATGACATCATGCTAAGCACATGAAAACCGTGATGCATGAAATTGCAGAATCAAAAAATCAGAATATTCTGACTTGAGAGGAACCTACCAGGATCATCAAAGTCCAACTTCTTGCCCTGCAAAGGACATCCCCAATCACACCATGTGCCTGAGAGCATTGTCCAAACACTTCTTGAACTCAGTGGGGTTGATACTGTGACCACTTCCCTGGGGAGCCTGTACCAGTGCCCAACCACCCTCTGCATAAAGAACATTTTTCTAATATCTAACCTAAACCTGACACAGCTTCATGCCATTCTCTCAAGACATGTCACTGTCACCACAGAGAAGAGATCAGGTCCTATCCCTCTATTTCCCCTCATGAGGAAGTTGTAGCTTCTACCCTCTTCTCCAGGCTGAGCACACCAAGTGACCTCAGCCACTCCTCATACGGCTTCCCCTCAAGACCCTTCACCATCCTCATGGCCCTCCTTTAGATGCTTTCTAGTTGATTAATATCTTTCTTATATTACAGTGCCCAACACTACCACAATATTCCAGGTGGGCCCCCACCAGTGCAGAGTACAGTGGGACAATCCCCTCCCTCGCACAGCTGGCGATGCTGTGCCTGATGCCCTCAGAACACAGTTGGCCCTCCTGGCTGCCAGGGCACTGCTGAATCATATTCAACTGCCATTGACCAGGACCCCCAGGTCCCTTTCCATGGCACTGTTTTCCAGCATCTCATTCCCCAGTCTGTATGTACACCCAGGATTACCTCACACCATGTACAGAATCAAGCACTTGCCATTGTTAAAATTCACACAGCTGGTGATTGCTCAGCACTCTGATTTGTCAAGGTCTCTCTGCAAGGCCTCTCTACTTCAAGGGAGTCAACAGCTGCACCAAGTTTTGCATCATGTGCAAACTTACTTGGTATCCCTTCCAGTCCTCTGTCCCTTTTGTCATGAATATGTTGAAGAGCACTGGGCCTAGGACGAAGCCCTGTGGAACCCCACTAGTGACAGGTCATAGCCTGACATAACCCTATTCTATACAATCCTTTGTGCCTGACCTGTTAGACAGTTGCTCATCATCACATGACGTTTTTATCCAGCTCTGGGCTGGACATTTTGTCCAGAAGGATGCTGGGAGAGACTGTATCAAAAGCTTTACTGAAATCCAAAAACATTACATGAACTGGTTTCATTTAATCAATTAGGTGGATGTCATGGTTTCATGCCAGTCTGTAACCAAGCCCCACGCAGCCACTCACTCACTCCCCCATGAGCAGGATTGGGAAGGGTAAAAGTTGGAAAACTCATAGGTTGAGATAAAGACAGTTTAATACAGAGAGCAAAAACCACACACACAAGTAATGCAAAGCAAGCAATTAATTCACTGCTTCCCACAGGCAGTTAGATGCTTGGCCAATTCCATGGAGCAGGGCCTCATCACATGTAATGGTGAGTTGGAAGACAAATGCCATCATTCCAAACATCCCCCTCCTTTCTCTCTTCCGCACTTTATATACTGAGCATGATGTCACGTGGTCTAGAATATTCCTTTAGTCAGTTTTCATTACCTGTCTCAGCTGTGTCTCTTCCCAGTCTCCCGTGCACCCCNTTCCCAGTCGCCCGTGCACCCCAACTCCCTTGCCAGCATGGCAGTACAAAAAGCAGAAAAGGCCTTGGCTCTATTTAGGTGCTGCTCAGCAATAACAAAAACATCTTTATGTTATCAACCCACTGTTCGGCACAAATCAAAAACATAATCACATACTAGTGAAGAAAATTAACTCTACTACAGCCAAAACAAATACAGTGGGTTACCTTGTCATAAAAGAATTTGATAAGCAGGACTTTCCTCTCGTGAAGTTGTGCTGGTTGTGACCACTGTCTGCATTGTCCTTCGGGTGTTTTTCAATATATCCCTGAATAACCTTCTCCATAACCTTACCAGGCACAGAAGTGAGACCAGCAGGCCTGTAGTTTCCAGGGTCATCCTTTGTGCCCTTTTAGAAAATTGGGACAATGTTCTCCATTTTCAAGTCAACTGGGAGTTCTCCAGATTCCCAAGATGGTTCAAAAAATCATTGAAAGAGTCCTTACAATGACATCACCCAGCTCTTTACATATTCTCAATTATTCCCATCAGGCCCCACAGACTTATAAGGATTCATCTGGAGCAGCAGATCCCTTAAAATTTCAGGGTCAACTGGGTGTTTATCATTCTGACAGCCATGGTCCTCTAGCTCAGAATCCTGGAACACTCTTAGCCTATCATCAGTGTGGAAAACAGAGGCAAAGAAAGCACTTAACATCTTCATCTTGTCTATGCCACTGTTTCTGAGGTGACCATCCTCATCCTGTAATGGGGCAATGTCATTTCTGCACTACCTTTTGCCATTAATGTGTTTTTAAAAACTCTTTAACTCTTTTTGTTATCCTCCACAGTTGTGGCAGCTTTAACTCCAAGTGATCCATCAGATGCTTTACTACCCCTGCAAGATTTCTAGGTTGTACAGTGTATCTGTTTACTAATGAAGGGGAAAATTTTTGAAATCCATGCTGAAATAATTCATTTATGTCTTTTTTCCTCTCATAGCCCAACAGACTATGAAGTTTTACAGTCAGAAGCAGCATGTTACTTCAGTTCTAAATGCTTGGCCTTCGTATAAACATGGCTTCTAATTATTTTTTTTTTAAAATTACATTGTCACGTAAGTATCTTCTTCAAAAGAAAAATCAGGAAAAGTATTATTTTAGCTGTTTAAAAAAAACAAACAACAATGATCCCACCCCTACCCACAGACTCACTTCACTACTGCAAAAATCTTTCTTTCTTTTATGTGTCAACAAGTGTCCTTGGAATTTGTTACTCTTGAAATTTTGCTTCAGTCATCAGCTGTTGGAGGCTGCACTTGAAAGAAAAGGAAGAGAAAATGTGACATCCATTGAGCTAGTCAGCGGCATTGAAGTACCTCATTTCAGCCCTTTTGTAACTCCATCCCAATGGGGGCTCACACCATGTACAGGTGACCTGGCAGCTCTTATACCCTTTCGGGGCAGCTGTGCTGCCTGCAACTGCCATTGTGCTTCTCTCCACCTCACTTGCCTTTAGCAAGGTTGGCAGACAGTGGCAATTTCCTGGGGAACACAAGTGAGTAAATGGAAATGCCAGTTACCAGCTATTCATGTGGCAGCAGAACCTGAATGGGATTTTATGGGACAAATGAAAGAGCATTTCTCCCAACCAGGAGTTTCTGTCAGCTCAAGCCATGGAGGTTTTGGAGCTATAAAAATCCTTTATAGTGGAGAGCGTGACCTCCAACAGCTTCCCCTGTAGTGTTAGGTTTATCACCATTCATGACATTAAATTTAATCAATTCAGCCGGTCACCCTTTAATCTTGGGTCCAGTACTGCCATGATGTAGCTGACGTGGTCGCAATCCAGATTTATTCTGGGGTGTAGAAATGGCCCAGGAAAGGCCAAAGCTTTTGTCACTGCTTTCTGTTGCATTTTACTGCTTTCGGCTCCATGTATTGGCACATCTATTCAGTTCTTAACTAGGACTGTACAATTTAATTCTTCTCCTCTGGGCTATACTGATGACATGCTTCATATAACAGCAGCTTTAAGCATATACATCTATGTAATATATTTTTAACTGGTGCTTCACATGAGCTGACTACCACCAATTCTGATGTTTCAAGATGCATTTGGACATTCACTGGGGATCATTTCCCCAGCACGCTGGAAGAGCACTCTGTGAACCTCCTGCTGTGTTTCCCCAGTTGAGACCAATGTTACTGCTGTTGCAGAAGAGTTATGCTTCTGTTAACAATAACAACTCAGTAAATTATGGTGGATTTTGCTTTTCCTCCAAATTCTGTTCAGAGACTGTCATGTGGCTAAAACCACTCTCAGTCAGGTTTTTGGGACAGTTTGCTGTGCTTCTCAGTAGGTACATAATCTGTGTATCTCTACATAGGTTATGTAGAATTTTATTACGTTAGGTCAGGGCTAATTGAGAGAAGAGTTTGCAATTTAATCCATTTTTAACATGGCCAATTTGATTGCATGTATAAAAGCTTGGTACCGGGACCTCACTCTGTAACACGGTGGGTCTGCTGCACAACGAGCTCTTTCTCAAGCACTACAGTGGGGTTTCCTCAGCTGGGTGATGGGAAAGGCTAAGGTGATGCAGCCTTCAGATTTCACTGAATATAGCATAACTTCATAGAACTTTATCATTCTCATTCAGGAGGTATTTATTTTTGCTTATTTGCCATTGTCAATAAGGTTATAATGCTTATTATTGCTATTTTCTGTTTTAAATTCTTTATATAATTATTTAAACTTAAATTCACACATAAAAAGCCTGCCTATATACAGTTTCATTCTCTCACTTAAATACTCAAGCAGTTTTGAGCACGGTAGGACTTTTGGATGCCTTAATTTCTTTTATATATACATATTTTTTCAAGAGATTTGTTCAGTATTTTAAAAGATTGCAATAAATGAAAGTGCTGATGCAAGCCTACTGTATTCTTCCATTAAAAATAAATACTTTTTTTCCTGCTTCCACCATAAAATAGTTACAATCTTTAGATATTTTCCAAATAAAAGTGCCAGAACATGGTCATTTACGACCAATATTATAGACAGCTAATAAAATTTGTTTCCCTAATACATTTTCTTCTAACACAAACTGAAAATTGCAAGAGACCAAAAGAATTACTTGCAAATTTGAAGCAAAGAACAGTAGCATTAGTTAGGCCAGGTCCTCTAGCATGGAGCTGGTAATCGGTTCCTTGCCTTTGTAGATGTCCAAAGGCATCTTCGCAGTCTCAGCCTTGGAGTGAGGCCAGAATTAGTGTGGAAAAATTGTGTTTCACAGTTCCCCAAGGTAGGATTTGAATCACAGTTCACACCACTTTTTGTCATCACTGACACAACAAAACACATGCTTACAGTACTGAATGGGCTGTACCCCAGTGTGATTTTCTTTGAGTTAACTGCTATATGCACCATTTGTCAAAAGACAGTGTTTTTCATCACCTTTGAAACAAATCTGCATTCCCAGCACTATTTTACCACCAACCTGTCTGCAGGTAGCAGGGGTAGCTTCAGCTTACAGATGCCTCTTTGGGATTAGAAACTTCCAAAATGAAGCAAACTTTTAAAAATATCATAAAGCAAAAATACATTCCAAGTATAAGTCAATGACTTTACAGGCAGACATGCAGTGAGGTTTAATGTAGTAACTGCCTGTACTATAAAATATTAGCCAAGTGCTAACATAGCCATTAATACTCTTTTAACACAAAGCAATTTCACAGCCTCATTTACTAACTGGAATTTAGAAAGTCTAGTTGGTAATTGTGCTTTTTATTCATCTCAGTAAATTCCATTTAGTGCTTTTTAGCAGTTTCGTAGCATAAATGCATTCAAGGTTCCTAAATTGGATTAATAGCTTTTATATGTGATGTATGTTATATATACATTTAACTGAAGGTGTTTCAACTCATGACAGCGTTTTTTATAATGCACACTTTTTTTGTTTTTATTGATTTTTTTCCCCTCCCATTGGTAATATTACTGGAATAGATATTTATGATTCATAAATATCTTTTAGGGCTTTTGGGGTTATAGTGTTACACTCATCTTTAACTCACTTTACATCTTTTTAACTTAAGGCAAGTTTAGAGGCAAAACCTCTTCAGGTGAGCTAGAACCTAGGTAAATAATTAGAACGTCATGCAGTTATGCATTTTTTAAATTTACATCTGACAAATTTTGCTTACAACCAATGAAAAATTGGAGTGTTGTACACTGGCGTCATATTTTAAAATGCTCTTTTGTAGCACATTTCCAGAATTATAACCAGATGTTTATTTCAGTCTCTCTTGAGTTTCTTCGTGATATTTCCTGTATTTTTTTAAAGTAAAATCTTAATAAAGACTGAAATTGTTAAATTAGGTATATACTGCTCAAGAGCTTTCAAATTCTAGGGCCTTCAGCAGACAGTATACAACAGTCAGATCAGAGCATGACTGTATGAGAGGACTTTTTAGCCTGTAATTTAGTGAGTAGTCAGTAAGTACTCAAAAATAGCTGATTAACTGACGTCATCAAGCACCATCCTCATTTATCTTTTGTGTCACGTTCCCTGCTTTCCTACTGCTAAAATACAGGAGAGGAGCAGAAGTACAGAATCACATAATTGTGCCTCTTTAAGTCCTTTATGGAGCAGCATGAGTATGCCAACATGGCAGCGGGTCTCGGCACTGGTGAGTAGGGGATGAACAAATAACCCCAGCCTTGTACATGACAAAGACAGAGGAAGGGAGGTTCCCACTACAGGTGCCCGATGAGGAGGAGGAGGAGCACAAAAGGTCCGAAGTGTGTCAGCCTATACCAGTCCCAACAGTGCATACCTTTTCATGAAAGCATGATGCCAGTCTAGACCTTGCCCCTGACAGCATCTCCTGGGCTTGTGTCCTCAGGGATTCACTTTGTGGACAAAAGGAAGCTCATTTAAGCTGCAGAGGAAAGATCAAGCCAGAAGTGAAAAAGCTGAGAACCTGAATGGAGAGGTTCAACTCTGAATCAAGAGGAAATACTGATGCTGAGAAATACAAGACAGACTCCCAGAAAAACATCCACATACATACATATATATTTTACAATCACTTGCTGCCATCTTTTAAACGATGAGACAAGCAACAGAGACAAAACTGGTTTGTGGATCCCGCTGGCATCTGTTTGGGTTGATCTGTATCTCTAGTTCTGGCTTCCCCACTTATGGAAAAAGCTCTTATTCTAACTTCCATGGAATATTTAACATGTACTCTGATGTTTTGAAATACCTGTTAGTATCCATAAGTGTTAGAATATTATGTAGTTACAACTCATACACTATTCTAGAAACTGTCATGAAAAGTGTAAACAAGTGTGGGGAAAAGTTAAAGGATAAGGTACTGTAACTTGTTGTATCCCTTCAGTTTGGGCACATCTTCCCTATCTCTGAGGATGTGGCAACCGCAAATATATCTGTGCTCTCACATTTTTGTGAGTTTTCCAACACTAGCTGCAGTCAGGAAAGCTCTCTGTGTGTTCTGAAAGAAGCTGAGTAGACTGGAAGCTGATCCATTACTGCACATAGGTTTCTGAGCGCAAGCTGTTGCTAGATGTGAAACTTAACGCATCCTTCTGCAATAAATGAGAGTATTTTAAACAACTTCATGCCACAAGAGCATATGTCTTTTGTGTTATTTAATGATCTATGGCAAAAAGTTAGGCACAGAAAAATACTCTTGGGAGACATGAGATATAGTTGAAGAGAAGAAACATGTAGAAAGCTGTAATGGTCAGGGGTGAATTAACCAAAGGCAAGAGGTGATAGGAGGTACTCACCACTTCCATTTTACTTCATTGGAGAAATCTATACAGTCTGATTTCTTTCTTCAAACCAAGCTAAGAGTGTTTTGATAGCTCAGTTCTAGTTTTGGTCTCAATATTGTTGTATAACAAAATGAGACTGTTCACTCCTAAGAAATATCATCTATTTTGTCCCCAGGATGAACAGTCTTGTTTCTTATTATTGCCACGTACTAATAAAAGTTGAATGATATTTGTAATCCTTTATTTTCTTTCATTCAAGGGATAGAAGCAATTATTCAATTTTAATCTTCTGGTTTTCTACTTCAGAAAACAGTTCCATCTTCATTTCAATTCAAAAAGTAGTCTTATAATTTGCATACAGAGCATATTTTATTTTGAAGTTTTTATCTCAGAAATCTGTAACATTTTATTACTGTACTAGTGACAGGTGTTGGTGATGTATTTCTTTATTGCATGCAGCAATCCATTATAGGTGGAGTTATTACTGTGTTAAGAATTACCATTGATAAAATACACAAAACTCACATGAATTGACATTGAAGACACAGCAGTCTTAAATTTTTGCATGCAAAATGTCAGTCTGTGTACTCTGCTTTGGGCTATTTTTGTTTTTATTTAAATTGTGTGATTTTTCTTCGCTTTTTAATAACTGCATGGTCAGATCCTGTACAGATTAAATCCCTGCTTTAGAAATGTACCTCATGCAGGGGTACAGCATGAGCTCTTCAAACTTCAGACCAAACTTCAAACCTTATTAACCACAGGTTAAAATATGCAAGCAGACAAGCTGGGAGACCGAAGAATTGATTGTTGACTACACTGACAGATCCCATTCATTACTTTTGCTGTGTTTAAGGGAGGTTTCATTGTCTTCAATAACCACAGCTTTTAATTTGGAATTCAAAGTACCACTGAAATATAAAATCATGACCAAGAGAAGAATTGAAGCATATTGTTTCTGTCAAGTGAGATGGTTTTTATTCCATACTATACTTGACAGTAGTTTATAACTTTTGCCAGACTGCTGCCAACAATCTTTTTAGACCTTTCCATTTTTCTTTGTTGGAAGAGTTTTGTAAGTGCTGGATAGAAAAAAGAAATCCTCCCATATGCCTGGTAGTCTTTAATTTAGGAAAATTCAAGTTCTGGCTCTATTTTTGTAATGCTTACTCCTTGATGAAGCAATCTTACAGGGTTCCAAATATGAGCATCCCAGATCATTAATCAGGATGACTCAGTTCCTTGATTTATTCCTGAAGGATTTTGTCACTAACCTGCTTTTACCTGTGACAGCCACAGGTAAATCTCTGATTAAAATTTATGTTTCAATCTAAAATGGATCCTTTCTAATACTGCCCAAAGCTGCTTAGATTATGAATTTTGTGGTGTGTTAGGATACTCTACAGTGGTAAGAAAAAAACAGAGATTACATGTGTTCCAAGCTGTGTATATGTTCTCTTTCTCAAATAGCTGAGAGAAGCAGCCTTTAAAGGAATGCTTCAATTTTTTTTTCTCCTGAATTGATATGTGGTATATTTCTTTCTTACACAAGGTGACAGCATGTGTGAGATGTAAAGACTAGTTTGCTCAGGCAATTACCCTTTGTTGATAGCAGATTATTTCCTCTGGCAAACTTGAAAATAACTTGTTAGTGTACAAGTTACTGCTGTTCTGGGGATGCAGTAATTTACTCTCCTGTCTCTTTTATGAGCACATTTATTTTAATCAGTAGAATTTGGAATGGCTCTTTTTCATCTAACTCCATTTCTTTTGGAGTTATGCACCCTCTTGTACTATAACAAAGGAGAGTGTATTTGAACACACACGAGAAAAGAGATTTGATATATTGCATGTCTTATGTGGGAAATCATATCCCATGCTCTTTTTCCATGTAAAGAATGTAACATTCATTTTCTACAGCAGTGGCCCAAATTATTTTTCTGAATAAGGCAATGTTTCACCTCAGTGAGTTACCAACAGTACCACTTACAGCTCAGAACAGTATCTGAGAAAACAGTGTTCACATACAATTGGACTATGGAATTGTGCCACGGCAAATCAAGACTTGATTTCTTTGGGGCTGATTGCTTATTTTTGTTTCTTTCTCTCTTTTCTTTTGTGTGGTGTTTTTATTGTTGTGGGATTTTTGTTTTTTTACTTTAAGAGCTTTAAAATAAATCATACATTTTGTGGAGTATCTAATGAACTGGATATTTGCAGAAAAGATCAGAAAACATAAATGAAATGATACCTGTCAAACAAAATGTTTACTGTACATAAATAAACAGAAATAAAGTGAAAATTATCCCCCTCCCTGGCTAGACCACTTTCTCAATGTAGAGATATTTAGAACTTTCTTCTACTATATACAGCTCAAGACTCATTTTGCTGAAGTATATGGAGCTATTTCCATGGCAAGGTACTATTTTAGCTGAATGTGGCAGACACTGGCCTAGAAATAAAATTGTACCTTATAACACTTTGTGTAGTTTGGGTCAATATAAAATTATATAATTGATAAAATATAAACACCAAAACTAGCACAGTACATAGTTAAATACATTAATAATTAAAAATGTTGCCAAACAAACATATTTTCACTTCCTGCTTAAAAATGAAGAGCCTTCCTTGATGAATGTTGAATAGCTCACATTAAAATTAATGATATTTTTGTCAACATTATAGCTTTTTAGAATAGCAAAAAAGAATTATCACATGCCCTGTGGGGCAACTGTGGCTAAATATTATCTTTTTTTAGCAACCTAGCTATGGCTGCAGATTCTTGAACCTTTTTGTATGTATCTCTCCTGACTTGTGTTCTGTTTGCTTAGTGCTGACATCACTTCTACTGATATTGCTTTTCATTCATTTAATCAAAATCAGAGTTTTTCTGCACACCATGCTCAGAAAGTATGTGTTAGAGCAAGATTTGTATCCATGTTCCTCTGCACTCTGGAGAAGTTTGCTCTGCCTTTAATCTGTTTTGTCTGCAGAACTTGCATTTATTTTCCTGTGATATGTGACATTCTTTTGAGATCTATTATGGTTGATTTGTGATTCAAAAGTCATATGCTGTACGTTAGAGATACAATAGTTCCCATGATTTGTCTTTTTCTCCCTAACGCTGCTGATGCACGTCCTCCATTACTGTTTTGTCCTCATTGTGAGGGGAAAAAATTTATACCTGTAAGAACTTCTATTTATATCTCTTCTTATTGGTAACAAT
Source organism: Oxyruncus cristatus (assembly GCA_013399855.1). Lineage (NCBI taxonomy): Eukaryota > Metazoa > Chordata > Aves > Passeriformes > Cotingidae > Oxyruncus > Oxyruncus cristatus. The sequence continues at coordinate 1,481,552 of VXAY01000094.1, forward strand.
ACTACCTATTTCACTGTATAGTGAAAAAAGACCTGTTGATATTTGTTGATTCTATGCAATGTCACCTGCTTAATTTAATTTAAAGGTTCTGCATTTTTTTCCTAAGAATTCACATGTAAGAGTATCACAGTTTCTGATGAAAAGATACAGCATGAGTGGTTTAAGATGCAGGAAATAGCACGCATTTTTTCTGTTGTTTTCCTACATTTAATATTGTGGTCTGTGCTAGAACAGCCATGCAGAAGTGGTAACGTATCAGAAGACAAGGAGACATCATGGCTGTGACTTAATCAAGCCTGGAAAGTAACTGAAATATACCATGCAAAGTTGTAATTATTCTTTGGCACATTGCTGAGAATAAAGAAATTTGAACAGACTACAGAAGTCCTGCAAAGTCATCTAATGTCACTTTGATATTAACATAAGACCAGAAGAGTTAAAAATAGCAAAAAAAGTCTTGCAGGGACTCATACATTTGTTACGCATCTGTGTCAGAGGTGTAGAAGCAGGGAGTAAGTGTTAGAATAAAAGCCAGTTCTCATGGACACTATCTGAAATATCAGAAGGAAAACCAGGTGAATCTTATCAGCAGAGAAGGGACTTTCTTGCTACAACAGGAACAGCACTGAGATGGCAGCTAAAGGCTGAAAGGCAAATTAGTGTCAGGCTGAATCCAAGGAAGACTGAATTTAGAGGAAGAGTGGTTGCCAGTTGTGATTGACATTTTCCTCACAGTGAGGGGCAACGTAAGGTGATAATCCACTAAAACTATTTATCACATTAAAATCCACATGAAGTTGATACCAACACTGGACTTTTCCAGAGTCAGTTCTGTTTGAGAAGGACTTGAGGTACTTTTGTGAAAAACTGCCTCACCAAGGACACTAAACAAAGGTTGTAACTGCACAATATAAACAGGCAAGTTTCAGAAACACAGAACTGTTGATGTGCTTTGATTTTTAAAGGCTACTTTTCGAGTATGTTATGGGCCATATATTCCCTTTTGTGTAAAACCCTGTGGGAAGGTAAGCACAGGCACCATGTACTTCTGCAGCACTTGAAAAGTTTGATACATCATTCCCTTTGGACCAGAAGGCTGATAACTGTGAAAGGAAGGCAGATAGCATTTTTAATATAGTGTGGCGTCCCAATTAACGCATGTGATCCCTCTTTGTACATTCAGTTGCACTCATTTCAATTGCCATGTACACTTTCCAGACCAGTGGTGAGATCTCACCTTGCAATCTTTTTGCCACCCCTGACTTGTTCAAAGCATCTGAGAAAGATAGAACTCACAAATGGGAACTTCTGCTCGACAGAGCAGAGGTGGCTTACAGTGGAGATCACACAAGATGTTGGCAGCATGATGCTATGAAAGTATGACACAGCGAACAGATGAATTTCACAGCTTTTTCACAGCTTTTACAGTACCATGTCTACTTGAGTGAAGCAAAACTTCCATATAATCTGCTACCTAGAGTTTATCATTTGTCACACATTGAACAAAGCCCTGCTTCAATGGTAGGGAACCAGTTGTTCTGAATACAAAAGGGCTTTTTCACGTCCTTCTGTGTATGAATAGGTTTGTATGCCTTTAAATTGTTTTTGAGACCTCTAGTGTTTACAGATTTTTGTCTTCTGTCAGTAGCCAATTTGAACTCTGCAAGCAATTAGGAAAATCAGAGCCTGATCACTCTGAACGGACTGAGCTGTTATTTTTTTTCCATGAGCGGATCCTCAGAGAAACCTAAATGCATTTGGTGAACTCATGAAGACTGTAGAGAGATCAGCAGTAGTAGCTGGCAAGTTGAGATGAAAAGTACTCTGAGTTACATTGCAAAAATACACTTGCTTTTTATTGAGAAATCAGAAGTGTTCACAGCCAGTAAGCCTCATCAATAGGTCTAAAACACAGAATTGTATCAAGACATGGTCTGAAAAATATATACTGAAATCACTATCCAGGTCAACATTATCATTTGGACTAGCAAGAATATTCCAAGACTAGAGGAGGTAAAAAAACATCAGATATAGAGGGAGATTGAATTCTTAACATTCTTTTTGATGCTTAAAGGTTAGGTTTTTGGGGACTGCTGGACTTCAGACCCATCCAAAGCAAATACTTCACCCTTGTCTTGAAGTTAGCATGGAGGTAGAATTTGGCATGTTTTTAAGAATTTTCATCAAGGGTGTAAATAAATTTCTCATTGTCTCCCTTCATGCATTACAAATAAAGTGGTTTAAAGGCATAATGTGCCATGCATGAATAGTTAGACTTTTTAGTGCCTAGTACTATTATCTGTGGCTCAGGTTCTTTAAAGACTCAATTGACTGTTTAATTATTACTGATAAAGCTTTCATAGATGTGTTTCCCAGTGTTGAAACCTGATGCAGTAAAACACTCACTTAAAAGTACGTTGGATTGAGACAATATTAAACAAGATTTTGTTTCTCTGCTACTGATCTCCTACATGGTCCTCTTCAAGCCATTTCAGTTTCACCTTCAGTGTGCCACACCAATATAGACCGGAAAGCTACTATAGCAGCTGCAGCAACGCTTTTGCCAGGTGTTGGTTTAGATTCTCCAGCTTGGGGTGGTGAAACCAAAAAATGAGGAAGTCTTGCGAGATCTCTTAATGTGTTTGATACAATTATGACTATAGAATAACAGGTTGTTTGCAAATATTGTATCCGTGCTTATACATGAATATAAAAACATATGCAGTATGTATATTTTATACATGCCCATTAAAGTATGCATACAGATATCGAACTGTTTATACACATCAGGTGGTGGGTGAGCAATTGGCTCAACGGTCAAGCACAGAGGGTCAGGGTGAATGAGGTGATATCCAACTGGTGTCTTGCCACTAATGGGGTTCTACGGGGCTCTCTCTTGGGCTCTGTGCTCTTCAACACCTTGGTAAATTACTTGGTCACAGGACTGGAAGGTCATGTAACTTTGCAGACAACACAAAACTGAGGGAACTGTTGACTCCCTCAAAGGCAGGGAGGCCCTGCAGAGAGACATTGATGAATTAGAGAGGTGGACAATCACCAACCATATGAAATTCCACAAGGGAATATGCCAGATTCTGTACCTGTGATGGGGCAACCCCGGATGTACGGACAAACTGGGGAATTAGATGCCGGAAAGCAGTGCCATGGAAGGGACTTGGGGATCCTGGTCAATGGCAAGTTGAATATGAGTCAGCAGTGCCCTGGCAGCCAGGAGGGCCAACCGTGCCCAGGGAGGCATCAGGCAAAGTATCGCCAGTTGTGCGAGGGAGGGGATTGTCCTGCTCTGCTCTGCACTGGTGTGGCCTCACTCGAATATTGTGGCAGTTTTGAGCACCACAATACAAGAAAGACATTAAGCCATTAGAGAGTGTCCAAAGGAGGGCAATGAAGATGGTGAAAAGCCTTAAGGAGAAGCTGTATGAGAAGTGGCTGAGGTCACTTGGTGTGTTCAGCCTGGAGAAGAGGACATTTAGGGGAGACCTCACTGAAGTCTACAACTTCCTTATGAAGGGAAGAGAAGGGGCAGGCACTGTGGTGACCAGTGACAGAACCCAAGGGAATTGCCTGAAGTTGCATCAGAGGAGGTTTAGGTTATGTATTAGAAAAATTTTCTTCATCCAGAGGATGGTTGGGTACTGGAACAGATTGGCCAGAGAAGTAGTCACAGCACCAAGCCTGTTGGAACCTGATGTTTGGGCAATACTCTCAAGCACATGGTGTGACTCTTGGGAGTGGTTGTGTGCAGGGCCAGGAGTTAGACTCAATGATCCTTGTTGGACCTTTCCAACTCAGCATATTCTGTGATTACATGATTTACGTAGCTATATACATGCAATTAGTGCCACTATATCAGAGATTCAAGTAACCTTTGTGTAATACACCAGAAATTAAAGCAAATATCATACTACGCTGTATAGTTCTCTTTCTCTTTCAAAACAAGCCTCATGATGAAGGCAATACTTAGCTAATTAGTAATGTTTTGTCCTTGTTGCCAGATTTAACCTACAGCATTGTCTTAGGCAGTATACCAAGACCACAAAGATATTGACAGATGCATTGTGACAATCCCAGTGCAAATCACATTACAGTTGTCCTAGTACTAATTTTGCCAATCAAAGCAAAGGTAATGCTTCTAAATAATAGCTAAGCAAAACCATTATCGTGCATTACTAGCAGGTATGTAGCTCCTATGCCTCGTTTATAACAATGCCAAGCTACAGAGCTGTTATCTTTACCAGAACAATTTTGTCTGGTTTGTGATTTGTGACACCAGCAAACAAAACTGCCTTGGCACCAGCAGCAGTTCAGGATAAATGTGGGTGTTAATGACATTGTGAGTAGATAAATACAGGGGCGGGAATTCAAATCCCACAACAGCCCACTTGCAGTTAATGCCATCTCTGCAAATGGCATATTCTTGGACTGAGTCCAGGAGCCGTGGTCACAGGATGAACTTTCACTGACTTTGTGATGCACTGACATCCAGCACGCCCTGGCATCTGCAACCCTTGCTTATGAATCACTTAGAGGCCCCTCCACTTATTTTCCAAATAAGTCTCATCAAATATGCTCTGTACTAAAGAGTACAATTGTTTAACACTTTGTCAGGTGGGTTGTATCAACACATGAGGATGTGTCTTTTATAATTTAGTTGGAATGGATTTGTGACTCATACATCAATGAGCAGGTTGCAGACTGAGTAATATTTGCTTCCTGAAAGGCTGTATGATATCTCAAGGTCGGTTTACTGTCATTTTTTTTCTTAATTAAAAAAAAAAAAACTTAGGGGGCATTTAACATATTTTGACAAGGTGACCCACAATTTTCTATTAGTGTTGTATTTGTCTAAGCCTCTCTGCATTGATATGCATGGACCATGTTCATTGATGTCTCACTTGGGGGTGGGAAATAAGGCAAGTGGGACTTCTCCAAGGTCTTTGACAGCTAGACTGCATCTAGCTATTGCCATATTAATCAACATGGCTAAGCCCTTTTAATCTGCCATGTGCTATATAAAAAAAAAAATTATAAATAAAACGAGACATGGGAATGTAATTTTTGCTTTCAAATTTAACATTAAAACATACCTTAGTTGACAATAAGGATATAGAAAACTTGGACAGGATTCCTCATGAAAATAGCAAACTGCATTACAGCTTTGAGGTGTTAGATAAGAGAGTGTTATAATAGCTCCACCAAATTACCTGGAGCAGTGATGAACTACAGGTTAACTGAAGAAGGCCATATTTTTACTTTTTTCATGCACTGGAGAGAAGCAAATGTTAAATTTCCAGTTCTTCAATTGTTGAACTTTTTATTCAGATTCGCAATTCTACCACATCTGTGAGATAGGGTAATTTTGAGAGACAATTGGAGACAATCCCCTGTAATATGTAGAACTCATGAAATTATATCATAATTCCTTTATTAGTTACATTAATTCTTGAAGGGATGCCTGTGAGGGAAGCCCAAAACAAACATCAAATACCTGGAATGGTGCTGGAGTTATTTCACTACTATCTTTACTGCAAAACCCTCAGGGCACTGCACCATGCACTTCACTGCATGACCTCCAAAACAAGAGAAACTGAGAGGTGTATTCTCCAGCTGCAATAATGTCCCAGAATTGCATTAGCTTCAAAGGCTCTGGAGAATTTACACCAGCTGGAGATGAGAAAAGAGGGGGGGTTGGTACCTGTGAGAACCTGCAGATCCATCCCTGTGTCTGTCACTGGCTGTCTGCACAATGAGAATCAGCATATTTTGAGTTAGCTGTGGATAAAACCTGTTGGTGAATAGCCTGGCTCAGAGGGAGGATGACAGGTCCTTTTCCTACCTGTGTGGTGTTTACAGCATCATGCCTGTGAACCCATCTGTTGCATTAAGGATTTATTGCACTGTAAGCACCAGTTCCTATTTCTCATTAACCATCACTTCAAAGCAGCTCATACCTCTGCAATTACCCTATGTTCCAGTTACGCATTCATCAGGATTCACTTCTTTGCACCTATGAAGGTTGCCCTTAGTTTGAATACAGAGGATGTAGCACCAGAGACTCTGTAAAGTTACTTGACTGAACAGAAGGTTAATACAGTAGGGGGAGAGAGGAAAATTGCAAAATAAATAAGTAAAAGAATTGCTATAAGTCTATTTAAACTATTTTAACTGATAACCTGAGTAAACTGTCTTACACATAATATATTAAGCACTAACATGTAACTCTGCAAAGTGCCTTATACAGCACGAGTTCAATTGGAATAATTTACATAGAAAAGCACCTGGGAAAGGTGGAGAAAGAAAAGAATTGTTTCATTCCTGTGGTTTGTCTGTATCAGTACTGTTTGGGGAGTGTAGCTAAGTTGTATGCCATAGACAAATTAAACCCAAATAGTCCTGGGTTGTCATTTTCTCTCCTTAGTGTAGTAGCAACAACTACATCAGTAGTGCATCAGTATAGCTCTTTATAAGAAAGAAATTAATGCCCCAAATATAATGCTTGCCTATGTTCTGAGTATTTGTGGAAGGACTAGTATGACTTGAAAAAACAAGTGTCTTGTCAGCAGGCAAGTTGACCGTGTTAATAGAGATGAATTTCTGAGAATGTCTGCTATGAACTAGACTTTGGCTAGTAGGTTATCTACAAGTTTGCTCAGTTATCAGAAAATTTTTAACATCTCTTCAGTTAAGACACTGTCTTGAGAATTACTGGGCAATTTGTAGATGGGGTAGAAACTGATAAAAAATCTGGTCCGTGTTTGCGGACCCAAACACAGAGGGCAAAACCGTTCTCCTTTACTGTACATATTCCCATCCGCTACACTATTTACTCTATTACTTTTATCACAGGTATGTATCTTTCTTCTGACCTTGCCAATATTAAATTAGATGTGGTGAATGATTCTGTAAAGTTACCCATAAAAGGTGTGTAAAGTTTAATGTTGTCCAAAAGAAGCCCAAGTAAGAATTTTAGGAAATTTTCCAGTAATTATCCAGTAAATAATTTTCATTTTAACTGTTGATTTTTTACTTTCTGTTTCCAGAAGACAAATTGTGAATCATCTAGAATGAGTTTTTTAAAAATAATTTATTAAAGAACACTAGCTGTTATCTCAGATATTTGCACTTCTACATTTTTATAGGTCAAATGATTGCAAAACTAGTTAACTGTAGTTCATGACTATTAACTGCCGTTTGTGTTGTACCTGAACACAAAGGAAGTGGAAGAAGCATTGTGATAGTTAAATAAAAAAGAATGAGTGGGCTCAAATTATTTGTCCTGAGATTTGTATTCCAGTCAATGTCATCCACATACTGAACAACAGGAAATTTGGATGGTACCTCTTAAAACTACCTGCAACTCTAAAAAACAAATTTCCTCTGAAACACAGTTCCTGTTGGACTGCTGTCTGTTACAGAATATCAAACTCATATACTTTAAGCTGCCAAGGGTCACTTAATACTGGGAGTCATAATAAGGCAGAGTAAATAACTTATTTTACTAAAGGAATAAAAAGTCCCCAAAGTCAAGGTACTAAAACATAATGAAGATAATTAATTCAACTGTTTTCATCTGCATTTACTTCTATGTTGGGGTGGTGGGAACAGTGTGTGGTCCAGAAGGAACCCACCAATGGCACTGACACCCACAGGTACCCACAGGCAGCCCCAGCTTCAAAAGATTATCATCAGTCACACCAGCACTTAAATCTGGCTCTAAGCCTTCCAGAGCTGCCACCCCTTTTATTTACAATGCAGCAGCATCTTTTGAATCTTGGCCAATTTTTAAAACATCTTTGCTCTACAAAACCATTGGTGCTCCTTCACAATGCTAGAGATGGATTGATTGAAGGGCCTTTCAACTCTGTAGTCTCAGTGCATTCAGACCAGAAATAAAAGTACCTTGGTTCCATTCTTCTCTTTCCCTTTTAATAGAATTTATCCAACAACTGCCACTATCATCAGAGTGATATTGGCACATTGATAATTTCCTAAAGCTGAACTGAACAAAAATTATAAATTAAATTTAAATCATGTTCCATTCACATTAAGAAGCATATTTTGGCCAAAAGTGAAACTGTTTTTAAATAGCTTAACTTTATGGAAAGGCAGTAAGAAACAGAACTAAAAAAGGAAAAAGAAATAACGTCATCAATATTGCATCTTTTAATGTACAGTTAATGCATTTGTTTTCTGAAATAGTAACTATAAATGTCAAATCAATCACTTTTAATTAGGGTTATATTATTCTTCATCCTATAGAAAAAAACAGTGTTAACATCCCCATTTATTTTTCAGTGTCCAGTTACATAAACAGTGTGCTGTCATTCAGTAATGTATCAAAATATTCCAGAAAAGTCAATATTAAAAACCTTTTAATGGCTTGCAAATGAGTGAAATGTTTTTCAATTTCATTTGTGGTTTTTTTTTCAAGTGAACGAACTTGAAGCAGTTAGGTACTGAGTTTTTCCTACCATGTGAAATAAAAATACATCTCTCTTCCATTTTACACAGATATATTGTATTGTTTGGTTCACAACTTGCCTGTGGCAGTGTTCAGTATTTTAATCACAGATGAAAAGAGAGGGATGGTAAGAAAAAAATTGCATAACAAAGTTTTATTAATAAATGGATCTTCACTCATGATCACATGTAAATGTGTAGTTTAATAATTATGGTTCTGCAGATGATATTGTTCATGAGAGCAGCCTGGGAATCTTCGAGGAAAGTGTGTTTGGCACAATGCAGAGTGGTATCTCAAGGGCTTCTGGTGAAATCTACTAAAGAACATATTTTACTCACTGTACACCAGTTATTATTAGAATGTGACTGATGATCAATAAGCAACACCAGTGTAAAGTTGAATATTCTCTTAATTCCACTGCAAGCTAATTAAAACTGTCTTTCTTTCCCATTTTTTAACCATCAACACAACATTTTGCTGAAGTATCCTTCAGCCCCAACCATTCTATTCACAACCTTCAACTAATTATTAACACAGCTGGAGAGAAAATAGTCTGGCAAAAAGATGTGAGAAGAAGAAGATGTTAAGTAAGTTGACATGGCACACTCTAAGGAGTTTGGTGCTTTTGTCAGTGGTAAAATTTGTGCCTGTAATGAAAAAACAGAGATAGATATCATAGAATCATAGAATAATAGAATGATAGAATCAACCGTGTTGGAAAAGATCTCCAAGATCATCAAGTCCAACCCTTGATCCAACACCACTGCAGTTACTAGACCATAACACTAAGTGCCACATCCAGTCTCATCTTAAAAACCTCTAGGGACGGTGAATCCACCACCTCCCTGGGCAGCCCATTCCAATGGCTGATTACTCTTTCTGTAAAAATTTCTTCCTAATATCCAGCCTAAACCTCCCCTGGCAGAGCTTAATACTGTGCCTCTTGTCCTACTGCTGGTTGCCTGGGAGAAGAGACCAATTCCCACCTGGCTACAACCTCCTTTCAGGGAGTTGTAGAGAGCGATGAGGTCTCCCCTGAGCCTTCTCTTCTGCAGGCTAAACAACCCCAGCTCCCTCAGCCTCTCCTCATAGGACTTGTGCTCAAGTCCCTTCACCAGCCTGGTTGCTCTTCTCTGGACCTGCTCCAGCACCTCAATATCCCTCCTGAACTGAGGGGCCCAGAACTGGACACAGCACTCCAGGTGTGGCCTCACCAGTGCTGAGTACAGGGGCAGAATCACCTCCCTGTTCCTGCTGGCCACACTGTTCCTGATCCAGGCCAGGATGCCATTGGCCTTCTTGGCCACCTGGGCACACTGCTGGCTCATGTTCAGCTTTCTGTCAATCAGCACCCCCAGATCCCTTTCTGCCTGGCTGCTTTCCAGCCACTCTGTGCCCAGCCTGTAGCGCTGCAGGGGGTTGTTGTGGCCAAAGAGCAGGACCCGGCACTTGGCCTTGTTGAACCTCATCCCGTTGGAATCAGCCCAGCTCTCCAGTCTGTCCAGGTCCCTCTGCAGAGCCCTCCTGCCTTCCAGCTGATCAACACTCCCCCCTAGCTTGGTGTCACCTGCAAATTTGCTAATGGTGCACTCTATCCCCTCATCCAGATCATCAATAAAGATTTTAACAGGACTGGTCCCAACACTGATCCCTGGGAGACAACACTAGTTTCCAGCCACCAACTGGATGCAGCCCCATTCACCAGCACTCTCTGGGCCCAGCCCATTTCTTTAGATGGCTTTTAATTTTTCACAGTGCTAGGGACCTGTGCCCGATACGTGATGTGCAGTAATACCGACTTCTTAACATTCACAAAAGAAAAAAAGGGGGACGGTAGGGTGTGCAGGGAGACCTTCTATGTCTTATATGGAAGTGATTAATATTATGACTAATTCAGGTGTGTTTGAGAATACGTATATGCAGAATTGCTGTATGTATGGGTGTTTGTACATTAGAGAGCATTAAACTTTAAATCATTCCACTATTTTATACATACTATATAACAGAGTTGTTAAAAGCATAGCTCCCAAAAATCTCTCTTGCATTATTCCCATTGTAAAGTTCTTTGAAAAACAATGGCAAGTGATTTATAGCACCCAAAGATAAAACTGAAAACAAATTACTATGTTGTGTAATTACAGTTGCAATTGGTTAAAACAAATGTGTAATAAAAACCTGAAAGGATTTGTAAACAGAAATTTTCCATTTTGAATCATTAGCAGATGATGAATTCATAATTCCCTTTCCCTTTTTTCTTCTAAGTGGCAAATAATCATCTAATATTAATAAAATACACATAATTCAAATACTCTTTTTAAAGTTGGAATCCTTTTTATGATTGGATTAGAAGAAAATATTTCTCAAATATTTGGTTGCATTTTTAATGCTTGTTAACTCTAATTCTTTACTCAAAAGTTTAAGGCTCAACCTATCTCATGGTCGTAGGTGAATATAACTGGAAAAAGAGAAAAAAATACCTCATTTTCATTTACAGTCTCTGGCTAATCAGAAGGCAGTAATTCAGCAGAATACTGTTCCTAACTTTCTTCCCTTCATCCAAAGAACACCACGTCTTCCTAAAAGCAATCACATTTGGAAAGTAACCACTTCCCAATGGCTCCATTTCACAGCTTAACTAATTAGTGGGTGACAACATAACTTTTGGAGTAGGGATGAGCCATGCCATCAGCCAGTTGAGAAGAACAACTTTTCTACTAGGCTTGAGCCATCAGGGCTTGCTGGAGGCTTGTGGGAGCTCTGGGCCTCCCCAGAATGTGACATGCCCCAATGAGCCCAGCTGGATGCACCAACAGCCCAACAGAAATCTACCATAAAATTATGCATTACTCTTCAGTTTTTAGTCATCGTGTTTCACAGCACCTATTGCACATGTTGTGGAAACACCACATCAGAGGTCAGAAATACGGTGTGCTAGAGGCTCTACACCTGCACACAGGAAAGGCTGCCTATGCTCTCATGGAATTTCAAAGTTAGCACGTGTCAAGAAAGAGTAAGGAAACAAACAAAGGGAGAAGAGGTAACTGCCAGTTGTCTTTGACAAAAAATAAAGTAATATTTTTAGGATTATAAACATGGTCTCTGCCTAACAGCATGAGCAATAATATCATTTCTATAGCTGCTTTTTGGCAACTTGTTCTGAAGTTTTCCTTGTGAATAACTAATTTGTGCGTGTGAATGTGCAGTCAACTAAATCCTGAGTGTGTGATTGCAAAATTGTCTGTATGGCAATGTATAAAAAATTAATCATTTAAATATCTTTTGTGAAAAATATCATCATTGTTATTGAGCACGAAGAAGCTATTTGTATGAACATATTTTAAATTGGTAAGTCATTGATTTCTATTTAATGCTCTTTGCCACTGTCTATGAAGTAAATGAGTTTTATATGGTTCCAGAAGTGGAAAGATTTAAATAATAACCACTAAAGAAATACATGGATGTCAGTTTAAAGACTGGTATTCAAACATTTGTCTTTTGGAATTTTTTCCCTAAAATTAACTTTTATTAACTCGGGAAAAACAGCTAGCAATATCAGAATGTTGTTGAACCTTTGAATATCTTTCATTTTATCACTTTTAATGCATCTTTAATATTTAACATTCATCTTATTATAGACAGAGATCGTGAGATGCATGCGTGGTTTCCACACAGTTTTAAAGTTCAATGCACAGTCACAATTCTGAGGGGAGATTTCACACATTTGTGAAAAATAAGTCATTTTTGCAGTAAAGTTGCAAAGTGTGAAAGAATTCTTGTTTTATCTGCCTTACTTATCATGTTTATGAGTTATTTTGCCTGGAAGTAAATTGACAAGTTGTCAATGAACAATAGACACTGCTTCAGCTAGGCTTTTCACAGGTTCAGATGCCTTTGGGCAAAAGGGCTAAATCTGTAGTTTGCAATCTAGCATATGGAGTACTGAAAAAAGTGTCAATGGGGTGAGAGACATTTACTGAGAAATTCATATGGCTGCTGATCTCTAACCAATTCATTTGGTTTGGGGTTTATGAATTCATGTATAAGTGCTCTTCCCTTGCACTTAGAGAAGGGAATTTCAGTTTACATACCATGACCCGATTCCATTTATTCCTGCAGTCCTGCTGATCTGCGTCATCAAAATAAATACTTTTATTTTCACCACAAGTAATGGCACCTGCATCTTTAATAATAAGTCTGTCTTTAGAACAGTCTCATATGGAGTTTCCCCATATTCCAGCTTTTTGTTGCAAGAACTGCACTATAATCCTCTAATTAACACTATTCTTGGTATCTTTATCCCTACCCTCATTATAAGCACACCCTCTTGAGGTGTCAAGCATGTTGTACACTTTACAATGAGATAAAGATGATTTCAAATTTGCATACTGTAGTAGAGGAAACATCATTCTCATTTCCTTTACCTGATGTTGTATTTGTCAATAGACTTTAATGCACAGTGGTGAAAAAATGTGGCAACAAAATCTTCTCCAGACTCCATGTACTCTAGAAAAAATCGTATGTGGTAAAAGAATGAGGGGAGAGCTCAGAATTTCTCTCTTTTTGGGGGATGGAACAACCTTGTCATTAATATCTGCCTTTTCTTTACTTTTCTGGTTATTGAAGCTATTAAAGGAGAGAACCCAAGAAATGCTCTGTTTACCTGGCCAGAGATAAATTCACATTACTTTAGACATTTGTTACGCATGCACTCACTTAACAATGTAGTTTTAAAAAGAGCTGAGAAATGCTGAAATTTTTTGTTATGAAGTATTTACACATTTATGTAGTTTAGGAGTATTACAGTTGGCAACTAACATAAGAAATAATCCTATGAGCAATAAAAGTAACGATGAATGATGAAAGGACACTAAATTAGACTGGTTATCACACTTAATCAAGGGACAACTGTGCTACTTGCTTGATGTCAGTATCTTACGTCTGACAAAAAGGGCAAGCTTTTTTTTGTTATTATCACAGCCAAAGAAAGTACAACTAAAGCAAGGAGGGATATGAATTATAAATACATCACATCATGTAATGTACTAGACAACCTGAGGAAAATAATGAATGCATTATATTTTAATGACTTACAAACTCTTAAATTATTAATGATCACAGATTATTGTGGCTACTGTATTGGGATATTATTTAGATTTTAATTATCTGTATGCAGCAATGAAGCATGTTTTCCACAATTTGCATACCAGTTTTGGCTGATAGAAAAACAGAGATTATGATGGATTCCATTTTTAACTGAGTCAAGAAAGTTTAAAAAAAAAAAAAATCACAAGAAATTCCAGAAAAGCTTTTGCTGGGGGTTGCCTGTCTTGTGCCAGCTACAAAGACCTGGATTTCCTGTGCTGTACTACTTGTAGAATAGCAGGCTGCCTCTTCAGTAAGCTTTTTTGAAAATTAGGCTGGTCGTAAAAGGGAGCACTATATTTCTTCCAAAACAGGTTGAATCACTCTCAGTAAAAGGGAAGAGTGAAAACATGAAAACTCACTTCCAAAATTCGCTTGATTTAAATTAGATGGCCATCTCTGAAGTAGCTGAATATGCACAGTAGTTGCTGTGAATGCCTCCGTTGTTTCTGTGAGTTAACAGTCACATCCTCCTCTTCAAATGTTTTTCCCCTGCTGTGACACTGCTGAATACTCCTGTAAACAAAACCAAAACCAACAAACCAACAAAACAAACAAAAGTTTCTGTCTTTAATAAAGAGAGCAAAACTCTGTGTGATTACTGTTCATGCCATCCAAGCTCTGAGCCATGACTGATGTCCTGCTAGTCCATGAAGGGGTGCAGAGAGGGAGAGTAAGGCTTAGAGCCTGGCAAGGACCAGCTAAGCAGAGAAGATGCGTTGAGGGTTTGAAATGCTGTATCTCAAGAGCCAAACGACAACAGAAGTTTTCCTGCCACAGCAATGCCATTATCTCATGGGAAGACAACCTCTCCCAATACTGGGAGAGTGTTGCTCCTCCAAGCAACAATAAATTCAAGCTAGGTGTCAGGGCAGTTACTAGAAAGCTATCATACCAGCTTCCCTTCAGCTTGTTTTTCTTTCAAGAGCTCTTGACTCTTCCGTCTCTTCAGTATGCAGCTTGGTGCAGTGGTTAAAGTGAGGTTGGAGCCTGCTTAAGGATTTTTAGCAGCAATTTGAAGAAATTTGGAAAATGCTTCTTATGTGTTATCTATGTATTAATAACAAAATTGATTCAACTTTAATTCATTCCTGCTTGGGACTTCATACTTAGTTCCCTGTAAAAGCCCAGTAGGAGTGACCAAAACACTGTCAAACATAAGTTGGGTAGACGGAAAGTTTTGTGAGAAAGGATTTTTTATTATTATTATCTGATTTCTTTCATATGAGGTAATCTTCAAGTTGTTTTGTAGCACTAGCAGATTTAAAGTTTGATTTTAGGTTGTCATTTTTTGTAACAGCTTTACAAAATTAATTAAAAATACTGAGGTTTTCTTTTCTCCTTGTAAATCAAAACAGAAATGTTCTCTAAGCTACAAGAATTCTCACTGATGTTATTCATTGTGTAAAAAACACAAAAAAAAAATATTAGTATTTCCTGGCCTAAAAGAGTATGTACCTACAGAGAGAAAAAAATAAGATTAGTAAAGCATTAATAATCTCTTTAAACTGGATTCTTGCAGATTAAATGGGAAAGAGCTATAATTATGCTGCAGTGTGCTATGGCCTCATGGTTGGTCCATTGTTTCCCTGCATATCAGCTGACAATTCAAACCCACCAGAAAGATCTGCCTTGTTACAGTTGTTTTCTTATGCCTTGAGTAAGTTTTCCTTAATTATTTCTCCAATTCTGTCAGCAATGTTATTGCCCCACTAGTTTAAAGGTTAAACAAAGCACCAAACCTGTCAAAGTGAGTGAAACCAACTGGTGAAGCGCTATCAGAAAGTAATCAGCGCTAATAGGTACATAATGGCTAACAGTGAGCTGTTTGCACTGAGATACATCACCCCAGACAGAACACAGACCTCGATGAAATAGCACTTAAAGAAAACAGAGTAACACAGCCAGTGTGTAGCTGAAAAGAACAGCACAGGGCTCTGAGTCCACATACTCTTTCAAAAATAGTGGGTACTCCCGTTACTAAGGCTTTGCCATATCTCAAGTTCATTGCAGGGCTGTTCTTCCCTTGCATGTTTGACACATGCAGTTAAAAACATGAAAAAAACTGTTGGAAGAATTTCAATGGGATAAAAGGCCAAATGTCAAAAATACCCATTTTAAGGCATTTAACCTTTCCCTGCATTTTTCTGAAACAGTTTGAAGAAGCTGCCAAAAATGTTTCATAACCCATTTTTATTCCTTTTTTTTTCTTCTTCTTCTGAAGAGAAATTGTGTAGCTCATTAGCAGTTCCTTTGAATCATATGCAAATATAACTGCTGGCTGTGATTTTTTTAAAGTTTTTTTTACTTCATTGTCACCCACAGATATGTTGTAAGAATTGCTTGTAAAATTAGTTTTCAGCACTCAGAGCCTGATCCTGCAAGAAGTTGAGACTTGCAAGACATTAAATAGCATTAACTCAATGAAATCATTACAAAGTGAGCAGCTCAATGCCATGCACAAATAGACACATGGTTTGCTGTATGGTAGGACCCATTTCTCTTTGAATTGATCTATGACTGCGTATGACAGTGGCTGTCCCTCTACGCACAACAGACATTTCTTCTTCCCAAATTGGAGAGGGGAAAAGATGATGTTAAAACTTTCCTTTTTGCAGCTTAGATTCACACTACCTGCTACCAAACAGCTCATAATACCGAAAGCTTGGCCCTCTTCCAGGGGACATATTTTTGTATGGATCAACTATTTCCAAAAAAGAATTAGAGCATCTTTTACATTAAATAGGGATATTTCTGTTTTCACTTTTAAATTATCTTATTCACTTGGGATGATCTGTTCAGAAACTGTCATTTCTTACCCCTCACCCTTCCTGAAAGGAGTGAACAAAATGCCTTGCAGAAAATCTCTTCTATGAAATATCTGCTACTACTGCTACTGAATGTAAACAGAATTGCTGAACTATTTCTGGGGTATATTTCTTATAACTCTATAGGTGATTTTTCTGTCTCACTAGTACTTTTTAAGTAGTGATGTGGGCTATGGGAAAAAATGCTGATATATAATGGAAACTGACAAAATAATAGAGAACTGACTTTTATTCAGTTTATATGTATTCATCATGTTAAACAAACTTCTGGCTTCAAACAGCATGTTTGTCCTACTCCTACTACCCTAGAGAAACCACTAGAATAAAACACAATTTTGGAACAGTCTGTTTACCATGATACAGAGTTTCCAATAAGAAAATGTAGATGTTGCTATACCAGATTACACAAGAGGTTTATTCAGCCCCATTTTCTGTCCCTCAAAGTGACATCAGTCATTGAACAATTTCAGTGAAGATGCAAGAACTCAGCTACAGAGAAATGCTCACCTTTCATGCTGTTCTCTGACTCGAGTGTGAAAAATGCTGGATTGTCAAAAATATCTTCCAGTTTTTAATCATTGTTTTGACCAATTTTGATGCTCACATAGATTTTTATTCCATTAAATGGTTTGCCTCAAATCTTACTGATTCGCTGCTTTGCTTTCTTGCAGGTAGATAGGAAAAAAAAAAAAAAGTTACCTTCTCCTTAATCAAACAACTAAAATTTGTGTTACCTCACTAAATTTTTCGGAACTCTTCAGGGTTTTCTCATCTCCCGCATCAATGCTTTCTCATCGTTATCTTTTTTTTGAGACTATTTATGACACTTCCTATCATATTGCATCTCTGACATATACAGAGGTTTGTGGTGGCAAAAATCAACAAGTTATTCGGAACCTATAAAAAAATACAGAACACTATTTTTTTAATCTTAGTATCTCTAAATGTTGCCAACTTTTCAAAGATACCTGTTTTCTGGAGGGTTACCCATACAAAGGGATTAAATTTGAATCTGCTGGAAAAAAACATACCTTCTAAAATGTGACTATGTCACCCCTTCCTTTACATTTTCAAGGTGGTGCTTAGCTATCTTTCAGTATGTCACAACTGGGAAAAAATAAACAAACAAAACTAAACTAAAAAAAACTAGTGCTGCAAGTACCAAAAAACAGCTTTGAAGACTTCCTTAGGGGTGAATCATAACATTCATATGAACACATGGCTGCATTATCAAAGCTTTAGGACAGAGCATCAGGGATAATTGATAACATAAGGATAATTTAACGCAGCAGAAAGTTATCTCTGAATTTTAATCTGGCCTTGAGCCATAGTCTTCAACTTCCAAAATATATCAACGATTCCTTAATTCAGGAGCAATCAGGATCTTGTCTGATCTCCTTAAAAAGAATATGTTCACTTCTAGTACACCACTGAGCTTAATATTGATTCAGAGGAAGGTTGAATCAGCACCATTATTTTTCCCTTGGCTGTAGAAAGAACAGAGCTGACCCTATTTAACTGGTGAGATCTGTTGAAAGCACAGCACAGTATGACTGAAAATTTCCAGAAAAAAAACGTTTACAGGTGAGGCAAGAGGAACTGATAATAGTCACAAAATGGAAGTATGTGTGCGGAGAAAGATATTTGAAAATAATTACTTTTAAAACTTTTAGTTAGATCTCTAAAGTGTGCTTTTGACTCAGGAGGGTTCTTCTATTTAAAAGTAACACTTTTTACCTATGACATTATATATAATTTGTACCTCATGTGTGTATATATATCTCCTTATGTAAAAAGAAGTTTATTGGTTTAGGATGCTGATGCCAAATTTCAGTAAAATGAATGTGTTCTATTACTGAGTTTAAATTCTTGAAAGTTGATGCTTCAAGTGAACACAAAGTGTTATTATTCTTCATGAAAAAAGTATTTACCTGTCTGACAAACATTTCAGGTTTTCTTCAGAAATAAACGGAAGTTTAAAAGTCAGATAAAACCCCCACAATTGTCCAGTTTCACAAGACTATAAAAAGGCATACTGAGTTTAGCAACTGTAGCAAAGTTCAACTAGAGAGCTGTATAATAAACTATTAACCACTGTGAATAAAAGTTTAAATTTTTCAAGTCCTACTGTAATAATTCAGTATCAAAAAAAGTTAAAGTAATGACTAGAGTTTCTCTTTGTTAGATGAAATAGACATGAGGCACTGCATTTGGTCATCAAGTTATTTCTCAATACTCCTAATAGCTAAATACATATGGAAATTTTAAAAATCTCAGTGACAAAAAGGTTTCCTAGATCACTTTGAATACTTACACTCTTCTACAACTCTTGTCTAACAGTTACCCAATTATTAAGGTATTTGAATTTGATTAAGTGATTTGCTAAACTCAGAGGGATATTGAAATATTGACATTGAAAACTCAGAAGAATACTAAAATTTTTTCTGATTCCCTGTCCTGTTGACAGACCTCTAAATCTTCTTTTCCATTGCACGTCTTCTTAAGAACTATTTACAGAGAATCTTTTCAAATTATGGCAAAGTGAAAGCAAAGTAAAAAGCTTTTTCCCCCCCCATTCCTTATCTTCAATGTGCATTTATTTATATGTTTGTGCTCAATTTATATTAAGACCACTAATTTTTGGTGTGTTTTTGTTTGCCTAAACCATGTTAGTAGTTAGTTCATGGATATGGATGACCATTTTCTGTGGAAAACTAAAAAATGAAAAAGAAGCATATTTTTATGTCCATAAAATTACAGTATGTACAAGATGAGATATGTAAGTTTTTATGTATATGCACACATACACACATGCTTATAAGCACAAACCCAAGGCATTTCCTTTTAACTTTTAAATTATAAATGCTAGTTTGTTTGGGATTTTTTCGAGTGAAAAAATCACTAACTCAAGAGGGCCAAGAAGAGCACAGATACTAGTCAAACCTCAATCTACCTTCTCTGGATTTTCTTCTTCTTGGGACCATGTATGTGGCTTAATATTGAATAATATTTCTGCAAGTATTCTTTGTTAATCATGGGATCTGTCATTTGACCTTGAGTGCATTCTGTGCTGTCTAAAAATAGTGTGGAGCATATTCCACAGGTCATGCAGGATGGTCACCTTGTGGCTGGTTGTTATGAATAAGAGCTTTGGGGTCAAATCTGTCTTTTCTTTGAAGAGGTTAGAAGGTTTCACTCAGAAACCTTCACTACATCAGCCCCAAGTCTAGAAAGCCAGTTCCCAAAAGGATTCTTTGGGCAAGCACCTTTAAATAGCTAAGAGTGAGACAAATGGCACAGTAAATGTCAGCTTACATAAACCCAAATGAGAAAATATGAGAAAATTGTGCCCTTTCCACAAGGACAGAATCTAACCACTCTAAAATCATTAAAAAGAAAAGTGTAACAACAAAAAAACTCAGGGGAAAAAAAATATTGCTTATCACACTGGTATTGTTGTGCACCAGTATACATCCCAGCTTGACTTTTTATACTGTGGTTATTGCACACTTTGGATAGAAAAATACCTGTACTCTGCATTTTAAGTTCCATCTTGTTAATTCAAACTACTTTTTAATTTGCTTTCAGTTTCAAAGCACAGTATGAATTAGGGATTCTAATTTCCCTGTCTCCAGTGCTATTCAATTCCTCATCATCATTCAATAATTGCAGCAGTGTGATGTCCAAGTCATTAAAAAGAAAAAAAAATGCAGAAACTCATAAGAAACTCATTTAAGGTGGCTCTGGATTAAATTTGACCTTTAAAATCTAAGTCTACACCCCAAGCCAAACAACCAAGAACTTACTCATTTGGGGTCAAAACTCTAGCAACACTGCTAAGAAAGAGAATAGTGAGAGTTGCAGCCTCATTCCACAGGGCTCCATCTGAGGCCGAGAGCTCTTCAACACCTTCATAAATTACTTGGACAAAGGACTGGAAGCGATACTAAGCAAGTTTACAGGCAATAAAAACTGGGAGGAGATGTTGACTCCCTCAAAGTCTAGGAGGCCCTGCAGAGAGACCTTGACAAATTGGAGGACTGGGCAGTTACCAACCAACTGCCAGATTCTGCACTTGAAATGGGGGAACCCCAGATGTTCATACTAGGGAATGAGATGCTGGAAAGGGACCTGGGGTTCTGGTCAATGGCAAGTTCAATGTGTGTCAGCAGTGCCCTGGCAGCCAGGAGGGTCAGCCGTGTTCTGGGTCACAACAGGCACAGCATCACCAGCCGGTCGAGGGATGGGATTGCCCTGCTCTGCTCTGGGGCAGCCTTACCTTAAATATTTTGTGCAGTTTTGGGCACTGCAATGTAAGAAATATACTAAGTTATTAGAGAGCGTCCAAAGGAGGGCAACAAGTATGGTGAAGGGCCTTAAGGAAAGCTGTATGAGGAGTGGCTGAGGTCACTTGGTGAACAGAGACCTCATTGCAGTCACAACTTCCTCGTGAGGGGAAGAGGGGCAAGCACAGATCTTTTCTCTGTGGTGACCAGTGACATGACTCAAGAGAATGGCCTGAAGCTGTGTCAGGGGAGGGGTAGGATAGATACTAGAAAAAGGTTCTTCACCCAGAGGGTGGTTGCGTGCTGGAACAGGCTCCCCAGGGCAGTGGTCACAGCACCAAGCCTGGTGGAGTGCAGGGCCAGGAGTTGGACTTGATGATCCTTATGGGTCCCTTCCAACTAAGCATGTTCTGTGTTACTGTGATCCATTTTCACCATAAGGAAGACTGAGCTGTGGAATGTGTTTATTGTTTGGTATAAGAGGAAGGCAGCAGTTCAGGTTTTACAGAAACAGCAGTGGTCAATGAACTGTTAAACTAACAATTGCACTGTAGTGGGAAGTGGATATTTTTTCAACCTATCCAACAGAGAGGCTGCTCATAAATCCTATAAAGACACTTCTAAAAGGTACTTAAGTGCAGTGGAATTATACAAATATTTTAATCATTTATATGCATTGTTAAGTTTCAGTTAGATGTTGACCTACGGCAGCTTTTACCTCTCACATTATTAGTTTGGGTACTTGAAGGCAAATTAAGTAAACACCAGTGCCACTGTTAGGTGAGGTTGAAGGCTACTGATATTCAGGACAAGTATTAAGAACCTCTTGATATTTTTCCGATATATATATAAGGTTCTCAACTAGTTTGGTAGTTACTCATTTGTTGTGCAAAGTTCAACATGTGCTGACATGCAGGTTTCTGGAGGAGTAGCAACCGATGTTAGGGGATCAAATCTAATGAACTGCACACACGATCTATATGCGTTCAAAGGAAAGGGATACAAAATGCAAGAACTAGGAAGAACTGAGGACAGAAGAATCTTCTAAAATCTTGTGGATAAGACATCATCTGTCATGCCAAGCTAGAATTATGTCAACAATGGCAGAACACTGTACCTCCTGAAAAAGAAGTTAGCCAGGGTCAGAATATACCCAAGAAAGGCAGAAAGCAGATGTCTTCAAACTGAGTTGCCTCCAGCTCACCAGTCTCTTGCAAACACCATCTTTTTCATTTGAGATGTGCACAAGCCTAGAACTACTTCAGTCAGGAAGTAATTTTAGAGATCATGGGAGACCTTATGGGGAAAAAAAAAAAAGTAATTAATAAATGAAAAGCATACTCTCTTCCCCTGAAAAAAAGACTCAACTTTGTGCTTTAGAAAACGAATAACTCAGATGATGAGAAACAAAACACAATCCCACAAGGAATCTGCTAACCGCACAGTAAATTCACAGTACATATGATTAGTAAACTATATGAAAGTACAGAGGGAAAAATGCAACTAAAAACCCCACATTTTCCTTTCTCTCTCTCTGTGTCTGTGTTTGGGAAATATTGTTTTTCTCAGCTAAATCTCAGCACAGCTTCACAGCTATACAAATTCCCCCAGAAGGAGAAAAAGCATGAGTTCCCAAAGACAGAAGGAACCTGAGTCACACAGGGTTGCTGTCAAAAGAGCAGAAACTCAGACTAAACTCTGGTTTAGGGTGGGGTAATTTAGTTTTTCTGTGTGTTTTTTGTCCAGACTTGAGTGCTGAGTCACTCAGCAAAATTGTCAAATGACGAGCTTTGTGAAAACCCAACATCAAAGGAGTTGGATTTTTAAAAATGGAAGGATATTGGACACCATGACAAAACACAAATTCAGTTTTCCACATTGGACTTCTGCAGTAGACAGAAGTTCAGCATTTGAGAGGCTACAACCCCCTGCCCTGCCTGAGAGACTAATTTTTTGTTAGCAGGCTGGAGTCCTAGTACATAAAACGAAAGTGAGTTTACTTCTCCTGAATCACTGTGTCTAGGTTAAAACTGTAATTAATAGAACTGGCATGTTATCCTTTTTTGCTGGAAATTCCATTTTTCTGTTGTTCATTCTTCAAAATACAACTCCGATCAACTTGTTGGTCAAGATTTCCCTTCAAAAGCCTTTGTTCTTGTAGGACACAAGATTCACTTGTAAATTTCACTTCTGAAATAGAATGGAAACAAATCAGCATTTTGGCGAGTTAGGTGGGCGGACTTTTTTAAATTTAAATCACAACCAACAAAGTCTATTAAACAAGTCAATGCACATTTGCAGACAGTCTTATTTCTTAGTATTCTCACACGTATTCTACAATGTTACATTCATATTTGGACCTCTCTTATAAGAAAAGTTTTTGCATGAGAAATAAGAAAAACAACGTAACAGATTATAAAAAACCATTTATACCAAAGGATTAAGCAAAGGATGAGAATGCCATTTCACCCTTCAGTTTGTAAGAAATACAGCCTGGTATTTGGTTAATGGCAGGGGCATTTACGACATTTTACTGTATTCACTGCAGAAACACCGCAGGCTGAAAGTAAGGATTAGGATCAGCATTGAGGTGGTTTTTCTGAAGGACTGCAATTTTTGGGAGATGTAAATTCTCTACACTATTTTGATAAGCTTCAGTTTGATTCATAAAGAGCAGCTTCAAATGCTGGTTTTGATGCGTATTTTCTTCAAGCATTTGCATGTTACAAGTCAGTGCTTGCCAAATTTTCTGCCTCTTGTTGTTCCGGCGAGGACAGGTTTAACTTTTGCAGCAGGCAGGAAGGGTATAGCCAGGACCCTGGGATTATTCTATAACCTCACATCATATGCAGGGTGGTAGGGGCTTTTTCCAGTTTATCAGAGTGTGCAGTTGCGTAGCACCAGGTTCTGCATTGTGTGAATCATTTGCATATCTTGTACACTCTGATATTACTATTATTGTTACTGATCATTTTTCTGTGATTTCCAGTAAATTGTTCCTATCTCAACACGTGATCTTTACCTTTTTGTGCCTCCAATTCTCCATTACGCCATGTGGGAAGGGGTGAACAAGTGGCATGTGGTCTAGTGAGTTTCAGTGGGAACACTAAATTGGAAATACTGTTCCTAAACCACGACACTGCTGAGTCCCCAGGGTTGTGGTCTTGCCTTTCTGTCAGAAAACCCCAGAATTTTTAGACCATACCATTCAGAAAGTGAACGTACTTTCTGAGCCTCCATTTCACGGTGATCGCTACTGCCTGGTAGCATCCCACACTGACAGGGGCATCTCACTCGTTCAACAGTGTGTTCCCTGTAAGGGTACCCAGCCAGGAGCATGGGACACTCATGCCCTGCTACAGATTTTGCAGCCAGGTTAAACCAATGACCCTAAGAAAGAGTTGAATTTCATCAACTTCTTTTCAGATCCTGACAACTAAAGGTAGATAAGAACAAGTATCCCACCAGCTTAATGAACAACAGGGAATAAACACAATTTACAGAAGAAACTAATTGTTCTGTGACTTACTGGCAGAATACCCTGAAGTCTCCTAAACCATTTTGAGCTGAATTCTAGGGAATCCTGTGAATTTCACTTGTGAAACTGCCATATTGCATGCAAACTCTCTTTTTCCTGCCCTTGCACCCTTCCTGCCCTCAAAAAGGAGAGAATTATCAAGTCGTTTTTCTGTTTATCAGGGAAGTAGGAATCAAATTATGCTAAAGAGTAAACAAATAACATTCAGTTTGTGAGCCTTGTGGTTATGGGGTTTCTCTCCACCCATTGAATCTTATTGCATAAATGTTGAGAAACATTGCTAGGAACCAAACCCTACAGCCCTTTGACAGGTTAGCGTCCCAAAACCCTGTTAATTAAAGGAACACTATAAATTTAACTATGAGTCGAAAAAGTGAAACAAAAGCCACTGAAAATGTAACATAATAGGAATTATTAATTATCACAAATACCACTGGGAATTTGTCACTAACTTTATTTAAAGCCTCTCTCTCTCTTGTCGGGGTCAGGCATTTTGCAGCACGGTTTATAGGCACAATTCTAATCACAAACAACTCATATTGCAAATGAAAGTCATCTTCATTGTAAACTTATCTTAACAAACAATGTCAAACTCTCAGACTCACTGTCAGTCATTTACCACTAGCCCATCTAGAAGCTGCTGATGTCGGTTTTAGCCTTCAAAAGCTTGTTGTCGTTCGACACATTAGGAAAGGTAATGATATTAGTAGTAATTGGAGAGCCCTGGCAATGACCTTGTCCTCCTGCTAAGCCCCAGCTAATCCTAAGCACGATACCTCAACTTACTGGCAGCATGATTATTATCTGTTCCTATTGCTTTTCTTATAGGTACACATGCTCCAGAAAGAGCAAGGAAAGAAACTAATAACACAGTATAGAAATTAAATGTTTTTACTTCAGCAGACCCTCACATATTTTGGACATTGGATTCATGTTTTTTGTAATTTTCAATATTTTTTAATCTCTCCTTTTATTTCATTGATTTTTTCTACTTTTATAATATTCATATTAAATTTCAGAAATGGCAGCAAATTCCATCACATGTGCATGAAATAATCACCACCTGTCTAGTATTTGCTTGTCCTTCATAATCACTTTTGCCCTGCTCAGTATCTTATTTGAACAAATTAAGATGAGAAAACAAAGTTTTTTGGGGAAGCTTTCTCTCCTACTAGACGACTGCAATTATTGGAGCAACATGAGACCCATATAATTTCAAAGTTCATTTACAATCAAAAGCAAACCTGGCAAATAGTACAGTTCATTGCATAGAGGTATCATACTTTATGTCAAAAAACACTTCAAAAGGTACTTTATTCTGATGCTGCAAAAGTCACAGTCTGAGGAGACAGACCCAATGGGAAAAGAATTCTCGTACTCCAACTTCCAGATAAAAAAATTATATAATCAGTTACAAAATCAATGTCTTGGTGTAGTTGATTCTTCTATAAACCTTGGTTTCAGAGGAAAAATAAAGCTATTTGAGCTCGTACCAAATTTTAACAATCCAGTTTCTCCAGTTTCTATGTTTAGAACAAAATTTTCATTTAAAAAAGTTTTTAAATTATGGGAATTTTTGAATGCCTGGTGAATCCAGTATTTTATGTAGTATTGTTATAGAAGTATTTTGCTTTCCATTTTGCTGAGTTTCTGAGAACATACTAAATAATTTTACTTCATAAATATTATTTGTACAGACAATAAATGTACACTCAATATATGGTAGAAACATCTGCAAAGACTAGAAGAAAGGATGTTTGAAAATTGTTCAAAGTTGGTGCAGATAGAAGAGTTACCTGTGTTAGGTATATGTCTACATACTATAGTATCTCTCAGGACTTCTTAACAAGAGAATAAGAGTAGTGTCTTCCCATTCTTCTAACTGAAGCTTTAACTTCATGGAAAATAATTTACAATATCTGGTTAGCTATCCTTACTAGTCCTATAAATCTACCACATAGTTAGTTTGCCAGTCTGGAAGAAGACTGTCACTTCTGTGTGTGATTCCTCTTCCACCGGACACCTGGTCCAGTTCTGCTCCTGGCACAGGACATTTTTCTTCATCTAACCAGCTTTCTCACCAAACCAGGAAGTTGTTGACACAGATATAAAGCATGGGAAACTGCAAGGAGAAAGTTATGGACAAGAGATATTGAAAGATCAGGCATGTGTGGCCCCTGTTAAAATACAAACTTGGAGAATATTGCAAATTGCAGATAAAGAACATGCAAAACAATAACTACAAAAAGTTGTGTATCCTTCACAATTTCCCAGGCTGGGAGCAATCCAACATGTAACTCTTTTTGGTCAACTTTTCTCTGGGTTCAAACCAAAATTTGCCTTGAT
The DNA here is from genome assembly GCA_013399855.1 of Oxyruncus cristatus. NCBI lineage: Eukaryota > Metazoa > Chordata > Aves > Passeriformes > Cotingidae > Oxyruncus > Oxyruncus cristatus. The sequence goes on from VXAY01000094.1 coordinate 1,508,174, forward strand.
GCTGTAGTGTTCCAGTAGCAATGGAAAAAATTTGCAAGAGAAAAAAAAAAAAAAGGCAGTTCTTTTTAGATTTTTAGCACCTCTGTGCATTACAAACTTGGCTTTGTAACTTTTCCAGACCAGTTTAGAGGAAAAACCTCCCCAGTCCGATCAGAAGAAGCCCAAGCCTGTGAGACACAAAAGAGCTCCTATCAAGTCCAGCACTGTAACAAGGACATGTTTCTCCTAGTGACATGATATGAACATAATTTCTACAGTAAGATACTGCAGACCAGTAAAAACATATTAAATACTATTCAATCGTCTAAACAGTCATATACTTAGAAGATGTCTTGGTTTTGGACAAACCAACTAGAGAAATAGAACTCCAAATGAGTCACTCCCCTTTTGTTTTAACCTCTCCCTGGCCCTTCCAATAATGAAGGGACAATACAAATACATGTACAAAAAAAAAACCAATTTTCTAAAGGAAATAGCAGTAACTACAAAGATACAAAGGAAAACATTTTAAGCCAACAAAGGCAGAAATCATTTTCTAGTCCCCACACTCCCAGGACAAAAAAAGACAAAATGGCGTCTGACATGTGGTTTCCCCGGGCAAAAATAAAATGGCTGAGAGGCTTCCCCCCACACCCACAATTTTGGCAACAGGAAAAAAAAAAACCAACGCAGCAGCTGAAAACTCACGGGGCTGCTGCTGGCAAGGTTTCTAGGTGCAGTCTGGGCAGCAGCAGCCTTGGCAGCAACTGGTACCTGAGTCTAGGCTTGAGAAAAGCTGCCCCTCCCTCAGCACTGGGAGAAAAAGGGGTCCCATCTTCTGGTTCTTGGCTCTTTTTTTTTTGTATTAGGCCCACAACCCCCGCTCCCCCTGATGATGTGAACATTCCTTGCTAAAGCTCCACCCCCTAGCTTTTGTAACCATAACAGCAGAGTAGCACTGAATAGCTCAGTTCATTAGAACATGGGTGCTAATAGCACCAAGGGCACGGGCTCAGTACCCACATGGGCGTTCCCTTAAGAGCTGGACTTGATGATCCTTCTGGGTCCCTTCCAACTGAGAATATTCGGTGATTCTAATTTTGTGAAGGAGACAGCTTTGATAACCTAATTATTTGCTTTCAGCTTCATATCAATGAAACAGAGATTAGATTGGCCAAACCAATTTCAAGCCCTAGCAAACTGTTGCATATGAGTCATGAGATCGCAGAGTGAAACCTACAGTGAAGAAAAACTGGCAAACCTGTATTACAAAGCAAATGTTCTTAGAGAATTTTCTTTTAATCAGATCAAACCATTTTTACCATCTTGACTGCTTTCCTAGAACCTCTGGTAGTGTCTGTTTAGTGCCATATGGAAATGGTACAGCAAAAAGAATAGAGGATCAAGAAAAGAGTTTGCTCAAAAGCGGACATTTCTAATTTAGAGATTAATGATTTCTCAGGTTCTAGTGCTTTAGAGACATGCAGACGGGGAAAGACCTGACATAGGATGACTTGATTTGCAAGAGACCTAAAAGATCATCTAGTTCCAGCCCCCCTGCCATGGGTAGGGACACCCTTCACTGGACCAGGTTGCTCAGAGCCTCATCCAATCTGGCCTTGAACACTCTCAGGGATGGAGCATCCACAGCTGCTGTGGGTAGCCTATGCCAGAGCCTCATCACCCTCATAGCGAAGAATTTCTCCCTAACATCTAGTCTAAAGAGATTAGATCATCATCTCCAGAATGATGCCTGCAACCAAGACTGAGTTTGGGCAGAAATTGGTGTGTTAAATGTGTGGGAGATAAAAGCTGAGAACCTGAGACAGGTAATAAACACGCAGACTGTTTTTCAGGCTTATACTTACAATATCCCCTTCATTTACATTATTTTAAATTTCCTCTTTTCAACTTGTTTAGGAGAGGAAAGTTTGGAAAGAGGCAAAATATTTCTTCTCAGGACCAATTATACGCTTCAAAAACATAAGGAAACTTTCAAACATGGAAAGATAGACAAGTTGGGCAGATGGATTCAAAAATGGACAAGTTTTGGAAGACACAAGCCCTTCAGAAGTGTTCATTCCACCTTTTATCAGTTTGTCATGGTTTAGCCCATCCCCCTCAGTTTTAGGGTAGAAGATGGTTATTTCCAGGTGAAATTCCGGCTAGGTAGCCAATTAGAGACTTCTCTGACGTCTCTACGAATTACATAATTAACACAAACCAGAAAAGAAGGGTTGTTGTCGTTGTTGTAGTTGTGTGTGGCGCAGAAAGAAATTCGGAGCCATGATGTAAGTGAGGCAGCAAGGTCTCCCCCGAGTGGGGGGCCAGAGCCCTCCGCCTTGGGCCAGGGGCAGGCATGGCAGTGAATCTTTTGGCCGAAGCATGTAGCAGAGTGGAGAAGAAACTCCAGAGGAAAACTGCTCGGCTGAGGCAGAAGGAGTTCCAATGCTGAGAGGAGCGGCAGAGAGCAAGAGATAA